>OX465295.1:14194504-14794504 GCA_949987735.1 Leucophora obtusa
TTAAAAATTCTTATTTAGTTTATGTATATTTGTTATTATTGATATATTCTTATGCCCAGCAAACAAAGATGATCATTAATGAGCTCCAAAAACATAAACATTTTTCCACTTTTTCCTATGAAAGTGGTCCGTCCAAAAGAGCCCCCTGTGTACTCGGAAATGACTCGGAAAAAAGAACGTATAAAATCGAAATTTTCCTCATAAAAATAAATAATTTTGGAATCTTCTTTGAGTCCGAAAAATGAACCCTCATTTGGAGACATCTCTTTAGATTGTAGAGACAACTTTTTGGATTGTTTTCTGAGGGTTCATATTTTCTACCAAAAAAAGAGAGTTTTCAAAAAAACAATAACCATTTCTATGAGCCATTTAATAATCTTATTTATGAGCGCTCCGAAATTGCTGGCTGGGTGCCTAAATTCATAAATGTTTCATAAAGTTAAAGTAGGTTTACAAAAGAAAATTTTCATACAAAATTCATTCCATACGCCTCCTATGACTTAATAAAACATTTATGAATTTACATGGGGAACGGTTTGGAATTTTTACTTTAAATTTCAAGTACCATGAAGTAATCGCTGCGAGTTTTTAATCATTTTTTTTACTCGTTAAAATAATATTTATATGCATAAAGAAACGGCATATTTATACACACTGTGTGTATGAATAATACACGCAATGTGTGTATCAATATAAGTTTATGCACATGTAGTAATTTTACTGAGATTATAGTAGGTAAAAAGTTACCTACTATAAATAAGGTAAGTTTAAACAAAAATGTATTAAAGTGTAGTTATGTAAATCTACTGATTATAAATGTTTTTTTTTCGCAATCTTTTAATCGATTATCAAGTTATCGATGTGTTTAAAGACTATCATCGAACGGCATATTACTATATTTATTTATTTGATTGGTCATGTATCCATAATTTTTCGTAATTCAACATTCAGTAACCAGCAATAACAGCTCCAGCATTCAATAACAAATCGCCAAATGAATTATGCCTTTAGTTTTAAGTTTTCAGAATGCCAAACTGCAGAATAAATATAAGAAATTGTATATAAATTATGAACGTACAAAAATAAATCGAAATGTACGAGTATTTATATTGATTTTAAGTTTTTTTTTTTTTTTTTGTGAAACCATAACCACACAGAGGTACTTCTTTGTAAGAATGTATGTGTGATTGGGAATGTGAATGCGAATGCAGTCATTGCTATATGATGGTTTGTTCTCTACATAAATTCTGAAACGATTTAATTTGTTTTTCTTAAGTTTTTTTTTTTTTTTTGTGAAGTTTGGCAGCTTAAGCTTCATGCATAAAATATATAGTATTTTGAATGTGTCTTCCCAAAAAAAAAAAAGAATAAAATCTGAAATAAAAATAACAAGAAGTATCGCCAATAAACGCCTCTTGTACGTAGTAAAAGACAAAATGAATTTGCCAAACATGGTTTGAACGATAAAAAATAAAAGAACTTCCTTTTTTTTTGTTGTTGGTTGCTTAGTTTAGAGTAAGGTGAACGGAATTTTATGAGCACATCGTTTAACAAATGAATTTACAGCCACGCAACGCCCAAATGTCTGGCGTTTGCAATCAAATAAGTTCAAGAAAATTGCCAGTCAACACAATATTGCCACAAAACATAAACAGACAAACAAACATAATAAAAAAATTACCTTTTGGTGAAAAATTAAAAAAAAAGACTAATAATATCCCAAAACATAGATAATAGGGCCAAATTTATTTGCTGAGGATGGTTTGATTTATAATTCTACTACAGAACCAATTTCTCTAGTTCCTGATTTACAGCCTCTGCTGGTGTTTGATCTGCCATTAGAATTGCGATCCAAAATGGAAATTTCTCATTTAAATACACCTAAAAAAACTTTGTCCGTAGTATCTAGTGAAAATGATAGTTAAAACAAAGGTATATGTAGTTAAAAAGACGACAAAGATATTTACACTCATAGAAATAAATCTGGAAAAATAGCACAAAAATCAAATAAAAATTAGTAAAAAATGAAATTTGCTAAATACTACCCAGGAAAGTTTTTTACAATCAGTAGCCAACCACAGCCATTCTACAACTGGTTCCACTGCAACCGATTCCATAGAACTGGTTCCGGAACCAGTTCCAGGGATCTCATATGGAAGGTATGACGGTCGTAGAATGAATTATAGAACTAGTTTCAGAACTGATTCTAAGGCAACCGGTTCCACTTTGGAGCTATAGAAGGGGTTGCTTTTCGGACAATTTCAAACAAAAATAATCGGTGTTAGAATTGACAGTAGAAGGTGTTGTAGAGGAAAACCAGCTATTCTACAACCGATTCTTTGGAACAGAAAATTTTCCTGGGTAGTGAAATAACAACAGTAAAGCTAAAATTAAAAACCGTTCTTTTTATGGATTGGAGATACAATACAATTTTCAGATTTTTATTTGCAAACTAAGAATACATCAATAATAAGAAATATAAACTAAACAAGAATTGAAAAACAAAATCAGTGAAATGTTTAATTTTTTAAATAACTTACAAAAACAGCTGTTTACAGTAAAAATACTGTTTCGGCAGTTGTTATTTATGATATTAAAATTAACTGCTTTAAACAAATGTAATGAACTTTTAAATAAAAACAGACAGTCTTTTTTATTTAAATGTCATAATAGTTGTTTCAAATTTTTCCATAGAAAAACAACTGAAATTACAGTTAAAACAACAACTGTCAAACTTTTTTCCGTGTATCGTAGAAATTTTTGGAGTAGACCAAGAGTCTATTCCAAAAACCATCCAAACTTTACAACAGTTTGAATTAAAATTTTAAATGTTCTTCGAAACAGCCTTCTGCTTGCCTTCAATGGCTTGACATCGATTTCGCTTAGCCCCGCCACACTCGACTAATATTAAAGAGCGAAGTTTCATTCTCAGGGTTCTAAGAAATTTTACTAAAAATTAATTGTGCTTCAAAATGTAGAATCTAACGGGCGTTTGTTTCTCCTATATCGCTTAATTTTGTTATAGAACCAGGCATCCATTCTCAGATCGTGTGTTGTTTTTGTTGGGCATGCTGTCTGTTGAGATATAAGTAGAATTGGTATTACTGATATCCGTTGTGCCAGAGAGGCTGACCCTGCACTGAAAATATTATTACAGTAACTGACTGTAGTTTATTTAAAAAGTTATCAATAGCCGGGGTAACTCGGATTCGTCTCGCTACTTAGTTGCTTGTCATTATCGTACTTAACTCGTACACTCTAATTAATTTTTGTTTAAATTTACCCAACTTATAGTAGGAAACTGAACTCCTACTATAAATATGGTAAATTTATTCCCATTGTGTAAATGAAACAAATTACACACATGATGCGTAAATTAATTACACACAAAATTTGTAAATTTACATTGAAAATGCGTAAAAATTTTTAAAAAATATGTGTAATTTTACTACGTTTGTGCGTAAATTTTTCAAATAAAATATGTAGTACCACCCAAAAATAAAAGAATATAACTATTTTTAAAATATTTTACTAACTATAAATATAATATTATTTAGGCCTGATGCAAGCCTCAGATTCTGAGAAGATTTTCTCTTTACACACACTAAATTCTTAGCAGTTTTTTTTCCATTCAAAATGCCTCAGATTCCGAGAACTTTTTCCTGTTGGAATAGCTTTAGATTATGGTCATTTTTTCATTGAAAAATATATCTTAAGAATAGCCTTAGACTCTGTGTTCTTTTGCCTACAGGAAAATCATCAGATTCATAAGATTTCTCATATAGAGGATTTTCCCTTATGTAAATGTTTCAGGAAAAAAATTCCTTGCAAATTGAGCGATATTCTGTGAGTCTTCCTCAGAAATCTAGGGATTTTCTGGAGGAAAAAGTTCGTGAAATCTAGATTTTTTTTAGTAGGCAGTGTGCTAAGAATCCGGAAAAATTGATCCGAATTGTAGCGTTTTTCTTTAGCTGAGGGTTATCTGAGGACTTTTTTGTTAGGGAAACTTTCTAATTCGCCGGAGTCAAATTCCACAAGCCTGGAAGGAAGAACTAAGATGAATCGAAATCTTTTAAAGTTAAACTAAATTTATCATTACCTTTTAATTATAGATGTTGTACGGACATTTCACGGCAGGTAATACAATATTAGCACAGGCTTTAGTAAAAAATATTATATTTGTAAATTTATTTTATGACATTTTATTTTATATTTTAAAATTTCTTGAATTTTTGAAATGCCATCCTCTATGTATTTTCGTTACTATTACAAGTTGGTAAATTTACAACATTTGTGAGTAAAATTTAAATTTATCAACAAAATAAAAAAATGTACTTACAACATGTTTAATTATAAACAGATAATGCCTATAATTACACTATGTGTGTATTATTGTATATGAAAGTGTGTACAAAATAAATTTGCGCATTTTGTGTTTATATTTACTCATTATGCATTATATTAATCAAAAATTTACTTATTTTATAGTAGTGAATTTGCAAGCATTTTTTAGAGTGTAATATAGTGCTTCGTATTTCCTGCTAGACTTCGATACCTTCCGCATTCGTCCAGGGTTGTGCCGAAAATTTGAAACCAGTCAGAATTGAAAAAGATCTAGTAGTAGCTAAAACTGTCATTCACATTTAGATATACGGTCGTTTGGTTTAATAAAGCTGTGTTCGAAACGGAAACGTACCTTTATCGTTAAAAACCGAAAAAAGGCATCGTGTTCTCATTTCAAAGGAAGTATATGTGTGATGAAACTGAACAGATTGAACGAAACCCTAGATAAAAATAAAACTGCATCATAAGGTTTAAATATTTTTGAGTTGCAGTCCTACCCGATGACACGTACTCAGACAAAAAATTGGTTGTCCTAGACGAATTTGAATCCAACTGAATCATTCGATTACTGGAACCGAAATAAGGTTAGAACAACCTAGTTTTTGTTCCCCCCTTGGCTTGTTCGTGCAACATATCGGTATATAAAATTATGTGTTCTTTACATCTGAGGTGTAGGGTATGTTCAGCAAATTTGTAGAAAATATTGTCCATTAAGAGTTAATTTAGTTATTGTATAAATATGTACGCCATCCCATCTCTGATGAGAAGGTTTGACACTCAACTACCGAATACTTTTGTATCTATGTCACTATTACTTCAGTTTGTTGCTTATGTTCTTCTTCATTCTTTTTGCCACTCAAAATTACCATAAGGGAATTTAATTTTTTCGTTTTTTAATTGTCTTACAAGGGAATTGAGTAAGAAAAAAAAATGCCTGACTGTTTGGAAAAATTTGACTACTTTTGCTATGTCTGCGGCAAGCATACCCTTATTATGTTTTGATAAAATTATAGCAGTGGGCTTCTTCGGGTGGAGCAAAGGGAAACTTATGAAAATGTATTCTAATTTCTAGAAAAATAAGTACCACCGTAAAGTACTCCAATCTTAACCCCAACACATTGCTCGACCCATTTCTTTAAAAGTTGCTTTACTTTTTGTGGTTGGTTGTTTTTGTTAGTGCAAATGTTTACACAGCTTGTGGTCAACGCCATAATGACCACAATTTGTGCAGGCAATTAATTTTAAGTTTTTAGGAGCTATTTAATCATAAAATAAAATAATATAACATATATTTACTAAAGTAACATACATATTATACATACACATACAGACAAGCCCATACATACATATGTTCTTAAACTTCCATACATACATATTAATAATGATTTGAAAATTGCTCCTCTCAGCTAATGATCAATTAGGGCTTATTAATTTTTTGATATAGACCATGATGTTATAATTTAGTGGAACCAACAACATCGCCAACAAAAAATACGATACAGAAGATGAAGAATAACAGCAACATTAAACGAATTTTGAATTTTATACATCCATATTAATGTACTGCAATGCCTTAAAGGCTTTATTGGTAATTTTTCATGTCTTTTCAAAAACTATTGAAATTTCATCGTCAACATTAAATTATTTTATGTGTTTATAAAAAAAAAAAAAACTAAAATTAAACGTATCTAAAAACAGATATGTTTACAACAATTTTTGGTTTGTTGGGTTACGGTCTGGAAATCAGAAAAGAAAAAAATTTAACTGAAAACGCAAAACAACAGCAAGTATTAATCGTGTGCACATAATTGGCTTCTCAGGTAGTTCACAAATAACTGCAAATCGTTGCAAATGATGTGGATGGATATGGTAGTTATGCACACACATAAATACTTTCCTGCATACATATATTAACAGTCCATCAGACGGATATTTTCATACATAAATATGCTCACATGTACTACTTACAATTTTATACAAGTGTGGATGTTTGTATATAAATTCATGTTGAGGCATGTATGCTTGGAATTGATAAGTGGTGTTTTAAAATAAACAACAAAGTTTTGATATGATATTAAAGTGTAATTTAGAGTTTCCCATGTCTGCAAGTTAACTGACATTAAAAGCTAAAGTTAAGCTTGAATTGACTTGAATTTTAAGATAAAAATTAGTCGGCTTTATCTATGGCACTAAATTGAGCTTTAAATCGAATACACACAAAGCCATCTGGACTTTCACTTAAGATCACACTGTAATTGGGAGATTTAGCAGCTGGGAACGGGACATGTGTTCGTGTGTGTTCTCCTCTACGACATACCCAAAGATCAGTAGGATTTTCGGGTTCCCGTAGGGAGATCTACCTTGTTAGCTAATCTTCGAATAATGAAATTGACATTTTTAAAGAAACAAATTAAAGTTAACCCTTAATACACTTAAGGAAAAAACGACGCAACATTTTTAAAATTTTAAAATACACTGTTTGGTAAAACAAGTAAAAAGATTAAAGTCGGACATGCCAGCTATATGATGTGCTCGGTATTAAGTTTCCCATATAGTTTCGAGTCTAGTATGTTGCCTAACACCAGTTTCGTTTTACTCGAATTCACACCCAGGCCACAGCTGGTGGCCTACTTACTGAGAGTATCCAGAGCGCTGGTCATGATATCACTTATCACATCCAGAAACATCCCTGAAACTAATATCACCATATCGTCCGCATAAGCAACGAACTTTTAACACCCTGATTATCCAATTTAATAAGAACTGAGTTAATAACCAGAAGCCATAACAGGGGTGAGATTACCCCACCCTGGGGAGTTCCTCTCCTGACTTGCTTTCTTGACTTCTCGCCATAACCCAGACGAGCGTTGACAATTCGGGAGTCCAACATGGATACCAATTCATTTTAGAACTTTATTCTACTAACAGGTTAGGAAAAAAACCGAATAATTTTCTAGCGCGATTAATCGATTATATTAAAAAGTCGATTAATTGAATACCCTGAAATCCCGATTTGTTCGGACTAAAGTCCTAAAATTCACCTTAGTCCTAGAAAACAACTATGTATATGATGGACATTTTTAAAAGACGGTTTAGTTGACACAGTCCTATATTTAACACAGCCGACCGGTTTCTATTGATTCTGCAACAGAAACCCTAAATCCACCACTGATATGTTCTTGATTTACTTAATAGCTGATACAACAATAACAAAAACATACAATTTAAAAATAGTAAAGTGTATTTATCTCAACTCTAGAGTTACTATTAAATAATAACAGTTCCACGTTTTAAAAAAGAATACATCTGTGTGTATCTGAATGTACGAGTACTCGTATGTGTATGTGTTGTTATAGCTTGTACTGTATATGGCATATAAATTTGCCAATAACGACATCAGATTCGATTAACATCAACATCAGTATCACAATCAACAAACATCAGATCGTCGTCATCATCAGCAACAGTAACAGCAACAGCAAGAACAACAACAATAACTACACTTAACTTGTAACCCACCTCCCTCCCTGCAACAACTTTGGACATCTAGAAAATGTTTGTTGTTGTTGCTATTACTGTTCCATGCATACAGATCTCCATCATCACTGTCGTTTATGCGTGCATTTAGCATGTTGTAAAAAGTATGATAGCCTCCATTATAATCAATTGTGCCTGCTCGTAAAATTAAATGATCTCACAGGAAAATTAAGCGCAATTACGCAAAATAGCCAAAAGGCAAATCAAGCTAAAATAAAAACAACAACAACAACCACATCTCTTTTTCATCTCTCTGCCTCTTAGAAACTCTCCCTTCGTCTACTTCTTCGTCAGCTCAACTTCTCGTATGACTGGCGTTGACTGAATCTGAATCTTAAACTAAATGATGATTCACAATTTGTTTGTTGTTGTTGTTGTTGTTTAACATAAAACGTTTGCATACAAGTTAAATACGCTGGCGCTGTTAAACCAACTAACTTGAAAAGTTTTTGCGTATAAACGGATTCAGCGAATTGACTTAATTGCAGCATTTAACTTGTCTTATTGATCATAATAACTCCATAATAATGGAACATGTGAAAATATAAAACAACACAACAACAACAACACAAGAAGACTAAAATGCTCCAATACAAGTCACTCATAGGGTTTACATACCTTTTATTCTTCTGCTTCTTCTTATTGTTCTTTTTTGCATTCAGGCCAAATCAAACAACCAACCTGTCCGAGAAAGTCTTGAGTCGATCACTATGAGGAAGTTTTTAAAAGAGAGCCGTAAGTTAAATGATATACTCGTACACTCAAAAAAAAAGTCAGTAAAGTCAGCAAAAAATGTTGCTGTGTCAGCAAATTTTTAGTCAGGAGCGTGCTTGCAAAAAAGTTGGTAATTTCAGCAAAATGTTTGAAAAAAATAGTAATCTTCAGCAAAAGTTTTGCTAACACTTAGTCGACTGCAAATGAAAAAAATCCTTGCTAAAATCATTAAACTTTTTGCTGAATATTAGTAGACTGAAAAAAAACTCAAAAAACTTGTAGCGAAATTTTACTTCAGTTAATTTATTTGCTGAAAATTTAAATATAGAATATGTGTAGAGTTGTTTTTCTTTTTTTGTCATTTCCGTTTCCAGACAAGCTACGACGTCTACATCTTGTCTATCTGGTTGTCGTCCACGCTATGAATGCGGTTATCAGCACAATTTTTGTAGCAAAATAAATAAGTAAAACATTAGTTCAAAATTAGTTTAGTGCTAAAAAAATATAACTAAAATTTTTGCTGAAAACTGAATTTCAGCAAAAAAATTGCTGAAAACTAGTACACTTGATATACAAGACGTTTTACTAATTTTTCTACTAACTTATTTTTTTGAGTGTATGTACAATGCATGGAGTGTCATGTAGTAATGATAGCATTTATTTGTTGTGAAAATTGTAATACACCATTAAATGACTTAAAAGCTACATACGAGTTTACCACCGAATTATTATTAACCCATTAAAATATTAAACGGTCTGAAAAGTGCTAAATAATGTAAGAAATAATTATATAAACATTGCATGGGACAAGTAGAGCTTTAAAACGAATTCTAAAGGGTTTTTTTTAACATTTGCTTTAAAATCGAAAATGCAACACTAGCTTAAGTACAAGAAAGCGGTGAGAAGAAGGTCAATAATTAGCCGCAACCGAAAGAATCAGCAGCGGTTTCATTAAGCCCACTTCTTTTGGGGCTCTGACGACGTATCTGTCCGTAAAATCTTTTGAGTTTCGGGTCAAATATGAAGCCGCATGACATTTGAGTACATACTTACTTTTCATAAAGTAGAAAAAAAAAATAGCGGCGGTAATTGATGCAGGGGTAGCGTTGTTTAAATCTAACAGATCTTCATATATATCACATTGCAACATTCTATTGTAATCGGCCATTATTTGTTCGGATGCGGTTAATTCTCACGCAGAGGAGTCTTGATAATTCAGAACTAGGTGGCATGCTGTGTAAAGCTATGTAAATTAAAAATGAACGTAGTTCCTACTTTTGTTTCTTAATAGTTTTCAACCACGAACATATTGCAAAAACACGATTCGAAAAGAACAATTTGCGGTTTTTTTAAACTCTTTTCTTTTTAGTTTTGCTTAAAATTCGTTAAAAAGTCACTAATTTTCATATGGAGTTTTTATTAAAAAATCGTCAATCGTCATTTGTAAAATTTTGACTAAAAACGTAGTCAAAATGACGTAAAAGCGTCACATCTGGTTCGCTTTCGTAATCTATTATTTGCTCGTTTTTTAGGGTTTATGCAGTGTTACCATATATTTTTTTTAGAAAAACTGTAAAGAAAAACTGTTTCTTTATAGATTTATAGAAAAACTGTTTTTCGAAAAAATTTTAAAAATCAGAAGAAATTCTGGGATTCCGAAGTATCTTCGGGCTAAAATGTTATCCCAGGGTCTCAATTTTCAAAATATCGAGATTTCAATAATTTATGCCTAAATAGTAGGCATTTATAGTAATCGACTTTTTGCACAGCTTCCTAATTAAAGTTTTTTTTTAAAGAATTTTGGTCTCCTAGCCCCGAATCTGAAGTTAAAAAAAGTTCATGGAATCCGAGATGTGAACGTTTTCCAATTTCAGCATTTTTTGATAAGACATTGTTTTAAAAATTTTTTCAAAAAAAATATAAATTTCTAAATTATCCTTCAATTAGAAGTGATCTGAAAAGTTCGGCTAAAAATGTCCGTCGGATCTATAAGATGTCAGATATGGTTTAGCCAATTTTATTCCGTACTAATTTTTGATGAAATTAGTTATACAAATTTTTCGTTTTTCCATTTATATTTCGATTTGTACCTAATTATTTACAATATGAAAGTTTTATTTTAATTTTTGGGTCATAGGCATAATCGCTTTCTAAGTTTATAAATGGCTTATAAAACAAATATTTTATACAAAAATCGTATTATAAGGTTTTCAGATTATTATGCATAAGCACTTTTATATTTTAATTCTTAAATTTTAGTTAAAAAAATAATAAAAATATTGTAAATGAAACAAATGTCCCGATTTAATATGAAAAAACTGTAAAAAATCCATGAATTAAAAAAAAAACTGTTTTTTTACATGAAGAATCTGGAAAACTGTTAGGCATCCCAAAAAACTGTAAAAAACAGTTAAAACTGGCTATATGGCAACACTGGGTTTATGTCTTGTTGACATCGTTACTCAGTTTTCTCTGTTTGTTATTGTTATTGGCAGTGTTGCCATTTCAGTGGTTTTCGGGTATTTTTTGGTGCTTTTTTCCTTCTCGTACCCGGTGATTTTTTACAAATACCCGTTTAAAAAAAGCTGGTATTTACAGTGCTTTTTCAAATTTCTGGCAGTGCTTTTAGTGCTTTTTGTACAGTTTATATTTTTGGTATTTGTTCGCGTTTTTTTAATTTTTCTTCAATTTTCTGTCAAAGTTGAAAAAATAATACGAACTATACAAAAAATACATTTTTCCAGTGTTTGTAGTACAATTTTAAATAGCAACTTCGTTATATTTAAACTTCAAAATTTTAAAATATTAGTTTGGTGCTTTTTACCCCTTTTTTTTAGTTATTTTTGAACCTTTTTTACACGATTTTACAAAACTAAAATGTGTTTTTAAATTCTGGACTTAAATTTTTAAAAAAATTAATATCGTGCTTTTTTACCCCAGTTTTGGTAAATTTTTACCCTTTTTACCCGTTTTCACAATGCTCACGGTGCTTTCCTGCCTTCAAGATTTGGCAACACTGGTTATTGGCACACAATCACTCATTATTAGGGTATTCAATCGATTAATCGTTATTCGATTAATCGTTATTCGATTAATCGAAATTGGTATAAAATTACAGAAATGTTTAAAAAATATAAATTTTTTATTAAAGTAAATGTGTTAAAAATTGTGGTAAATAATTTGCTGTATGCTTGTACCTATTCGGATTTCATTCTGGATTAAGAAAATACTTAAGGGACGACCTCTTAGAATTTCTAGAAATATTTGTTAGCTTCAACTCAAGCTTGTTTAGTGAGCACTCTGAATTACTAAAATAAAGGGATAGAGTTACGGAAACGTAGAGGGAAAATCAATTCTCACCAGAATTTACGTTTTTTATGTATTCAATGCATACGAAAGAGATACAAATTAATGTATGGGGTCTTATACAATTCTTTCGGGTGTGGTTCTCCCGATTTGGATAAAATTTTAATAAGTGAAAGAGGGGACAGAAAAAATTAAAATAATGACAAAATCTGATCTCAATTATTACATTTTTTTTTATTTTGATGAATTTTAGAAGATTTACTGAATTAATTTTAGTTCCTTTTTTAAATAAAATTATTAAAAACACAACAAGTGTATTATTATTTTACAGAACATTTTTTCGATTAATCGATTAATTTTAAAATTTTGTTCGATTAACCGGTTAAGAAAAAAACCTAAATAATTATTTGCACGATTAATCGATTAAAATAAAAAAGCCGATTAATTGAATACCCTACTCATTATTCAAAGGAAACAGCAAACGACCTGAGGTAACGGTTAGGCTCTCATGTCGTCTTGAACGTCATTTAAATCATCTTGTGCAACCCTCTAGTGTCCATCTCTTAACAAGTTTTTAACTAAGGTCGCTGTTGTAACACAGGGTATTCTTTTGCGGAATTTGTATATCATCCCATTCCTCCCCACTTTGTCTTATGCTGCTCTACGGTGTACAAAGGTGATAGATGTTTTTAAATTGGAAACGGAATTCTATATATGTAAGAACGTTGTAAACCCGGCTTTTCCACCGGCATTACGCTGTTTATGGGTTAATATTAGGGTATTCAATTAATCGAATTTTTATTTTAATCGATTAATCGTCTAAATAATTATTCTGGTTTTTTCTTAACCGATTAATCAAAAAAAATTGGAAAATTAATAGATTAATCGAACAAAATTTTATGTAAAATAATATACAAATTTTGTTGCATTGAAAGCTTCAACGAAGTTCGCCAACTTTTCATCAGATGGCAACAAATTTAGCACTTTTGAACAACAGCAAGCCGAAACATCAAGTCCAGTGAAAGTTATCGCCCAATTTCTCTGCTTGATGTGATTTACAAACTACTTGAGAGGCATATCGTCAGCTTATTATTCCGAACCCCGAACCTTTTTGATTCCGAACCCCGTTTTTCAACATCTTGCTTCATATCTGAGATATCGAGAATCGATTTTGCTCTATATCCGCAATTTTAACAATTAATAAGCATTATATTGCTGTATACACTACTCTTCGACATATACAGCAAATTTTTCATACAAAACTAAAATAAAATTACTTCATTGTTGTTGTCCTGCATTACCATAACAATCAAAGAGTTATAAAATTATTGAATATTTGGATACTAAGTACTCAATAGCGCCTGCTTTCACGAGTACTCAATACCCTATTGCAGGGCTGGCAAAACTATGTACCGCGTGTTTTGTTAGATATTTTCAAAAAATTTAAACTATTACAAGACCATCAAAAAATTCAGTTAAATGTTAAATTTCATTAAAAAATGTGTGATTTAACACCATAATGGTGAAATTGTTCATAGAGCTGTATTCTGTATTGTCACCATATTTTGTTTAAATAAATATGGTTAATAAAGAACTCGCAAATTCGATTATCAGAAAATTCTGGGAAAATTTCTAGATTGAAAGAAGATTAAATGTTTCCATGAGAAAATGCCTCATATTCGGAGAAATAAAAAGTACCAGAAAATTGCACAAAATGGAAAAAAATTTGCAATAAAATTGGATATAAAAAAATTAAGTTTTTTAAAGGGAAAATAGGTGCTACGAAATAACCCTCAATGAAATAAAGCTAAAAATAAGTTTCATAATGAAATAATCCCCTTTGTTGGAATTTGAAATTGGTTTTTGATCGTGTTTCGCAGAGCCATTTCATCTAAAATAGAAATCTCTCTGTTCAAATTCATAATATTCGCTTTTTATTCATTATTATGATGATAAAAATAGCGCGATTTATTTTAACAAAATCAAATTTTTGTCCGAAGCACATTTTTCAATTAGTTTCTTACGTAGTTAAATAATTAATGGCGCCCAATAATTTAACTTTTTTTTAACAAACTGAAATAACCACCAAAAATGGAATAACCCCCCAAAAACTGAAAAAGCAATAATATTCAAACTGTTTTAATTTTATTTCATTGGGGATTTTTTCATAATGAAATAATTTCAATATTGAAAGATTAAAGAAACCCCCAAAAATTGAATTACTGTCAAACATTTTTACGTCATTTCTTGGATGTTAATTAATGTTTCCCTTTGGGCTTATTTCATGGGGGTTATCCGTAGCGCTGATAAATATGTACGTCTGCGATGATGTTTTTAAGAGAAATTTTCAAAATTTTAAAAGTTTTTAAAAAAGGAAAATTAAGGTGGTATGCGATAAATTTTTACAAAAAAGTTTCTCCGTTTATGGCATGCAGCGAAAAAAGTCTTGCCACCCCTGCCCTATTGAGTAGATAAATAGTTTCAGTTTTGTATTTTCCCAAATAATTTTTCCCATGGAAATAACCCGCGACAATATAACTCTGCCTTATAACGCTTTCGGAAAAAGGTTGTATGAAAAACTATTTAGCAGTATTGAGTACTCAAATTTATCGAAAATTTACAGCTCTAGTAAATTAAAATAAAAAGGGAACTGCTTTTAGGCGCACATAAAAGTATGGATATGCAGCAAAGACAGTCAAATTGAAAAAAAAAACTTTCGAAACCTTTATAATTTTTCATTTATTGTATATAAATTTATGAGGATTTGTACTTTTGTATGAAGGTATGTATAGTTGATCGTTTAATTGGTAAATGAATGTTTTTTGTTAGATTTGAGATCATACAAGTAAATTACTTTTGTTTAAAATATATGCCGAAATTAAGTGTGGACATAAAAAAATATATTCATCACGTAGACCAGAGACGAGATAGGAAATCAAAACTTACACTACTCACCGATAGAGGGCGCTGTAATTTAGTATTACCTGAGTAACTACCCTACGGGAAATTTTAACAAACTGTCACCGAACTGGTCCCTTTATATGAAATAGACTGGACACTTTTACATGGCGTTGTCATAGGAGGTGGAAATTGACCCCTTGTGACATGTCACGAGACAAATCCTAGTACAGGTTACTGAACTCTCATAAAAAACAAAGTTCAGGGACCTGTCCTGCGATTTGTCTTGTGACATGTCACAAGGGGTCAATTTCCCCCTCCTATGACAACGCCATGTAAAAGTGACCAGTCTATTTCATATAAAGGGGCCAGTTCGGTGACAGTTTGTTAAAATTTCCCGTAGGGTATTTAGTATTAGTTTAGTATCAGCCTCAGCCTATATTTAAAACCTCAAAAACTACTCAAAACAGCTCAAAATAAGGAAAAAACAAGCGCGAAATATATTCAAATAATAAAATTTGAGATATCCGTTTGTTTTTTTGCTTTGTTGTTTGTTATTATTTAAATTTAAATAAAAAAAGAAAATTGTCAATTTTTGACTAAAGTGCCATTATTTTTTTGGTGATACCATACCCCTGTATCGACCAAACCAGTCATAAGCCAGAATATATATTAACTAACTGCATCTTGGAACAGTTGTTGCGCCTTATCTGATGAAAAGTTGGTGAACTTTGTTAAAACATTTTTCTATGAAAACATGTCTGAAATTTACGAAATTTAGATTTATTTGCACAGCGTTGAAGTATTTGAGAAAATACATTTTTTTACATTGCCCGTGTTGTAGACCCAGGGCTGCTGCTTAATTTAAAATGTTTGTGAAAAAGGCGATAGGAAAAGTCGTCCTTAACCCGAACTATAACGTATATCTATCTACAGAAGCTCAGACAGACCCTCGGTGAAGTTAAATAGACACAATTTTATGTAAATTTTAACTAAAACCAACAACAATTTCCCATATTCCCATGTGTTATTCGAAAAAAATAATAATTAAATAACAAAAAAGTTGGACATGTTTTGTGTACCGGTAGATGAGTCTCCAAAAAAGCTTTCATTTGCTACCTAATTTGTCTAGATTTCTTTAAAATTATTAGAACAAAATTTAAAAAACGAAGTCATAAAAAAAACTTAGTACAAATTCTGTTTAACGAATTCTGATTTAATTTTTCTGTTATTTTGTCTAAAAATCTAGGATTGAACTAATATTTATTGTAAATCCAATTTAGCGTAACAATTACTTTCATCCATATTTAAACGAACTTTGCTTGCTAATTTTTAGTAATTTGTGTTTGCTAATTTTGCAAATTTTTCAGCTAATTTCAATCATAATTAGAGGTGGTGATACATTTTTGTATTTTTTTTATTGTATAATAGCAAAATGGCTTATATCTCGGCAACTAAGTGAGATAGAGTAAAATTGACAAAAATTCATTGTACTTATATAAAAAATATGGGCCTTTCTCGGCACAGATCCGGAGAGTTCAAAAACTTAGATTTTTAGCAGAAATTTTCAGCTAAATCAGGTAAAGTTTCTATTGAATTTAGCCCAAATTTCTTAGCTAATTTAACTAAAATTGTCTGTATATTTAGCAGTGTGTAAAATTTAGCTTATTTAAATTCAGCAGACCAAGAATTTTGCACTCTTTGTTTGGGCTTTTTTTTATGAGTCCATGCTTGTAGACTTGAGTGTAAGAAATTTGTGCTTCCTATAGTACGCCTCCATTTTTACATACGCGAGTTGTTAAGAGATTTAAGTAGTTCGCCAGCAATTGTTGGGCATTCGGTGTAGAGGTATTCATCATTAAGTGCTACATTTTTCTCAGGCCAGCTTGGAATATATTGCTACGGAAACCTTTTGGAATGTGTTTATTGACTATTAATAATATTTGTGTACTAATCGAGGGTAGTTTTTTGGAATCGGATCAATCCATCGGATGTTTGCGTCGAGCACACTTGCGAATATGGCCCAAGAGGCTTTTTGGCAGTTGCATCTTGGACTGCACCAGTGGAAATTGGATGCCAGTTTCATGGAAACCGCGACAATGTTCGCTGTTTGGAAAAGTGAGGAGTACTATACGAAAAAAAGGAAGACGAGTGTGATTTTCACTCAAGCTAAAAAATGTAAGGTCGGGTTTGTATGACCTGCGCCAACGCCCAGAGTGGAACGTGCTTGTGTCTTTAATTAAAAATTCTCGGTGAATAGGAAAGAAAGTAAATGGACCGGTGATAAAACAAAAAGTACGCTTTTAAGAAAATTTACCCAAGATGGTTTTTTTTAAATCGTTTCTAAACAATATCTATTCTGTAACTGGTACGATTCCATGGAGCGGGTTAAGGAACTTGGATGTACGATCAATTTAATGGTTCTAGAACAAGTTCTAGTTGGAAGCATCTGTACAATTTCAAATAGAAATGATTGATTAAACGAAAACGAAAAGTAAAAGATGCTCTTTGTTTGCAATAGGAAAAATTTAGTAAGAAAATATAAAAATTCTATTCCGTCTTCGAATGGAAACATATACGGCAAATGAAGTTTTTTTTGTTTTTGCAACAATTGTGCAAAATTCGTTCATTTAAAAGTGTACGACATTTCAAAATTTATGATCGATTGTGAGTGTGTCACTTCAACTACTGTATGGAGTTTAAATTTAAACATCTGCTCTTGAAATTTTAATTAGTTTTCAAATAGATTTTGTATAAGGATAACAATAGTATATGAATATCTCATTATGAACTCATAAACAGACCATGTCCTTTTTAGGGTTTTATGTACATGAAGAGCTACGAGTATTGTTTAAAATTTACCATTGTCGATGTTATTTTCAATAGAGGTCAACAAATATTTAAAACATTTATAGTCAATTGAAATAACAATATGCACTCAACATGATGTTGAAGTGCTAAAATCAATTTTATAATATAAAAGAAGTATGTATTTATGTATAATAATATATCGTATTATAGAACCAAAATGAGCAACAAAAGGTGTCTTTTTTTTACAACACCATTTGCCAATGACTGACCCAATGAATGGTTGGAAATTTATAGTCCAAAATAGATTTCATAAATGACAACTCTAACAAGGCTTAATGTGTATGGTATTGTTCAGATGTAGAATGCTAAACAAAAGCCAAGTTTAAATCTAGATAAATCTTTAGACTCTTTTGTTAGTGTTGTTTTTAATGGCAACTCTAAAGATATTCGTTGTATAATATGGAATTAATTTGCTAATAAATTAACCATATAAATTATACTTAATAAGAGATGATTCAATTAGAGTTTGCATTGATTACATTTTTGTATTCGATTCGATTTCATAATAAAATATTTTGAAATATTAGGGGCACTCAAAGTATGAGGAAAATAATTATAATTCTTACTTAACAAACCATTGGGACTCAAATAGAAATTCGGTTATCTTCTTAGGCCGAGTTTTTGGGATGTCAGTTAATCTTGCTTTAGTTAAGTCGAAAACGAATTATGTGAGCCATTTCCAAGTTTATTAACAAAAATTTGCCGGAGCAAATTTTTATCGTTTAGAATTTTGGTCTTTATTGAAATAAAACAAACTGCGTTTAACTATGTTTAAAGATAATCCACATCCTAAAAACTCGGCCTTACTGTGGCATTTGTAAAATCCTTTTTTCTTCATGAAGTGAATGCCTTCTATAATGTATGTTATTACTGGAAATTAGAGATGAGCGATATTTTCATACCGGTGATTTAATCACAGTTATTGATAAATCACTGGTAACGGCAGTGATCAAATATTTCAAGTCGCAGTTACTCGGAAAGTCGTTCTTTTAATATTTTTGTACTATTCTTTATTGCAAACTTCATTGTGCACAGTAATACATGTTTTTTTTTTAATAACAGTGACTTGCCTTCACACTCTTCTGCATAAAATGTCTCCTTCTATCATGTCTTTGTTACCGGTCGCAACTATTCTTCTTTTAAGGCCCAGTTTTTAGGAAGTGTATTATCTTTAAACTTAGTTTAAAGCAGTTTGTAACTGGAATACTGCTTTTAAAATGTGGTTTATTTTGTTTTATTTCAATAAAGAAATAAATTATACTCGAGAAAAAGATTTTCCGGCAAATTTTTGTTAATAAACTTTGAAGTGACTGACAAAATTCGTTTTCGGTTTAACTAAACCAATTTTAACTGACATCTTAAAACCTCGCCATAAATATTCTTTCGTTTATTTGTCAGAAAATCGCAGTCTTTTCCATAGAAAAACCGTGATCACGATCACAGCGATTTGCAAATCACATTCACTGAGAACAATGTTACTGAAAAAACGCCAGATCACCCATCTCTATTACAAACCCGTGATCACGGTCACTGTTTAAAAGAACGGTGATTTGAAAATCACGATCACTGGTAGCAGCGTTATTCAAAAATCACCGGATCGCTCATCTCTACTGCAAATCTATTTAGCCATTAGTTATTTATTTATTTTTAAATTCTTTTTCATATTTCTTTTTCTCAAATTAGTTTCAATAAAATTTACCACAACAATTTTTTTATTTAATGATCAATTTGACTTGTGGGGTCGTGGAAAAATATCTTAAAACGCCCGTTCCCAAAGAATCAACAAATGTTTAGTTGATTACCAGGTATTGTTTGTTTGTTTTTTTTTTTTTTATTAAATATCGTATTTACAATTTTTTCTTATGGAATTTTTTTCATTACAAACATTAAGCTAATTGTTAATTATAATTAAAGCTTTAACAAAATTGTAATATGTACTTACATTTTTGGAAACTACACAATTTATACAAATTTTTAATATAATTATCATCGGCTTCTTCTATGAAAAATATAGTTACTTAATTAACATCATCATCAGTCATACAGTTTGTTAATCATTATGAACAGAAAAATTAAACTTGTCTTAAAGTATTTTGTTTAATATTTATGATATTATTAACATCTCAATCATTATTATCTTGTTCTCACCATTAACATGAAATAGAAGAAGATTTAGCTTCATTACTTTTGCTTTTTCTGTGAGTTTTTGTGTTTTTTTGGTAAACCAGATAAGCAAAAGTTAAACGAGACAATTGAGTAAAGTAGAGGTGAAGTATTTTTGTGTTCATTCGTTTGTACGAGTATGTTTGTATCCTATTAAATTTTGATAAATTACATTTTCAACTTCACATATTTACTATCACAGTATTTATTTTAACAAGGGACGACAGAACAGTGTAACGAATTGAACATTGACAAAATGGTTTCGGTGCGGCAATAAAATTTCTTTCTATCAAATTCATTTGGTTGACGTAAGCGAAATAATTGCTACACTCAAAATAATAAGTCTGTTGGCTGAACAAAAAAATTTGTTACTTTAACAAAATTTATTCCTGTTTTTTTTTGGCTTAAAATAAAATTTGTTGATTTTAACACTTTTTTTGTTAAATTTAACATTATACTAAGTCGTAAATATAATCTAAGGACATATAAGGTCACTCCAAAGGAGTGCTCTATCTCGCTTAATTTTCGAGATATGGGCCATTTTATGAAGTAGAAAATTTTTATTAAAATCTTCCGAGGGTCCGAGGGCCCGCCAGGGTCCATTTTTGGATAGAGATAACCCTTTTCACTGGGGTAGTCGAAATTTTCATCAATTTTGCTCTATCTCTCTTAGTTTTCGAGATATGGGCCATTTTAAAAAATCGGGAGGGAGTGAAATAGCGCGATCTTTAAAATTTCGGATACATTGGTGGCGCCATCTACCATGAAAATATAATATTTTAACAACAAATTTTGAAAACTTTAACGAATGGATTTCAAAAAATTAGTTTTAAATAATTTTGAAAATTAACACTCAAAATTAGTTAAACTACTGAGGATTTTTAGTATCGTGTTAAATGAAGATAACTAAAATCTTTGCTTTAATCAGTTTTTTAACTAAAAATTTGTTAAAAATTATTCAAATCGATTTGAATCCGGTTTGACAAATTTTTCTACTGACGTATATTATTTTAAGTGTAGTGGTAATCAAAAGTCTGCCTATTCCAATCGAAATTCATTGCACTGACCTAGTTTTTATATTTCCTTAATTTATTATGTGAATAACAAATATATCGGTCGTAACAAACTAAATGCTTTATTAGTCTAATCGTAAGGTAAAGAAAAACGTATCTGTAATCAATTCAATATGTTAAAATAATATAGAATTTATTTTTGTCTTTTTTCTATGCATTGAAATTAGGCTTGCCAGATCGAACTTGGCAAAAGGCTTGACATTAAGAGGAAAGAGCTTGATTTTTCTTGACATTCAGAAAAAAGGCTTGATTTTTCTTAACAATTTAAAATTCAGTTAAATTAGCAAAAAAAAATTTCAAAATTGACTTGAAAATTAAAATTATATTAATTTATACAGATTTTCTACATTCCTTACCACATTCTTTAAAGAAATGGTCCCATATGTTGTCATTGGATATGTCTTTTAGCAATTCTTCAAAAACTTCCCAAAGGCAGCAGTAATCTGCATACAACATATCAGTATTAATTGAATTTGATATTTTTAAATGGCAGCTCTGCTTAATTATTCTTTGACAACAACGAGTTTTTTATATTTAAAACAGCAATTTGTTAAAAAAAAACAGATTTTTCTCCAAAATCATCTCTTTTTTCTATGTATTTTACAGCATTTTCTAAAAATTGGTTAGCTTCTAACTCAAACGTTTCCTTTTCATTCAATAAAATACTTTTTATGCTTTACTACCATGGAAACAGTTATTTATCCGTAAAAATTAGTCATGGAAAATTTAAAAACAATTAGTTTTTTTTTTCTAATGGTTAATTTTTCTTATCAATTTGATGGAAAATTTTCTAAAATTCCGTATAAGCTTGACAAATGACATTTTTTCTTTTTTCTTGACACGCATAGAAAAAGCTTGACAATCAAGCCAAATCAACCCCGTCTGGCAACCCTAATTGAAGCTGTTCTCAAGTAAAATCGTAAAAAAGTTATATTGAAAATAAAAATTTTCTATTTTATAACTTGACATTTAATTCTATGCTCAAGAAAAAGATAAAAAAAACAATCCCAACAGTAATCGATTCTTTTACTCCAAACTAGAACCGGTGAACAAACTAGCTCCACAACTAATTCAAGGCTAGTTATACCTTACATAATGGTTCTGAAGAACTGGTCTTAGGAAATCCTGCTCTATAATAGGTTGGGCTGTGAATCTTGTTTTCTTTAAATGTTTCTCGGTAGTCTTTGCTATATTCTTCTTGTCAATTTTTTCCACATCACTATCTACTGTGCAATAGCTATTTTAACAAGCAATATTTAATATTCTCGTTTATTTTATCAACATCGTATGAGTCTGTGTCTGTATCTGTATCTACGTATGTAAGTATGAGTTAGTGTAAATGTACTGTTGGCCTGTGTTAAGTGAACATTATTAAACATATTTTACCCAAGGGAGCACTTAACAATTCGTTAAGTTACCGCTGTTAAGATATTTTATACTTTATGCTTAACTGGTACAGATTTTTGTATCATTTCTGTTGTTTTTTCATTTTTGTTTTCTTCTCCGGAATACATTTCAAGTTAAATGGCTTCTGTGAGAAGAGATACAGCCACTTAAAAAAAAGCTGATTATATTGTTGGAAATGTATGAAGAGTTCCAACGAAATATTAGAAGGGTGGTAGTCGTATTTTGGGGTATTATTTATTTGATTCAACCACAATATTATGTATTTTATACCAAAGAAGTACATCAATATCAAAGTTGTCGCCATAATCGTGATGAAGATGATGATGTTGTTAATGTTGTTACTTTTTTACATTGTTGCATGGAGGGTGGGATTTTCAAGTGTTTAAGATGTAAAAATTCGATAAAAGTAATTGGGGTGAAATGTTATTGTTATGTCGTTCGTTCGTTCGTTGTTGTTGTTGTTTTTTCGGTCTTGTTTTCCGCCCTGCAGTCATAAATAATAAATTGATGAATTATTTATGGAGTTTTTGTTATTCGTTTATGTGGACAATCATCATAATATGTAAATTAGGATGGTGAGAAAGATTTTAACATAAATTTAGTATTTAACGATATTATAATCAAATTAAATTACAATTTTAAAGGATAGTTGTAGGGAAATTATTTAATACAAATATTGGAGAGATAAAAATGTTTCACATAAACTGAAGAAGTCTACTAAACTAGGTTTTAATTTGTTCTATTAACAGTTAATCCAGTGTTAATTAGTATTGATTACACTCATAGAAATAAACCTGTAAAAACAGCAGAAAAAGTTACTAAAAATTAGTTAAAAATAATGCTACAAAAAAACTGCTAAATCAGCAGATTATTATTGCTATATATTAGTAATATAGGAACAGCTAAAATAAAACTGTTAAATATACAGAATTTTAGTTATATTTGAGTAAAATTTTTGTTAAAAGAAAATAACAAATTAAACTGCTAAAATTTGCAAAATAATTAGGCTACAAAGGTTTAAAATCTTCGAAGTTTTTTTTTTCAATTTTTTAAAATGCAATTCTCCTAGTCTTGGAGTCAGAACTACACTCATACAAATAAGTCCGTAAAAATAGCTGAAAAAGTTACTAAAAACTAGTTAAAAATAATGCCGCAGAAAAAAACTGCTAATATCAGCAGAATCTGTTTGCTAAATATTAATAAAATGAAAACAGCAAAACTAACTGTTAAATTTACAGAATTTTAGTAATATTTGAGCTAAATTTTTGTTAATTGCAAATACCAATTTAACTTGCTGAAATCAGCAAAAAAAATTGCTAAACAATAGTAGAATGAAACGAGTAAAAAGGTTAAAGTCGGGCATGCCGACTATACAATACCCTACACCAGTTTGGTGTATTGTTTGGATCCGAAATTCGAATGGGTTAAAATGGGGCTTATGTCAAAATTTTCTATAATGTGAGTCAGCGCACCAAATTTCATTAAAATATCTTAATATTTGCGAACTGCAGTTTGTAACCAAGCCAATTTTGGGGGGACCCTTATATGGGCACTAGTTCTAAACATGGACCGATGTTAACATACAACATAGGTCTATGTACCAAATTTCATCAAAATAGCTTAATATTTGCGACCTGCAGCGTATAAACAATATAATTTTGGGGGGACCCTTATATGGGCACTAGTTCTAAACATGGACCGATGTTCACCAAAATCAATAGGCTTCGTCCTTGGGCCAACATAGGTCTATGTACCAAATTTCATCAAAATATCATAATATTTGCGACCTGCAGCGTATAAACAGTATAATTTTGGTAGGACCCTTATATGGGCACTAGGTCTAAACATAGACCGATGTTCACCAAAATAAATAGGCTGTGTTATTGGGCCAATATAGGTCTGTGTATCAAATTTCATCAAAATATCTTAATATTTGCGACCTGCAGCGTATAAACATTATAATTTTGGTAGGACCCTTATATGGGCACTAGGTCTAAACATGGACCGATGTTTACCAAAATCAATAGGCTGCGTTATTGGCCCAATGTAGGTCTGTGTACCAAATTTCATCAAAATATCTTAATATTTACGACCTGCAGCGTATAAACAGTATAATTTTGATAGGACCCTTATATGGGCACTAGGTCTAAACATGGACCGATGTTCACCAAAATCAATAGGCTGCATTATTGGGCCAATATAGGTCTGTGTACCAAATTTCATCAAAATATCTTAATATTTACGACCTGCAGCATATAAACAGTATAATTTTGGTAGGACCCTTATATGGGCACTAGGTCTAAACATGGACCGATGTTCAAAAAAATCAAACTTGTTCGTCCTTGGGCCAACATAGGTCTGCGTACCAAATTTCATCAAAATATCTTAATAGGTGCGACCTGTAGAGTGCGCACAAGATTGCATGGACAGACAGACAGACAGACGGACGGACGGACGGACAGACGGACATCGTTAAATCGAAATAAAAAAAAATTCTGAACCGATCGGTATACTATAAGGTGGGTCTACGACCAATATTTTTTGGTGTTACAAACATCAGCACAAACTTATAATACCCTGACCACATAGTGGTGTAGGGTATAAATAGCAAAAAAAAACTGTTAAATCTACAAAATTTTTGCTAAAATTTTCTGAAATCAACAAAACTTTGGCAGACTACTAGTGGACTGGAAAAAGGTAAAAAGGAGCACATGAAATTAAAATTAATAAATAAAAAATAAATGTGTATTTAAAAACATACTTGGGACCAGTTTATTGAATGTGTCAATTAATTGAAATTTTTTCAATAGGCATTGCTTAATGCCTAAATGCCGATTTATAATTGATGAAAGAGGTATTTGTTTTCATGTTTTAATAAAAGAATAAATTAATAAAATTTCGCGTATTTCTTATATTTTTTTTATATTACAATGCTTTTTCTTTAAGTATGTTTACATTTCATTACCATTGTTTTCAACAATGCAAATTGAAAAAATTTCATTGGCATTGAATGGTGATGAAATTTTTAGCATTGACATTGAGATACAGTAATGCCAATTATATTTCAATGCCAATGCAAATTTCCCAAGAATGATTTTTTGTAAAAGTGGTAATATTTATAGACAATAATATGTTAACCCATGATACAACCATACTAGGTAGATGCATTAGAACAACAAACACAACAAACAACAAAAAAAAATGTAATCGGCTATTTTTGATACTTAGCGAAAGCATACGAAAAAATCCCTGAACTGTCATAATAAAACCCTGAACTGTTAACCATAACAAAATGTATTTCAGAGACCCTTCTTTTGATTTTCATTGTTTGCTGATCGGATATGTACTTCCTAATTTATTTAAGTTTCCATTTTCACCTCTAAAGCTCCACCCACAGGAAAGAAGGTGTGGCCGATTAAAAATATTGTATTCTTTAAATAAGCTTAAAAAGTACAATATTGGGGGAAACAAATTAGGGTCATCCCCGTAAACTCCACTTGCTCCCCAGAGATACTTTTAATCACAATTTTCATATTAAAATGGTTCATAAATTTTAATAATTTAGATATTTTATGAGTAGGACAAATTTTCAACCATTTCAATTTAGCTTTATTTAAAAACTTTTTGCATTATTTTTGTCGAGTTAAAAATATGCAGTAATTTTTATGAGTCATTTAACATTCTGTTTATACGCGTTCCAAAATTGGTGGTTTAGTTTACAAAAAATTTGTAAAATTAGTAAATCTTCTGTTACAAATTAGTAACTAAAATTCAGCAAAATACTGTAAAGTTAGCAAATGTATTGTTAAAAATTAGTAACTAAATTCAGCAAAAAAAAAATAGCAAAAAAGTTTGTAAGTTAGTAATGTGGAGGTAGCAAAAAAATTAACTAAAAATTAAATTTTAACTAAAAATTAGTTAAAAGTTTGTTAAGTTGAAGTACTAACAGTTTTACTAACTTTTCTACAAACTTTTTTCTATGAGTGTAAGACCATTTTTTTTCAAAATTTTTCTTCAGTAAGAAATTTAAAAAAAAATAATAGCTGTTTTTTCTAATCACTTGGATTTAATAAATCCAAAAAGTATTTCTAAAAGTGCTCAACAGATGGCGTTAGATTCTCCCTATTTAAAAAAAATGTTCTGTCCGACACTTCCTTCTCCTTAATTTTTAATACCGAATTCGATGATGAAGGATTTTACCTTAACTTTTAATTTTTAATTATATTTTATATAAAACAGAGATAAACAGTCTGCCTTTTCAGTTTTATCACTTCAATTTATATTTTTACACAATTCAAAAATTCCATTGCAATATTTAATATTCACTAATTGGATTTAATTAAATTACTTACTGTAGAGTGAAAAATTGCCATTCCTATTTCAGCTATTTCTCAATGTCCAAGATTAAAAATATGTATTTGGTGAGGTGTAGTTTTTTTTCTAAACATATTTCATAAAAAAATTTAATAAAATCCTTTTATTTGTTAGTTTTTAAATTTTTTTGTTTCTCTTTTAATTTTTATTCGTATTTTTTTCTGACATTAAATTAATAGGCTGTTTCATATATTTGTGCTTTTATTATGGATTTATTAAATCCAGCTTTTTTTTGGATTTAATAAATCCACTTTTTGTATGAAAAATTCTAAATCCAGGTGATTAAAAAACACGCTAAATATTTAAGAAAAAATCGCTCTTAGTTCTGACTATAAAACTAGTTTATAAAGGAGAAAATGTCCCCGAATATTGAAATTTTTTACGAAAAAGTTTCTCAGAATCGTTTAAGGAACCTGATGAGTAGGGCAACCAAAAAAAAGCTCTAAAAGCAATGTTTTAAGCTTTTAAAAAAAGCTCGAAAAAACAGTAAAATAAGCAGTTAAAATGCAAAAATAAGCCCTTAAAGTTCATCTCTTCTTCATTAAAATCCTCCTAAAATTTAAATTTTGTATTTAATACAATGCTACATTCCTTGGAACTTCAGTAATCAGACAAAGTTGTGACATTCTTAAATTTATTTTCATCGGAAAATGCATTAAAGAACTAAATGTGCTAAAATCATTCTTGCCTAAGGAAATCGTCAATGTCATATTTTTACTATTAGAATTCAGGTTGGAAAAATAAAAAGTTTATTTTAACAAGAGATTTTTTAATTTAAAATAAATTTAAAAAAACAAATTTTAAATAAAAAAATTCATGTCGACTTAAAATAATTTTAAAAATAATTGATTTTATGAAAAAAAAGCAAAAATATGCTCTATTTTCGCATAAAAAAGCTAAAATAAGCTTAGTTTTCAAAGAAAATAGCAAAAATAAGCCAATATTTACAAAATAAGCAAAAACAAGCAAAATTAGATAAAATAAGCAAAAAAAAAGCTCTAACAAATATAGCTTAAAATTCTTAAAGATCAGAACTTGTATTTAATCTAAACTGTTCTATCTCTTCAAATAAAAAACATGGCCTGGCTTCTTTTTGGTTGGCCTACTGATGAGTATGAGAAGTTATAGCAAAGTTTGGTTAAAAAATATACAGCAAATCTAGGTCGTGTCCGAAATGAGTTATGGGCGACGAAGTTCATTGTGTCCTAGAATAATTAACTCATTTTTAAAAATAAAACTTAAATAGCAAACAATTCTAGGATTCATCTATGAACAACTTTTTAATTGAATTTTCCCATCAACTAGGTAAATTCAATTCTCTTAAAATGTGACACTTTTTCTCATAACCAACCATTTGTATTTTTAATATTATTGTATCTTATATCCTTAAAAGTAATTCTACAATTAAATAAAATACTGCAAATCATACGCTTATTATTTGTCCAATTAATTTAAACAATAGAGCCTGTTGACTTTCCCAAACCCAAAACTATTGTTATCGATGTTTGTTTTTCAGATTCTTGCTGTTTTTCACGCCAAACAACCAACCGAACATCAGAAGTCAGAAAAACAAAAATAAAAAAGTAACAATAGCGATAAATATAAAACTAAACATCATCAAATTACTATTTTAACACCTGAGTGCCCTTTTTATATTCGTACACTTCTCTTGTTGTTCCTTTGGTGCTGTTGGGCACGCAACCCTTGTCGATTTTAAACACACCGTTACAAACAAAAACAACTTTTATATGCAATGATGTCACACTTAACACAAACCCATACACACACATGTATAGATCCTTAAAATAATATTATACTCATACATGCACTCTACATCTGTAGCCTTTTGTTCCTTTGGGCTTTATTTGCAACCCTGGAATTTCTATTTCAATGTTGTTTTCTTTCCAAAACACTCAAACCATTTATTGTTAAATTTTGTTTTCTAATATCCTTGATTGTTTAAAGTGTTTATGTGTGTTTTATTCGTTTAATTTTTATTTATAAATCAATTGTCCATTTCCATTATATTTTCTAAACCATAAACCGAGAAGAATGGCCATAATATAAAGAAATATGTATCAAGCAATTTAAACAAAAATTCTAAACTGAAGTCATTAATTTACTGCATCCAATCAATTATATTGTTGTGTAAAAATTCCCTTTAAAACAATTCCTAGAATCTCTATCAATTTGAAATTAATACTAATTGAGTAACAATACACTAAAGAAAAGTACAATGAAATCGAACAAAGAAATATTTGCCAAAATCACGAGTGTTTTGTGTAATAAATTTGTCAAATCACGTGAATTCGGAAGAAAATGATAAGAATTGTCTTAAAAAACCAAAAGCAGATGTTATAAAAAATTGAATTCAAAGTAATTATTTAACAAAGAATATAATTTTCATCGTAAATTATTGTTTTGATTCTCGAATTTAAAGACAATATACATCAAGCACCACAATAAAATATTTTATTCTAACACCATTGAGTACAGCTTATAAGAAAAATAAATAAACCCCATGGACATTGTCCCTATCTTCTATTTACGAATTATGGCAGACAATTTTTCGACCACGATTTTGGTCATAATCCATAAGCTTTTTAAGGACATAGCAAATGACTTTGTAATTCCTGCAAAATTTTTTTAGCAGAGGTTTGTGATCGTTTACATTAAATGTTGCAAAAAAGAAACTAACAAAAAAGTATAATTTTCCCTCCAGCAAGACTTTAAGAATAATCTTATATAAAATTTATTACTTCCTACTACTCGTACTTTAAGATTAAAGCCTTGAAATAAATTTCTATATTCGTATCTATTCAATTAGTGATTGTAAGTTGTACACACTTTATAATACATGTGTTAAACAATTAATTAATCCTAATAATTTATACATAATAAAATCATGTCATATTAAGTAATTTAATAATTTGAAAATAAATAAATTAATTGAAATCTATTACTAAGATGATTATGATTAAATTTCAATAATTAAAAACAAGTAAAACAATAACAAATTGTAAAACCTGTTTGCTTTATAATATGGCGTTTAGACTGCAATTCAAAACTAGTTGTAAAATTGATGAAAATGTGAGGTATTTCACAAAGTTAAGATTTTCAAATACAAAAATTAAAAAAAAAAATTTAATATCAATTGGACCTCCCAGTAAAAAAATCGGATCCAAAGAACTGGTTGTAGAACACCTTATATTGCATTGGCATAGGTTCTAATTTATATACATTAGAGCGACTCACCTTATATGGAAAGAAAAAAAGCAAACAAAAAAGGTCCCCCCCCCCCCATCAAAATATACCTTGGTTTGTTTTATGATGATTGTGAAAGTATTTTGATTCTCAAAGTATGTCTAGCAATGACATCTCACGAGCTGGACCGTTTTTAAAAAAGTTATTTTTTTAGTTTTTGAAAGAATTTAGCATTTTAGCTAAATTAATAATATACACAATATGGGTATCATATGAAAGGCTTTTTCAAGGCACGTCCAACGATATATAAAGCGTATTTAAGCATGTACACTAGGGTGACCGCAAAAAATCGATGTCGGAATTTTGTTCGTCTGGACCCCACAAAACGATTCCCCTTTCCAGATATTAAGATAGCCGAAATTTGAACTCGATTGGAGTTTGTTAACCCGTGCCGCTGAGGGTTCAAAGTTTGAAATACGATTTACAAGGCGAAAAAATCACTTTTTTGGTTTTTTTTTAAATACAGGCTCTTAAATAACTGTATTTTTGGAAAATGTAAATACACACAGAAAACAGATTCGTAGTTCCAACCGAATTTTTCGCCAACCGAATTTTTGTAGTTCCAGGTACAATCACTTTTATTTATTTTTAATACCATTGTGACTACCGAAATTTATTTACAATTTTTGAATTTTTGTTGTGTTAATAGATTACTTTAATGTTTGTGGATTATAAATTCTATAAATAGAAAAACACGTTCCACAAAATTTATTTAAAAATTAAAATGTTTTTATGTCGCTAACTGGGATCGAACCGGCGACCCTCCGCTTGTCAGCCCATTGCTTTCCCTCTAAGCTAGGCTCTATTTAAATTTTTTTAGTCAAATTTCAAATTTGAATATCTTCAGGTTTGAATATTTTGTCTATAAATAAAATTATATCAACAACAGAAAATCAGTTGTGTCTTTTAATTTGAATAAAAAAAAAAATAAAAAAAAAATTTATATCGCGAACCGGGATTGAACCGGCGACCTTCCGTTTGTCAGCCCATTGCTTTTCCTCTAGGCTAAACTCGACATAAATTTTTTTTGTCAAATTTCAAATTTGAATTTCTTTAGGATGAAAATTTGAATATTTTGTTTTTGAATAAAATTATATTCACAACAGAAAATCAATTGTGTGTTTTAATTTGAATCAATAAAAAAATTATTAAAAAAAAAAGTAATGCCTTGGTTGAGGTTTGAACTCAAATCTCTAAGGCTATTAGGCTGCGTCTCTACCTTCTGCGCCACAGATACTTACGTTTAGTTGTTGTCTAACTTAAAATTTAAACACGCATATATATGAAACGAAACAATATGATAGATTCCAAAATTTTATTATGATAAATAAAATTTCTGTTCTTTGTCTCAACATATTATTACAACTACCAAAATAATGGAAATTAATGGTTAAAGCTACTAAAGTTGAAAAAAAATTTTAAATTGATTGGAAAAACAAATACTTTGGATAGAGTGATCGATTTTATTGAAACACAATTGATACTAGATTTTTGCTGCCGATATTTTATTCAAATGACTAAATCTTCGATAAATAGGTGGTTGTTGGTATTGAAGGTAATGTGGAAGTTATTATTTTTTCAATATTGGTTAGAAAAGCCAATATTTTGGATAATGTGGCAGTGTTTTGGTTCATCATATATATTTTCTGTTCACAAATAAATATAACTTTCCTGATGATGAATTTTAAATAACTGCAATTAAAATTATTGAATAATGAAAAAATTTCGTTGGTTCCGATAGAATTCCAACCAATTTATTTTCTGTGTGTAGAATCATAATCTAAAGTGATTTCCCTTTCTGGTAATGTATAAAAATCCAATATTGGTTGGAAAATATTTCGTTAATTGCAATTTCCTCAGACCATTGTAGGGTAAAATAAGATAAATTATGAAAATCGAAAAAAATAAAATATTTCTTTCAAAAATTTACAAGGTTATACTCTAGTTTCATTTTTAAGATCCACAAATATTCAGATAAAAGTTTTTGTCTCTCTTGGGTTATGATAACCTAGTCCCAGGTATGGCCAAAGATGGGATTTGTTTTTTTTTTTTAATTTGCAAAACTCTATTTTTGAGTTTTTTAAAATTTTGTTCAACAAAATATAAAAAAAAAGTGGTCAACTTATAAGCGTTTATTAAATACACCTTAGAGAATAATTCTGCTAAAAATTACACAAATCGCTCTTTTAAATTTGAAAATTTTAGAGAAAAGTGTGATTTTGGCCAATAATTAAGATGATAGTATTAATTTTTGTGTTTTTAGCTGGCTGGAACAAAATCACTTTCGATTTAATTTAATCCTGATACAGGAGATTGTTTTCCGAAAATTCTGTAAAACTCCGACAACGTTAATCCTTTCTTTACCAAGGTCAAAAGTGAAATTATTCAAATTTTTCGATTTTTCCTGGAGTATACCAAAACAATGTGTTGTTTCTTGCGGAATTTGGTGAAAGTTGTCTAAATAACTCCGTTAACACCAAATTTTATACATAGTAATAAAAAATTAGAAATTAACCCTTATAGGCACATGGGATCAAAATGACCCCACATTTTTTACATGTAAAAAAATGTCATTTGACATGAAAATCGATATAAAAACCTTTAACTAAGCATTTTCTAGAAAAAAAAAATCACAATTAACCTTTTTGAGAGCATGGTGTCAAAATGACCCATTTTTTATGGTAAATAACGCTGGTTTGCCTAAAAATGTGTTAAAAAACCATAAAAAAAAAATCGAAATTAACTCCTTTCTTCACATTTTTTAAACAACAATTTATGGTTTCTACATAATTTTTTCAGCCAACCATCGTTATTTAACATAAAAGATGGGTCAGTTTGACACCATGTTCACAAACAGGTTAATTTATATTTTTTTTTTCTAGAAAATGCTTAATTAAAGGTTTTTATATCGATTTTCATGCCAAATGGCACTTTTTTACCTGCAATTTCGCAGGTAATCGACATCGCCATACAAAGGTAATAAGACATGTAATAATAAAAGTAACTAGTTACCAGATATGTAGTTATGTAACTACATACCTGGTAATGGTTTTCTACACTGGGATGTAACATGATATGAAAATAATGTCCTTTTAAATAATAAAAAACTTAACTTTTCATACACTTTTACTTGCACTATTACTGTTTAAAAAAGTAGACAATCTGGCATGTGATGAAAATCGATCGATTTCAATTCGATCGTTTTTAAAATTTCAATCCTGAATATTTCGTATTATTTTTAAAAACACTTTCATCAAACCTCTATGCCCTACACAACAGCATACGAAAAATCAAGAAATGTAGTTACAAACGGATTTTTAAATAATAAATTTTACAAAAAAAAAAAAATATTATTTTATTGTAAATGCCGGGAATCTAATCTGGCACTCCAGATTGCCAGTCGACAGCTCTACCGGCTGAGCTATCTCGACATGTTACATTTGATGGATTACAATATAACTGTTCAACAAAATATTTTGTTGAAAGCAAATTTTTTATACACACGTCTTTAATTGGAAATTTTTTCAGGCCACAGTTATTTTTTTGTAATTTTTTTTTACAGTCTAAATGTTGTACGTAATCTAAATAAAATATTCTCTTGTTTAATTTAAGAAATAAAAGTTAATTTCTAGTAGTAACCACACAATTTAAAATATTATTCCAATTGAAATTAATTTAGAAAATGATTCCTTTTTTGTGCTTTTTGAGCATAATAATCAACATGGACTCTTATGTATAGACAGAGCTTTAAAAGAATTCTTTTATATTTTGCGTGTTTATTTAAAATTTTTAAAAATCTAAAGACAATTAATTAAGTCAATCGACTTAATCATATTTGGCTTGTGGGAATTTTAAACGAATTTTCATAGGATCGGTTCCTTTATATGAAATATACAATTGGACATCTTCTGCAGTCAAGATTTGTTAGTTATTTTAGTGGTATATAGGGGGAATGCAAAATCCCGCACTTTTTGATTTCTCGGGAAAGCGGGAAATTTGTTTTGAATTCCCGGGATCCCGCAAGGGAAGTAAATTAGAAAATATTTTATAATAATTTAAAAATTCATATCTTCCTCAAGTTTTTATGTTCCTTGGAATTTTCGTAGTTGGAAAGAATTAATTTTATATATATGAAATTATATGTCTAATTATATATTTAAAATAAAACTAATAAAGTAAAACTAATTTTTAGACTAAAAAACTTGTCCATCAAAAAATAAAAAAATTAATATAAAAAACAATTTTACTAAATTGCAAAAATATATTTCTTAAGTTGCTTTTAGTGCCTGTTTTAAGAGCCAGTAAAAGGCACTTAAAAGGTTCGACCAAGCAAATTAGTCTGTGTTCGTTTACTCAAAAATCTTACTACTTTTACTACAATTGGAAATTTTTATTTACTTTTTGAATTTTTCCAGTTGTGGTAAAAGTAGCAAATTTTAGTAAGTAAACGAAAAAGACTTGTGTAAAATTTTTACTATTTTCAAAAGGTGGAAAATTTTTCATATCCCGGGAATGCTGGAACTGAAAAATGCTTAATTTCCCGGGAAATCCCGGAATGCATTCCCTAGTGGTATTGCAGTTTTGTTATTTTCCGGTCACTAAAACTTTTATTTGCAGAAGAAAATATTTGTTAACATATTTGTAGGTCATTTAAAAAAACTACATAAAATTACGGAAAATTTGTGACATTTATTTTATGCAGTCATTTTGTTATTTAAAAAAAAACAAAAACGTAATAAATGTAAGTAATTTTTGTTAGTAGAAACAATTGAACAAAACAATTGTTTTGGCTAATTCGGGGTTTATTTTATTAACAGTCAAAAACAAATAAAAATAAAAGTTGAATTTAATGAAATATTAGTGGTCCTGTTATGACTGAAATTTCATTTGTTTTCAAATAAACTTTAATTGGCCCTTATCAAAATATTATTAATAGTGGTGCTGTCACTTTAATATAACTTTGTGAAGAGAAAATTGACATATGTCAAGAATCTCCCAAAAAAATATGTGTTCACCACCTAGAATCCCTTTGGCAATTTAATTTAAAATAAAAAAAAAGAATAAATTCTTTTACTATGCAGAGCAAACAACCCACATCCTTTGTCTATGTTAGTATATTAGCTGGCTGTAAAAGCAACAACAAAATAAAAGTAAAATTTGGTATTTCCATACTGTCAATTTAAGTGGTAAATATAGATTGTTTATTGTTTTTATGGGAGGGGCGTGTTACACACACACACATACACACAGAGTCAGTGGAAACTAGACTGACAGACAGTCACACTCCTCACTGCAGTCATATTCAATAAAATGTATTTGTTGATGCTGAATATTGTGGGGTTGGTGCCTGTAAACACCTACTCCTGTCATATGAATTTAAGCCAGTTTTTATATTTCTGTTGCATCATGCCTCATCTCTAACAGGTTTCGCACCCATATTTTTAGTGTTTGTGGTGCAGCAATTACCATTTATGTATGACCAATGTGAATAGCTTTTCCTAATTTCCTAAGCCGCCCAGTTTCCCATAAAGCGTATGCGCATTTTATGAGTTTCATTCCTAGCGTGAAGGGCCACTGAAAAACCTCGCTATAAAGCTAAATATCTATTGAGAGTACAAACGCAATTTGCACATATGCTCCATAAAAAGAGAATTTATACCATGGAGAAGAATCCAAAAAAAAGGAAACAGCATCTCATGGTATACAAAACTTCCAGTTTGTTAAATGTATTTGTATTGGGGTTTTCTGTTTCGTCTATAATTGAGAAGTGCCATTACATTTTAAGTTACCACTAGTATGAAATTGTGACCAAGAGTGCAGAGTTGGTTAGTACAGAGACACAGTCACTGTATAAATGGATAAATAGAAGTAGGCGTGTTTTTAACGATTTCTTTTTTTTTACATTTTTGGTTTATTGGCAGCCTGAATAGGAGCAACAAAATACGCTTGTGTAAATAAAACTTTCCAATATGAATGGATGGGATGTTGTTGGGTGCATACCACTTTCTGCATTAGTATTTGTGCCTGTTGGTATCTGTGTAAGTTTGTGTTGATGCTTTAAGCTACATCTTTTAATTTATTTAACGATAATTTATTGCCGTTGGGCTATAAAAATATACACTTTCTTGTTCGTTCATTTAATAATTGTACGATACCTTAAGGCATCATTTGTGATATTTCTTTAACTAAGTATGTGTGTATTACTACCACTATTTACTACTTCTGCTTCTTCTACTTGTGATTATTGTAATAAAAGATTAGTAAGTCAATTAAATAAATACCTACGTTTATAAAATGAATTTTGTATGAAACATTTGTTTTGTAAGTCATTTATAAATTAAAAAGCAATTATGCATTTGATGCACAAAAAATTATGCATAGATGCACAAAAACATAATTACATGTAAGGAAAATTTATAATATAAATTGATTCTTAATCTATTCTATAACAGATTCTGGAATCTGTTTTCGAGGCAAGAACGTAAGTGTACGTTGTTGGTAAAATTAACTGCAATTCCTGTTAAAAAATGGTACACTTCAATTGCATTTGAATTAACTACACTTGCAGTTGTTTTTAACTCCAGTTGTGGTTAACATAACTGCAATATCATTTAATTTGAAATACAATTTTACACTTTTTTAATTATAATTGCGGTTAAGTTTACCGACATAATTCTCATAGTGTAAGGTTTAAGTCTAAGAAGTAGTTTAAAAACTGCTTCTGAAATATTTAATCTAATCTAGTTTGTCAATACAGAAGTGATTGCTTTTGGCACAATCTGTGATAGAATGGAAATATAGCAAGTTTTGAAGCGCAAGAGAATATTTTAACCGCTTTAAACATTTTTTAAAGATTAATATCCCAGCAAAATTGTCGGATGCAAAGAACCGGTTGTAGAACAACTTGTTCTTGCATGCAACCTGTTCTAATTTATGTTCTATCATCGGTGATTTTTGTTTGAGTTTGTCCCAAAAGCAACTGGTTATGTTCCTCCAAACTAGAACAGGTTGCTTTGGAACCAGTTCTAGAACCAGTTATAGAATCGGTTCTGCGACAGTGAGGCCTTCCATTTTGACTTCCAGGAATCAGTTCTAGAACCTGTTCCACGGAACCGGTGGTAAAAACACCTATTCTAGAACAGATTCAAAGGCAACCAGTTCATAAAAATGTTGCTGGGATGTTTGATAGTATCACAAATTTTATTAAAGAGATATTTTTTGTATCCTAAGGTTTGGATAGATAAAGTTGGTCGAAAGTTTTGAACCAGAGCCTATATGAAACTACTCAACATTTTTCTTTCTAAAATTTCTATTTCTATGTAAAAATTATAAAGAATGCAGGCGCTTTTTAATCGGGAAAACAGCTTTGAATCCCAAAACTATCCAATCATACGATGACTTTAGAATAATTTAGTTTTTAATCATTGGTTTTTCAATAAGAGCTGGACCATTTTTAAAAAAGGTCTTTTTTTTAGTTTTTGTAAGAAATTTACATCTAAGCTGAAGACAGCATACTCAATATGGCTATCATATGAAAGGTTTTTTAGAGGCGCGTCCAGCGGTATATAGTATAAGATGTTAAAGCATATCCTGACATGTCCTATTTTCAAGGATGTTTATATTTTAGTTAATGTACTTATAAATAATATAATTACATCACTCCCACTGGAGCTTGTAGCAACATATATTTTCAAGGATATTCTATAAAAAAAAACAAATTTTTGACTCTTTTGTACTGAGATATTTGTGATTGAAATGTCAAACTAACATATCATAATCTATAGACGATTTAAGTGAACACGTGTTACATATTTTTTTGAAATTCGCGATTTTCCGGGTTATATCAGACATTCAATGCGGTGGCAACAATATGTTCTAAATAGGGCAAATGGATACCAAAACTTTTCTTTTGAAAAGTAAATCAAAAGTAAAAGTAAATTAAAGTAAATTATCGGGACATACATTAATAATCGGATAGGGACATGCCTACAACGGATTATTTTTAACAACTTGTTAAATACGTTTGGAATTTTAGCATATTTAATTCCTTTAATGCAATAAATATATGTCCCGATAAAATAAAATAATAATAATAAAAAACTAATATGCAAAAACGTACTTGTGCAAATTAAAATGTTACTGACACTTTAGAAAACATTGTTTTCTATTGTTGTTTATACATGAATGGATGTCACTACATTTCTAGATCTGTCAAAACAACAGAGTAGTACATTGGAAGATGACAAAGCAAATTGTGTAAAAATTTTTTGTTGTTGTTTTTGTTTTTTCTTTGATATTTTAAATGTTTAATAACGCTGCTAGACGAGAACAAGAAATTCTCATTGAGTTTGTAATTTAACTTAACAAATATTTCAAGAAATTCTAAAAACGTCGTCCCCTGACGAATGAATGAAATCCGGAAATCCGGGACATGCCTACAACGGATTATTTTTCACAATTTGTTAAAAACGTTTGGGATTTTAGCATATTTAATTCCTATAAGGAAATTAATGTATGTCCCGATAAAATAAAATAAAAAAAAGATATTTAGCATGCTTTAAATCACCTGGATTTAGAATTTTTCATACAAAAAGTGGATTTATTAAATCCAAAAACAAGCTGGATTTAATAAATCCATAACAAAAGCACAAATATATGAAACAGCCTATTAATTTAATGTCAGAAAAAAATACGAATAAAAATTAAAAGAGAAACAAAAAAAATTGAAAAACTAACAAATAAACATATTTCATAAATTTTTTTTATGAAATATGTTTAGAAAAAAAAAACTACACCTCACCAAATACATATTTTTAATCTTGGACATGGAGAAATAGCTGAAATAGAAATGTCAATTTTTCACTCTACAGTAAGTAATTTAATTAAATCCAATTAGTGAATATTAAATATTGCAATGGAATTTTTCAATTGTGTAAAAATATAAATTGAAGTGATAAAACTGAAAATGCAGACTGTTTATCGCTGTGTTATATAAAATATAATTAAAAATTAAAAGTTAAAGTAAAATCCTTCATCATCGAATTCGGTATTAAAAATTAGGGTGAAAGAAGTGTCGGACAGAAAATTCTTTTTAAAATAGGGAGAATCTAACCCCATCTGTTGAGCACTTTTAGAAATACTTTTTGGATTTATTAAATCCAAGTGATTAGAAAAAACGGCTATTGTTTTAACAATTCGATTCGTCAAAAAGTAACAAAATTTTTATGTTGATTTCACTTACGAGTTTTGGTTCAGTGTACAAGGTTAAGCTGCTATAATTAAGAATAACCCAGCTTTCTCACTAAAAGTATATAATGATGATGAATATTTAAAAATCTTAAATGACTTAAAATTTTGCACCGAAGCAGAATTTGACAGTGCCTTGTAACTGTTTTGGTTTCAAAACATTTCCGACTGGGTACTTTATAACATAATTTTGCAAATATTATATATCAATCAATTGATTACTGTAAACCTTGTTATTGTTTCATCAAAATTTTTATTCAGATCGAGTTATAATTTGTTAAATTTTTTGTTTTACCTTAAAAACATTAATACTTTCACTGGGGTTTTTTTTTTTATTTAACTGTCGAAAGTTTAGCGATAAATTTAATTTTATAACAATATGTTAAATTAAATCTCAATAATAAATCTTATTTTATAAATTTTCAAAATCTGATTATTTGATAACGTATAATTTTGATAATTTTATCATCATTTATTTTCTTTGCTTCTTCATTTTGTTTTTTTTTTCTTCTTTCAAGCGCGTTAATATTGGACACATCATGCAAACCATTTAAAATGATTTACAATACCATGATTTTTGACAAATGTTTGACAATTATTGAAATACCCACTCTTTGTTTAAATTCAATATAAATATATTGATATTATTTTTTTCTCTAAATAAGTTAAATTGTTGACACCTCTGTGTTGTAAAATTGAAACAATAAAATTTTGAAATTTTAAAGATGAACATAAATAATAAGAAAACAAAAACAGAAAACAAAGAAGTGTGGTGGTATTTAATTGGAAATGACTATATTATGTTAAATGTTTGAAATAAAATATTGGAAATGAATAATATTAAAAAGTGTTAAATTAGGGTAAAAAAAACGTTAAGATTTGTTTAACAAGCCACTAAAAATTGTTTAATATTATAAACTAAATAGAAAAATAAATATTTTGAATTTGTTGTTTCAGTTTTTTGAGTGCCATAAAAGTTGCGATTCCCGAATTATGTTAAAGTTTAATACAAAACTTTTTCGACTCTACTAAAAATTTGAAACAGTACACCCTAAGTGCATTTAGCTTTTTTAATTATTTGGTACTAAATGCAACACAAGAACGGTTGTTCGAGTCGCATCCAGAGAACGAAGCCGATCGGCTTATAGCCGCCGCCGACCATTTTTCAGGTACTGGAGCCACCGCCGACTTGTACGACTAAAATCGGCTATAAAATATTAGCCGACTGTATCAGCTAAGCCGGTAGAAATGAGATTTTTAAATCTTTCTTATACAATTAATTAATTTTGATTACAAGAAATTTTCTAAGAATCCGTCGGCTGTAGTTGGCTTTTAGTCCCCATTGAACTCGCAGCATACGATTTTCAATATAACTTCTTTTAACTGTGGTATCGTAAAAAATTAAAAAAATATACGAGTTTTCTTCACAAATCGTCGGCTTTAGTCGACTTTTAGTCACCGCCGAATTTTTTACCGTTTAGCCGCCGCCGCCGAAGATTTTTCGGCTTTAGTCGACTTTTAGCCGCCGCCGGCTATATTTTTGATTAGCCGCCGCCGATGGCATTTTAATATCGGCTTCGTTCTCTGGTCGCATCATATAATTTTGCCCTGTGTGGTCTCATTTTAAGAACTCAATTTACACAACTTATTAGGAAATACCATGAAATTTTTTTTTTATCCTACCACACATCAAACGTTTAAAAGAAATGAAATTTTCCATTACGACAAATAAAAGTAGAAAACACTTGAAATTTCATACAAATTAAGACCACTTTACATGGTTAATTATTTAATATACCATAAAATTGAAAAAAAAAATTAAAAATGCATGTAATTATATTATAAGTAATATCTCAAAAAGACATGGAGCGGAAGAAATTTTTTTTAAATAAACGTCATTTTTGTTAAATCAAGATATACATATATACATATTCAAAATCATTACCACTCAAATAAGCAATTAAATAACAAGATATACTTTAAATTTTATTACACAGCAAAGGAGAAAAGGAAGTTTCAAAAAAAGAAAAATCTCATAACAAATTTTCCAAAAAAAAAAAATTTATAAGGCAAACAATTATGGCGTCAAACAGGCAACAACAATAAATTGACTATAAAATAACAATAACACAATTGCCATACAAATGGCAACAATTTAACCCACCCTAAAACAGATTTTTTTTCTTAGTATGAAATATACAAAATCATAAAATAAACGATGAATGAATAAACCCTGCATATGTATGAAAGTATCTTAAATCCTGCACGTTTTTCTATCATCCCATTACTCCATAAAATGTTGCTCTACTGATGAAATGAGTGCTGATGATGTGATGATGATGATGGTGGTGGTGCAATTTACTCACTCACTCGCGTATTGTACATATTTATTTTATAATATTGCCAATCAAGATGGCTGAGCAAACACAATTTCAGTCGCGTTCTTGTATAATAAAACTGCTGCGCATTATTTCGGGAGCAAACAGTGTGGCAAAGATCAATAACATTTCATCTTTTTCCTTTATATTCATGCATTGAGCATTAGGCTGGATCGAATTAGGAATTTGGTGAAATTTTATTTAGGGCAGGTATACAAATGTAGTGGATAGATATCCAAAATATTTTTGGAAAGGTTGCGAGTTCGATCCCCAGCCGAGGTAACATGAATTTATAAAAAATTAGAACACCCGGTGAAAAATGTTCGTATATGTTCATATATGGTTTACACATATATGAAGAAATTCAAAAAATGAGGTAACACCTAAGTATATGTTCATATATGGACATATATGAACAAATACATTTATTAAATATATGCGAATACATGCGAACGTTGCTGTCCTTTATTATAAGGTTGTACGATAGATATAAATTTATGTATGACATTCAAATTAGGCGCTACATATGTTCCTTTTTTTATTCATGGCATTAAATATAATTCCATATTTATCCAAATATGAGTTCCTTTTACATATATGGAAAAATGTATTCTTCGAAATATGTTCATATACAAGTCCCTTTTGCATAAATTGAATAACATATATTTTCATATTTGTCCATATATGAGTGCCATTTCCATATATGAAATAACAGATGCTTCCATATATGTCTGTATATGAAATTTTTTCCATATATGGAATCACATATACTTCCATATATGTTCATATAAAATCCATATATGTTCATAAAAAATCCATATTGGTTCATATGTGTCCATACATAAACCATATATGAACATTTTTCACAGGGTATGTATAAGTTTTTTCTATCCCTCATACCAATTGTTTAAAAAGCTTAATTCTTTAATTCACTTTCTAAAAATTAATGTAATTTGAGTTAAATTTCATTCCGTAATAGCATTCTTAAGGAATTAATTCGATAGCTTCATTCACAAAAGCTTGCAATTATATGAATTAATTCTATTTTTATTGAATTCTTACTGAATGAAACCAAATTTACTTGAATTCATTTAGTAAAAAGGTGAATGAAAAATGATTTTTTTTTCATTCATTTAGTCAAATGAAAAACTTAAATAAGCAACTACATGCTGAAATATTAATACAATACAAATTATAAACGTTTAAAATTCATCTAATATAAATAAATAGTATTGTATGCTTTAATATAGTGTTTGCTTTGGTTTTGATTATGTGTTATGGCGTTTTCTTTTCTGGAAAAAAATGTTGCCTTGTTAAAAGGCAACATTTTAAAAATGTTGCCCTCACCCCATTAAAATGTTACATTTTTTCAATCAGAATAGAACACAATAAAATCACTGTTGCATTTTTCTAAACATATGTATGTGTATTGTATACTCGTATGCAATATTGTTTACGCAAACTATTACTAATTGTAGCCTAGTGGTTGTGATGCCTGCCTTTGACATGGGCTGGACGGGTTCAAATTCCAGACAAAGTAAAAAATAAATCAATTAAATTTTTTTTTTTTCATATTTAATGCAAATTGTATAATTTTTTATTTATTTTTAGCCTAAAAAATTGTTAAATACTAAATAACAGCAAAACTATAAAAATCTAATTAAAATTTTATAAAAACAAAAAAAAAAAAAAAAAATATTTTGCTCCAACCGGGGTTTGAACCTGCGACCTACTGCATCAGAAGCCATGATAGTACCCCCTAGGCCACCAAGTTGTGAGTTAGCTGGCAAAAAACATTACAGTATATACACATGGCATTGACATAAAGAAAAAAACAGGGCAACACTCTACCCCGTAAATTTTTTGAGGGCGAAAAATGTTGCCTTTTTGCCCTTTATTTAGGCAACATTTTTAGAAAAGAACACCTAGCCCTTTTAGAATGTTACCCTTAATTTAGAAAAGAACACAAAAAAGGCAATTCAAAAGCAAAATGCAAAAAAAAGGCAACATTTTTTTCAGAAAAGAAAACGCCATTAGTTTAAAACTACATTGCACTAAGTAAGTGATAATAAAATTTCATCATTCAATTAATAAAATGGTGAATGAACATGCAATTTGAATGATTCAAGTTGGGAGTTCATTCAATACTAGCAGAAGCTTTGGGAATGAAGCTTATGAATGAATTCTTTACGAATGGTTTAACGGAATGGTATATGAACATGTTTAAATACTGAATTTAATTTTGCGTGATTTAAGCTGAAATTGAATTAAGTCCTTCGAAGCTCTGCCTCAACATATCGCAGCGTCCTCGTTCGGTATTGCCATAGCACTTAACCCCACCGAAGTAAAAGAATATAACAGGGCTATGAACTAAAAAGCTTCAACAAAGTTCGCCAACTCTTCAACAGATGGCGCCCAACGACTGCTCTAAGATTCAACATGTCGCCCAATTATAGTGTTGCCAAATTTGAGGCAATTCATCTTTCACCACCTGTCACTTCTTCTCTATCCCCTTTCCAGAGAAAGCAGTACGTGAATTAATAGGAAAAAATTTCCTGAGTGCCGATTCTCTTAAAAAAAATCCTATAATGTTAAGTGCTTTTGTGGAGTTCAGTTGTACTCTAGCGTTTAGGTACACTCAACAAAAAAACTCTGTAATGGCTACTGAAAATTTTGCTGTTATTATGGGAAATTTAACTGTTTTGAGCCCAGCGGTATTTTTTGCTAATTTTAGCAACACATGTCTGCTGCGCTGTAGTACAACAAAATTAGTAGGAAAATTAGTAGTCGCTATTAAATTTTAAACTGCAATTCAAAATCGATTTGCTAAAATCAGTTCAAAAACTTACTAAATATTAATAATTTTAGTACAATGAAATTAGTATAAAAAAATTAGTTGTAGCTATAAAATTTCGGTAAATTGTTGTAAACTGTAATTTAAAATCAATCTGCTGAAATTAGCAAAAAAGTGTAATAAAAAATAAAAAAATGTAAAATCTAAAAATAAAATTTATAAAAAAAAACTTTTTTTTTCGATTGTAACAAGCGTATAATTACTTCATGGTACTTGATATTTGGCGTTAAAATTGCAAACGGTTCTCTAGTTATTACCTTTTTATGCATTGGAGATACAATGAAATTTTCTGAGTGTTATTTCCAAACTAAGAATATATCAATAGTAACAACTATAAACTAAACAAGAATTGTAAAAAATAAAAAAAATAAATGTTTTTAAATTAGTATATTATTCTGCTAAATTTAGCACGCGGTTTTGAAAAATTAGTAAAATGTTTTGCTGAAATCAGCAGTGAGAATTAGTAAAAAATCCGTAATTTGTAATAAGAGAATAGCAAAAATGATTACTAAAAAAAATTTTTACTAAAAATCAGTATAAAAATAGTAAAGTGCGATTGGAAACTGTTTACAAATTTTTTTACTAACTTTTTTATCTGAGTGTAGTTAATTGCGTATTAGTTTGTATAGTTGTGTGTGCTATACTGTTGTATGTCCAGTAATAAAGTGTTAAATAAATAAGCTTAATATCAAACAAAAAAGTGTGTGGTTGTTTTGATTGCAATAAAAAAGCACCATTTATTTAAAGGAAATTAACCAACGTTTTTAATTGCCCGGGTAAAAATAGTTATATATTGTTATATATAATGTGATTGGGTTATATCTGACGGTGAATGGATTCACATTAGGACACATATCATTATATACAAAAACATCTGATATTATTTTTTCAATGAATTTGTTGTACGGTAATTGATGTTATTACATATCCCCAAATCTGACTCCATATATAACGATATAAGCCATATAAAACTAATCAAAATATATGTAATATACTAATAAAATAATAATCAAATATATGTAATATACTAATCAAAATAACACTGTATGTATCGTCATACTAAAAATATATTTCTTGTAATTTGTAAATTAATATAAATTAAGAGTTAATTTATCCACAGCCAAATAATTTTCACGTGATTTTTTGCTTATTAAATTAAATTAAAAATGATGCAAACGATTTAGATTAGATTTTTATTTTATGTTATAAAATTTGGGCCTTTGAAATTGTTTAAGCTATAGAAATTTCAATATCAATTTAAATCCGGTATGCATAAAAAGTGTACCTACTATTAGACAAAATTATATAAAATCAGATATTTTTATATCGAATTAGATGTAATTTGATGTCCTGGATATGGAAAAATCTCGGATCAAACTATATCAAATAATATCTAATTTGATATAATTAGACACAAGTAGATGACCCATTTTTCGGATCAAGTTGTATATCGTTGTATATGGGGACTTATCAAATAAGATATAATTATATATGACACCGTATTAAGATTTTTTACCCGGGTGGTAAAAACGTAACAATATGTTTGCTGTGGAAACCATAAAATAATAATACTCCAATTACACTGTGCTAGTTGAAAAATCCGACAAGCGGGGTACCCGGTAGATAAATCTAATTCGAGTACGCTAAATCCAGTGGTGCTAGTCGTTTTTATAGATTAGCTCTTAAAAAAAGATATTTATGTTTAAAAATTATGGTTCCAAAGACCCCAAAAAACTCGATTTTTTTAAATTTACGACCATTTAGTCAGTGTTGGGTTTAAAATGATCACTATCGGTTCAGCGGTTCAAAAGTTGTGAGTGAAAATGTGTGGACACTTCGAAATTTTCTATATAAAAGGGTACATTTTATTGCTTTGTTAAATGGTTGTAAAATGTGTGTTTTTGAACTTTGTATTGAAATGAAAAAGTTGTATGGAGATTTTTAAGGTGTTCACACATTTTCCATCACAACTTTTGAACCCGTCAGATCGATTTTGATTATTTTTAACACGAAGCTTCTTGGTAGAGCAACAAACAACCTAAATAAAAATTAATCGTAAACAAATTAAAAAATCACGTAATCTAGGGTCCTTGGGACCACAATTTTCAAATTCAAATATCTTTTTTTAAGAGCTAACCTAGAAAAGCATCTAGCACCATTGGATTCAGCCCACCCGAATTAGTTTTACCTACTGAGTGCTCCGCTTGTCGGGGAAAAAATGTCTTCGATTCGTGCACGGTGTTATTAATTTCAATATTTTTATTTTCTGCTGGTGTTTGCTATACAAAAAAAAAAATATTGGATCTAGAGTCTCCTCTAGTATAAAATATCCTTCCATCAGCTGTCTGATTGTTTGGCTGGCTATGTATCTGTCTGTCTGTATGACAGTCTCTATCTGTATGTTTACACAGTCCACACTAGTCTGGAAATAGATTTGATTTACTGGTATTTTAGAATATGGCTACCACAGTATCAACTCAATAGCTGAATCTCATATATCTGATGTATTTCACATCCAACCATAGGATGTCACTAATATTTCTAGAAATGGCAAAGGCAACTCTGTTTCTAGACTGATGGTGGACTGTGTTGTCAGTCTATATGGGTTGATACCCCGACCCAAGAACGAAGCCTATTGATTTTGTTTCAAATCGGTCCATCTTCAGACCTACATATGTGACCTTCTTCGAGAAAAGGGACCTAGTATATGAAAATGAAGTTTTTTTCTAACTCATTTAATCTTATTCTACACCCTTTTAGGTACTAGAATCCACTCTTAAGTGCAAACCCGTTTTTTGACACACTAGGTCCCTTTTCCCGGAGAAGGTCACATATAGGGAACTTCTGCAGTCAGAATTTGTTATTTGTTTTAATAGAATTTCAGTTTTGTTTTTTGAAGTAAAGGTTCGTTTACAATGATGGAGTACCCCAATCTGTAGCAAATTTAGTTCTTTTCTCTTTCTTAATAATATATTTTTGTATTTTGCTATCTTTTTTTATTCCACTCCAGAGTCAAAATTGTTTGACTCTGGAGTACGGATTAGTTGCACTCTGAAATTAACATTGATCTGTTAACTATTTAACATGACAAATATACCTTAAAAAACACATCACTAATTTGTTCACATCTCTAATTGTCAACATATTAAAAAAAAATATTAAAAATCTTAAAACCCACACAAAATAGTTGTGTTGGACATTTTATCATTAAATAAAAAAATATTTTAAAATAAAGGCAATGGATATAAAGCCTGGACTTTCGCGAAAGGAAATGTAAGTATTGAAGTGTGAAATATTTTTTGAAGTAACTCTACTCTGCATTTTGAATAGTTAACATTTCAATCTGTGCTGCAAAGTAGAGTCACTCTACCATTGTGAAAGCACCTTAAACATTCATTTGTAGAAGAAATGTAAATTTTAACTACATTCGTAAGTGTCAAAAAAAAAAACAAATAACATAAAATACTTAGAATTTGTAACATTCATTTTATGCAGTCATTTTGTTAAAAAAAAGAAACAAAAAAATGTATATAAGTAAATTTTGTTAGTTGTTTTGACTAACTTGTGGTTTATTTTATTAAATTGAATTAAATGAACTATTAGTGGTCCTGTTTTCAAGTGAAATTTCATTTGTGTTTTAAATACATTGCAGCGATCTTTATATACAAAATATTTTAAATGTAGTGCCCGCCCACTGACAAAGCCTACTGATCCATATTTCCGAATTTCTATTAAATACAACTAACATTAGGCAAAATCCAAATTTCTTAATTATTTTCTAACATTTTAAGTTTCGGATCTAGACGTTAATTGAATTTTAAGCAGACTGGTGTAGGATGTCACCAGTCTGCCAATCTTATTCCTGAATAAGATTGGCTACAGAAATATTTTTAGTGAAAAAACTCTCGATTTGAAAAAAACAAAATATTTTACTCTGTTTAAAAAATTTCAGTTTTTTTAGATGAAAAGGGCAAGTTGAAAATCAATTCTGAATTGGCTGAAATTAAAAAAAAATGTATATCTATCGACATTTTTTCTACCGCTGCTCTAAGCTAAAATCCTTCCAAGTCCTTAATTGATCCACCCTACTCAACATACATACCTAGACTGCTGATTGTTTATTATGCACACATTCGCAAAAAATACTCGAACATATCAGGGTAATTTTACAAATCGCACGTTTCTTACAGTTCGTTACAAAAGTTTAAAAACATTAACGATTAATTTGTTTAATTTAACTATTTTAAAAGAGTAAAAAGTAAATTAATTAAAACTTTCGCAATTTTTTATACATCGTCAGCTTATTGGTTTAACCTACTGAACTTTTTTGAAAAAATTGAGTTCGGACTGGAATACACTCTGCCTGATTCCGAAACTAGTTTCTCGATACATCTTATCCTGTCTGAGAATTTTATGTACCCGGTCTTGAGGGAAAAGCCGTCTAAATGCCAACCGACCGATATCGAAAAAACCACAGACACCACCTCGTTCAAATAAAATAAGCGTGGTACCCAGCAAAAAAAGACTTGTCAAAGCAGTAGAAAAATCACTGCAATTAATGATCTAGATATACTTTATTTTTCAACAGAAACGCTAATGACTTTAACATTGAGTTGTCATAGGAGAGAAGTACTCTCACTCCAACATTTTCTTAGTACTTTTCTCAAAATTTCTCTTAAAAAAAAATATATTTTCTTATTTAATTTTTGTTTGCCGCCATTGTGTATTTTACTTGCGACCTCAAGATTGTTAGGTTAGCTCTCTACCGCTGAGATACTCTTAATATGAAAGTTGATTAGAATAAAAACACCACTTTAATATTGTGCCAAAGTTGCACTGCAATTCAATACTTTTTTCAGTATTACTTTCACAGGTGCAGAAAAAGCGATTTTTCATCACTTTTATTTTACATATTTTTAAAAATTAAAAAAATTTTGAATTTATACAAATTAATTGTAAATGCCAGTAATCGAACTCGCGATCATCAGTTTGGAAATGAGTTTTTTCAAAATGACTTTTTAAGATCACTTTTAGAACAATAATACCTTCCAAGCAGCAATACTTAAGTGATTTTTGGATGTTGTTCAGAATTACTCATAAAAAGCTGTAAAAAAATATACTAACGAATACGTTGGAAGCAATGAAAGAAGAGATTTTTTGAATTTATTCAGAATTACTACTAAAAAGCAGTATAAATACACTTACTGATACTTTTGAAGTAATGAAATAAGTGGTTTGTAAAGCATGACTTCCAATTTTTTTTTACTGAGTATATGTTAATTTGATCTTAAATCAACAAAAATTTCATTTATATTTTTTTAATAACAAAACTGCTCTGACATGTTTTATGTAGCTGTCTTGAAGAGACCTCTCATCTCTCTTTTAATCGTTCGTACACTTTTTGCATGCACTTTCTATGTACTTTTATTTCAAACTTAGTAATTTTTTCAATTTGTTCAATGATTTGGAATCAAATTGATTGTACAATATTGTCGTCGTACTTATTCCGTTTCACATTTAAGGGCGACAATTTTAGTATCTCTGTTTTTTTATAGTCGAAAACTTTTATTGTATTTACATGCATTTATTAATTTATTATATAAGGGATACTTTTTCTGGCCTGGATGTTTTGTTACACAATTGGAATAGCTGCAAATTTAAAGAAAACAGATTCATATTAATTGTGTCAAGTTTTCGAGATACATAAAACTGTTTCTTGACAATTGTTAGGTGATAAACAATAAGTGAACAATATTGCCAGCTAATCCAGTAAGCTTATCCAAAACTGTCGTATCAGCTACGATAAGAATGCATTTCATCTTCTCAGAAATATGTTTCATAAACAGCGCATTTTGGGCAAAAGCCTGTTGTAGATGGCATCAATTTAAACCACCGACTATTAATACAAGACATTGGTATCGTTGAAAAGAGAAGATCTTCCAGATTATACTTATGTTGAACCATCTTAACGTCTTGTGGAATTTTTTTTTGCGAAAAAGCTAAATTTATGTTCATATTATTGGTCATTCAAAACACACTCATAGATATAAATCTGTAAAAATAGCAGAAAAAGTTACTAAAAAATAGTTAAAACAGATGCTGCAGAAAAAACTGCCGAAATTAGCAGATGTTGGTAACGTTGTTTCATTTATTTTGGTAACTATATTAAATATTTGGTAATAAATTTACAATCATTTGTTAGAGTGTAGCCAACAGATTTTGCTAATTTCAGCAGTTTTTCTCTGCAGAGCTCTTTTTAATTAATTTTGGTAGCTTTTTCTGCTATTTGTACCTACAGTTTATTTCTTTCAGTGTATTCGAAAATTTTTAAACCAACACAAATAGCAGTTACGTAGAATATCTTTGACATTTTCCCATAATCGATACTACAAATTGACAACATCAGTGCTAGACGACAGTGTATAATTTCTTATAATAGTCAATAGAAGTACGAGTATTTTAAATCGATATAATTTAATACAACTCTCACTAAAATTTCATTATAAAACTGCAAAGAAAAGAAAAGTGTGTGAACAGGCAATTCTTCCTATTTTGTAGAATATTTATCTTCATTATAAGTAATAAACAAATCACAAATGAACACACTGCACTTTGAGAGTGTGTAGTACAACAAAATGTTGCAAATGAAAAAATTCAATCAAAATAAACAAACACTATCAAGAAGAATTGCAACAACACCAGCAGCTACAATGGTTAGTTTGATGTTCATCACAATACATCAACAGAGAACAAAGTGACACAAAACATGGACGCGTCACTTTCCATCACTCAAATGTGACACTGGTCAAAAGACAGCAACAGTAGCAGCAACAACACAGCAATAGCAACAGTATTGTTTGGAAAACAAACAACATACAATTGTATAGTGACATCAAATTGTACTGCTACTGCAACTACTAATTCAACATAAGCGCATAATCAGACATCCAGACTGTGGAAAAACAAATTCAACTGACAGTCAGTTCTACTGTATGTCCCTCTGTCGTCTGTTCATTTGTTTGATTGTCTTAGAGTCAATCAGTCATTTTAGGTTTTGCTTTATACAATATTACTTATTGTTGTTAACTTCGCGATGAAGATCATTTTGTGTTAATAATGAAGAAGAAGAAGACGAACGAAAAAGCTTTCAATGTTAAACAACCAGTTAACCATCCAAATCTTTTAGATATTATAGAAAACGATGAATAAAAAAAAAAAAAAAAACAAAAACACTCCAACTTTACATGGCAGACAGAGTGACGTTCTGCAAATCCGGCTATTTTGAGGAGACGATAAACCCAAAATCATGAAGCGACAACATCGCGTTGTTGTTGTTTTTTTCTTCTTTGCTTTTAGTACAGATTAACTACGCAAAATAAAAGAAGAACCAACAAAGTTTTTACGAATTTCAAATGAGTTTAGCAGACAACGAGGAGGCAACCCAAGCTAACCATCTTTACAGCTAAAGCAGTTAAACATTGTTAGTTGCTGGACGGGACAGATGACTGGATGGCATTAAAAAACAACAGTACTGTATGGATAAATTGTACATACATGTACAAACATTTTAATGACTGTATTGTGGTCATATTGTAGCGTCTGTGCACACTTATACTTAGATAAACTGTGGGTTAATTGATAATGAACTAGAATGAATTGTCGCAACCAAAACGAAATTTGGTATATATGTAGACTTTTACTGTCCCAAGACCGAATCCTATTGAAATGGTTAAAATAGGTCAATGTTTTAACCTACACAGAGAAAATTTCCTTGGACAAGTTTTAATGAATTTTTTCACGAAACTAATGAAGTTTGAAATTTAAGGAATGAGAAATTCCTTAAATTTTATGAAATTTGTAATAGATATAATACAAAATTTATGAAAAACGACACTGATTTAGTGAAAAGTTTCAATACGCGAATTCCAGTGAAAATTCATTAAGATAATGCAGAAATTTCTTAATATCATACAGTTAATTCTGTAAGTGTAGCTGCCGTAATAAAGTGCTTTCTGACAAGGAAGGTATCCCAAAAGGTTCTCTCTGATTTTAATTAAATTTTTATATCTAATAGAGGGGACCAAAATAAGAAATACGTATTTTTGTGTAGCAACCCAATCTCACGTTTAAGGGCTAAACAAATGGGATGAGAAACTAAGATTTACTTCCCAGGAAAATTTTCTGTTCCAAAGAATCGGTTGTAGAATAGCTACTTTTCCTCTGCAACCCCTTCTATTGTCAATTGTAACACCAATGATATTTCTTTGAAATTGTCGCAAAAGCAACCACTTCTATAGCTCCAAATTGGAACCGGTTGCCCTAGAATCAGTTCTGGAACTAGTTCTAGAATTCATTCTAAGGCCGTAATACCTTCCATATGAGATCTCTGGAACTGGTTCCGGAACCAGTTCCATGGAATCGGTTGCAGTGGAACCAGTTGCAGAATTGGTCTGATTGACAACCGATTGTAAAAAATTTTCCTGGGTTGTCCACAGCGTTAAAGTATTCGAGAAAATAAAAATGTTTAAACCCACGTCATAGGCAATATCCATGTCGTGTAATTGTAATTGAAAGTGCACTCAGTAAAGTCAACAAAAAATGTTGCTGTGTCAGCTAATTTCTAGTCAGGAGCGTGCTTGCAAAAAAGTTGGTAATTTCGTAAAATATACAAATGTCCAGACTTCCGCATTAGTAGACAATTCTAAATAACAAAAAGGAAGTAAACTTCGGCTTTTATATTATAAAAACCTATTTCTTAAGAAACGAAAGGGAACACAAAAAAATGACTGGAAAAATGTCTGTCCTTGTATTTCACATAATCAGTATTAATAAACATTTTGTTTGTACATTCACTGTTGATCTTTATCTTCACTAAATTTAAATATTTTATTTTGTCTATAATTTAAATCATATTTTATCTTATTGTGTTATATTTTTATGTGTCTTTTGGCGTCATTTTCTGGGAAGATCTTTCATTGTTGTATTTACTATATTTCTTAGAAGAGTTGTGTTTAAATATCATTTTGTCTCTCTGGTTGTTGTCCGCACTATAAATGTGTTGGGAGCAAAATAAATTAGTAAAACATTAGTTGAAAATTAGTTTGGTGCCAAAAAAATATAACTAAAACTTTTGCTGAAAATACAATTTCAGTAAAAAAGTAGGTAAAAAAATATGTTACATATACAAGATGCACCAATTCTGCAATTGGTTCCACTGCCAGTTCCATGGATCTTATATGGAATATATGGCTGACGGAGCATAAGTTCTAGAACTAGTTCCAGAACTGATTCTAGGGCAACCGGTTCCACTTTGGAATATAGAAGCGGTTGCTTTTGGAACAATTTCATTGACAGTAGTTTGTAAAGGAAAAGTAGCTATTTTACAACCGATTCTTTGGAACAGAAAATTTTCGTGGCGGATTTATAGTTCAAAACTATTACAAAAATTCCACTGGTTACATGCAGAGAAAAAATATGTTTGCGATAGTAAAAAAAATTAGTAAACAGTTTTCAATCGCACTTTACTATTTTTGTACTGATTTTTAGTACAATTTTTTTTAGTAATAATTTTTGCTATTCTCTTATTACAAATTACGGATTTTTTTTTACTAATTTTTGTTGCTAATTTCAGCAAAACATTTTACTAATATTTCAAAACCGAGTGCTGAACTTAACAACATGTGGGCACCTTGAGAACATTTTATTTGCAAGAATTTGTTGATTTTTTAAAATTCTTGTTTAGTTTATATTTGTTGTTATTGATATATTCTTACTTTGGAAATAAAACTCAGAAAATTTTTTTAGTATCTCCAATGCATAAAAAGGTAACAACTGGAGAGCCGTTTGCAATTTTTACTCCAAATTTCTAGTATGATTAAGTAATTATACATTTTTCAGCAGATTAATTATAAATTTCAGCTCCCAGCTAAAAATCGACATATATGAATACATACAGGTTAAATGTATGCTCATGCATGCTCATAAACATGCATTCATGTCCATACATGAATACATAAATCTCCATACATGCATCATATATGTCCACACATGTGCATTAACGAAATTTGAGGTAATATCTACATGCATGATCATGCATGTTCATACGTGTTCATGCGTGTCCATGTGTGTTCATACATGTACACACATGTAGATATTACCTCAAATTTCGTTAATGCAGATGTGTGGACATATATGATGGATATATGGAGATTTATGTATCCATGTATGGACATGAATGCATGTTTATGAGCATGCATGAACATACATTTAACCTGTATGTATTCATATATGTCGATTTTTAGCTGGGCTTATAAAAATTTACTAAAATTTAGTAGCGTCTGCTAATTATTTACACATTGTACTAAAATTATTGATACTTAGTAAATTTTTTAACTGATTTTAGCAAATCAATTTTGAATTGCAGTTTACAACAATTTTGCTAAAATTGGTTAGCGGTTTTCTACAAATCAGTAGACATGTGTTGCTAAAATTAGCAAAAAATACCGCTGGGCTCAAAACAGTTAAATTTCCGTAATAACTCAAAATTTTCAATAGCCATTACAGACTTTTTTGGTTGAGTGGACATAAGACCGTACCACCCTCACAGGCAAAAAAAAAAGTGCGCGGTACACCTTCGAATACGAAGGCATTAAAAACAAATTTTGCCGAACGTAGGGGTCGACTTTTTTAATTTTTTTGTTATATTTTACAGTCGGATTTTAAATTGTGATATATCGATTTTTTTCCTTGAGGAGACCAGTATTGTGCTTTAAATGAAAAACCCAATGAAAGAAAAATTTTAAAAAGCGACTCTTATTTTCGGCAACAAAAAAAAATTTAAAAATGTTCTCTAGAGCTGATTTATAGGAAGAAGAAGAACCTCTTAACAATGTACACCACGGAGAGGTGTACCTTGGAGAGGCAGCAACACAACCTCTCCAATCAACACTCGGTATCCAACTATTGAATGTGAATAAAGCGCATCACAATTTGATAATTGCTTGAAAAAAGAGAGAAAACAATAGGATTAAGAGAACAAACATTCTAGTTGAAAAATAAATTGTCAAGTATTAGTTAATTATGGCTCTTCTGATTGCGAAAAATACATTGTATATGGTGTGATTGAAAAAAATTCAATTAGCCACACTCAGCGCTATGCCGACCGTGGTGTATCTTGTTAAGAGGTGATGCTACGAGTCATAGCCTGTGCAGAGGGCTGCCGGTTCAATCCCCGGTCATGGCAATACACAAAAAGTTTTTCATATAGAGACAAATTAACAATTAAAAATTACTTTGATCAGTTGACACATAAACTAACCACTGAGGAGTCTTTGGGTGAGACGAAACTGCGGCAGTCTGGTGACACCCTTCTGTCTGTTAAATTTTTCAATAAAAAATTTTCTTCTTCTTCACTATAAATCAGCTCTTGAAAAAATTCTTTAATAATTAATTATAATAATAGCCGTTTTTTCTAATCACTTGGATTTAATAAATCCAAAAAGTATTTCTAAAAGTGCTCAACAGATGGGGTTAGATTCTCCCTATTTAAAAAAGAATTTTCAGTCCGACACTTCTTTCACCCTTATTTTTAATACCGAATTCGATGAAGAAGGATTTTACTTTAACTCCTTATTTTTAATTATATTTTATATAAAACAGCGATAAACAGTCTGCCTTTTCAGTTTTATCACTTCAATTTATATATTTACACAATTGAAAAATTCCATTGCAATATTTAATATTCACTAATTGGATTTAATTAAATTACTTACTGTAGAGTGAAAAATTGCCATTTCTATTTCAGCTATTTCTCCAAGTCCAAGATTAAAAACATGTATTTGGTGAGGTGTAGTTCTTTTTTCTAAACATATTTCATAAAAAAAATTTAATAAAAACCTTTTATTTGTCAGTTTTTAAATTTTTTTGTTTCTCTTTTAATTTTTATTCGTATTTTTTTCTGACATTAAATTAATAGGCTATTTCATATATTTGTGCTTTTGTTATGGATTTATTTAATCCAGCCTTTTTTTGGATTTAATAAATCCACTTTTTGTATGAAAAATTCTAAATCCAGGTGATTAAAAAACACGCTAATTAAATACGATTGTCCTATGCGACGGTTGCAAACACTTAACTAAAAAATTTTCTGCTGGAATTATTGAAAAATTTCCTTAGCAAATGTTTAATGATTTTTTGCGAGCTTTAATTTTTTGATATATGAGTGGTAGGAATTGAGATCTGGTGGGTAAATATTAGAATGGGATACTTGAGGCCCTTAGAGCAAAACATTGGTCCCATCCGAGAGAAAAATATCGATGTATCATAATTTAATTTAAGATGTATCATAATTTAAAATCCGACTGTAAATGCCAAAGATAAAACGAAAAATTAAAAAAAAATTTTTCGAAACCTTGCAATTATAATTTACGGTGAACGGCGAACTTTTTTTTGTGGTACGGTCTAGTGTACATGGTTGTTGCAATCATATTATTAATGTCCCAGCAAAAATAATTGCAAGTAATGCTTTAGAAACTACTTCTTTCATGCTTCACAAGTATCCGTTAGTGTATTTTTACTGGTTTTTTATAAGTTATTCTGAACAACTTCAAAAAATCACTTAAGTATTGCTTCTAAAGAGTAATTGCTCTAAAAGTGATTGTAAAAAGTGATTTTGGTATCATTTGGCATTTCCAAACAGAGGGTCCCGGGTTCGATTCCAGGCGGGACCAATATATTTTTTATTTTTTTTTTATATTTTTTTTTATTCTATTAATTTTTTTTAATATTTATAATTAATTTCTTTAAATTCAATATTTTTTTAATTTTAAAATTTTTAAAAATATCTATATATAAAAAAATTGTGAGAAATTCCATTTTATGCACCTGTAAAAATAGTACTGAAAACAATAATGAATTGGAGTGCACCTTTTACACTTGTTTAATAAGTACTTTTATTGAAGAGAATAAGGAACAATATCTCGCATTAACAAAGTGGTTTTTTATGCCAGTCAACTTTTATATCAAAGAATAGTTCAGCGGTAGAGCGCTGGACTAGCAATCGTGAGGTCGCAAGTTCGATACCCGGTGGCGGCAATAAAAGAACTTTTGTAAAATAAAAAAAATATAATATTTTTTGGAAATAAGTTTTTTAAAGTTTTAATTGGTGAAAAAGAGCTTCCTTTGCACTTGTTCAAAAAGTACTGAAAAAATGTTGAAGTGGGAGCACTCCTCTCCTATGACAACTCAATGTTAAAATCATTAGTGTTTATGTTAAAAAAGAAGTACATTTAGATCATCAATTGTAGTGCTTTTTCTACTTCTTCGGTATCTCTTTTTTTGCTGGGGTATTAATCATATTTTACAAATGATATATACATCTATAATCATTTTATTATTAAAATCTCTCTTTTTTTCGGTTATCTTATTTTTTTCTCTTCTACAATCATATATTATCTGGACAATCATATTCCTCTCTTCGAATTATAATCATATTATTATTTATATTGAAATATATCATGTTCATAATCATTGATATGGCTTCGACAACTATAAGATCGTCAGTATATTTTTTATGAGCGTCATCGATCAGTTCTTGTTTGAGATTTTGTGAATAGAAGTTTGAAGAAGCAATGAAATAAAATAATACTTACTAAACAGAAAAAAAATAATAGAAAAACAACTTATTTGTATTCATTTCAGTACACACACAGAACAGATTCGTTGTGACAACCGAATTTGTTGCCAACCGAATTTTGGTAGTCACATGTACTATCACATTATTCGGTTACGCAAGAGCAATAAATTAAAAAAATAAAATTAAAATATATGAGGACTTTTCTGTAGGAAAACAAGACTAAAGCACTTCGATTCTGGATATATATTTTCTTGTAAATCCTTTTGGGTTTAAAACAATTGAAAGTACCAACACCCGCCTTTCGTTACGGACTTTTAAATAAATTTGTAGTATTCGTTTTCACATTCTGAAAGAAAAATACGAATATTTATTAATAAAGGCATTTATCGTGCATATTTTAAGAGAAAACGAGTAAAAAGGTTAAAGTCGGGCATGCCGACTATACAATACCCTACACCAGTCTGGTTAAAAGCCAACTAATGTTTGGATCCGAAATTCGAATGGGTTTAAATGGGACTTGTGTCAAAATTTTCTATAATGTGAGTCAGCTCACCAAATTTCAATAAAATATCTTAATATTTGCGACCTGCAGTTTGTAACCAAGCCAATTTTGGGAGGACCCTTATATGGGCACTAGGTCTAAACATGGACCGGTGTTAACCAAAATCAATAGGCTTCGTCCTTAGGCTGCCATAGGTCGGTGTACCAAATTTCATCAAAATATCTTAATATTTGCGACCTGCAGCGTATAAACCATATAATTTTAGTAGGACCCTTATATGGGCACTAGGTCTAAACATGGACCGATGTTCACCAAAATCAATAGGCTTCGTCCTTGGGCCAACGTAGGTCTGCGTACCAAATTTCAATAAAATATCTTAATATTTGCGACCTGCAGCGTATAAACCATATAATTTTAGTAGGACCCTTATATGGGCACTATGTCTAAACATGGACCGATGTTCACCAAAATCAATAGCCTTCGTCCTTGGGCCGACATAAGTCGGTGTACAAAATTTCATCGAAATATCTTAATATTTGCGACCTGCAGCGTATAAACAATATAATTTTGGTAGGACCCTTATATGGGCACTAGGTCTAAACATGGACCGATGTTCACCAAAATCAATAGGCTTCATCCAACTTAGCCAACTTAGGTCTGTGTACCAAATTTCATCAAAATATCTTAATATTTGCGACCTGTAGAGTGCGCACAAGAATGCATGGACAGACAGACAGACGAACGGACGGACAGACGGACATCGTTAAATCGAAATAAAAAAAAATTCTGAGCCGATCGGTATACTATAAGGTGGGTCTAGGACCAATATTTTTTGGTGTTGCAAACATCAACACAAACTTATGATACCCTGACCACATAGTGGTGTAGGGTATAAATATTACTTACATGACATTTAAATAGTCCAGTAAAATTATTCCGAAAATTTCCATTTCTTAACATAAGAAAATTCTTTGTTTTTTTTTCTTTTTTAAATTGTTTTCTTTTATTTTTATTTTAGTTTTGACAGTTATATTTGCTTTTTCAACTGAAAATCTTTTACAAGTTTGTTCATATATTGGTTGGTGCTACCAGTATTTGGCAGAAAAATACTTAATAAGCCATTAGTAATTAATAATTTTTAAAATTTGATAGATGCAACCTACATATAGTATCGGTTCTTAATTAATGGTAAAAATTGTTATATTTAAGAAATTTTAAATAGTGGAATTCATATATGGTTTTTGATTTCTGTATGAATTGGCAAAGAATACCAATTTTATTAGTAGAAGCAACCTTTATTTAGTTGTAATTAAAATTTTTAGTCATAAACACCGCCTTTTCACTAACACAATTTAAATTTCGTAACTATAATAGAAATTGTTCTGTAGTAATATAAAAATAATAGTTTTACTCGAAATCCAACTGATTTCTTTTCTGTGTGTAGTGATATTATTTGTGGAAGAAAGAATTCGGTCTACACAAGAACCTTCAAAAAAGATTGTACTTTTAAGTGCTTAGTGTTATAAAATAAGTAAAAAGTGATAACGAACTGTGGTTTATTTTTTAATTTTTTCATGTAAACAAATTATTGTTGAGCGTTCTTAGCAATGAGTGTTATAGCTTTCAATTTTGTACGAAATTAATATTGGAAAATGTACAAAATTTAAGGAAATGTAAAGAGTGCACGAAATAATCATAATATTTTCCTATTAATCATAATATGATCCTAAATGATCTCAAAATTTTCGACAGGACAATAATATGATCATTTATATAATATTACGGTCATTAAAAAAATATTATCATGATAAGGAACATATTGTAATGATTTTTGAATGTATTGTCAAATTGTTATCTTAACGATATTTTTCTACGTTTGAAAGCTTCCATAATTTATTTTTATTTATAAGTTATATATGTAAGTGATTACTAAAACTAATTTAATTATGACTTTACTTAAATGTGTAAATTAGTCATTGAGTACATAAATATTGTCAAACATGCATATCTCTTTAATCCAGCTTCAGCAGAATGCTAGGGATCATTGGATAATAATATGATAATATGGAGGACTATAATATGATAATATTTGGAGCATTTTGTAATCATAGTATAATAATTTATTGATCATATTATGATAAAAATTAGGTACGAGTATGATTATCACAACTATGTAATAACATGATTGTCGCAGTCGAAAACCCAAAAATATATTTTGTTCTTCGAATATGGTCATCTCAACCATGTTTTTTTTCTTTGCGTGTATTTATCATCCAACCCACCTATAATAGTTTTTCGCATAATCATTGGTATTGGTGACACTTCATTGTTGTGAATGTTGTTGCAATAACAATAAGAACAAAAACAACAACATCAGCAACAATTTTAGTTGCTTAGCCTTAGTTGTACCCTTGCCCTTTTTAAGCCATCTTTTGATTCGTATTTCTCTGTTTTTTTTTTTTTTTGTATTCATTTAATTCCTGTCTCTTGTCCGCTATTTGTATTCAATTCAATTCGATTGAATTTAATCCTCCAAGCATTCAGTATAATATTTGTTCATTTCATTTGTAGTTTTATTTTTTTTCATCTGCTTTCCAAGCGACAATACAAAGTCGATTATTTTTTTCATACATTTCAAACACTTGCGCGATCAGCAGAAGGAAAGAAAAAAATTGGCTTTTTGACCATAATCGACTAACGAGGTGCTGAATGTCCGTCCGTCCGTCTGTCTTGTGTCTGTCTGTCGTTGTTGTGGTTTTGTGGCATCTAACTAAGCAACGGACTATGTTGCACAAAAAAACTAAAAATGAGACAAACGAATTTGTTTTTCATTAATCCTGGCAGCTATAGTCACAATGGAATGCTTTTGTCGAGCCTAAAGGTTTAAATTTCTAGAGATCAATTTTTTTTCTTACCCGTTGTCCCCGTCTTCCTCTTCCCCTGCCCCCAACTTCTCTTACTTGCACTCGTCGTGGTGTTTTGTTGTTGTTGTTTCATTGCAACACAGTTGTCATGTTTTTGTCGCTTTATGGACTTCTAATCGTGCGATCCTATCATGAAGCTCACGCACTTAATAAATGTGAAACTTTGTGTGCTGGTCGAGATTCCATTCCATATTCCTTAAGATTCATTCGCACCTTGTGTGATTTAGTTTGAATTTTTTTTGGCGAGTGCCTTTTTTGTTGTTCAAAATTGAGATATTTAGATTTTTTTTTGCTTCAAAGTTGGCTTATTTAACAATATGTTTCTTTTTGTGTTTTCCTTGTGTGTATTTAAGTTGGGTGACAATGAGCAGATACTTAACCAAAACCAATAGTAATGATGGTGTAGTACCAGTACGTACGAGTAAGTGGAAGCATTAGGAGTGTGTGATGTGAGTGAATGTGCATGAGTTTTTTGTGGGGATTTAATTTTGAATTTTTTTTGTTGTATTCTTCTGTGCAACATGGGAAACATTAACTTCAATTTTACTTGTTTTTGATGTTTTCTTAAGTATGTGCATTTGGTTTAACTCTTTTTTAGTTTGGTGATTTCTCAAACATTTGTTTGATTCTTTTCGTATTGAATATATTATGGGACATTCCATATAGTTTGGTATTTAATTTTGGATTAATATTATTGCGCATTTGGATGAGTCTAGTATCAAAACTCTGGAAGAAAATAGCCCAAGAGACGAGATTTACAAAATACGTCAATCTGGCAATGTAACACTATATTTAAGTATACACCTCAGCATATGCTAAGGTTAAATGCCATAAATAATGTTATGTAGTTGTGCTCTGTTATGAATAACATAAGAAAAGAGAGGTTTAGAGAATTCCACTTTTTTAAATATTTAAACAAACATTTTTGAATATTACACTTTTTGTAAAAAAACGCGTGTTTTAGATTTTTCACAAATATACGAAGCAAGACCAAGATTTCTTCGTATAAATGTTTAAAAAATCTGCTCCAAAATATATGAAAACTGTGTACACAAAGAGCCTCAATGCCCAAAAATGCAGTTTTGTGCATCAAGTGGGGGATTTTTTTAATAAAAAACTGGTGTGTTGCCAAATGGCTACACTATGCATTTAAGGGTTAAAAGAGGGATATGTGTAATTTTCAGAAGAATTATTTATTTTTTGAGGTGTATTTAAAAAAGGAAAAGCTTTGACCACTTTCTTTTATATTTTGTTGAACAAACTTTAAAAAAAAAACTCAATTGGCCATACCTGGAACTAGGTTAGCATAATCCAAGAGACACAGAAATTTGTGTGTGAATATTTGTAGATCTTGTAAATGAACTAGAGTACAGCACTGTAAGTTTTGGATTTTCATAATTTATCTCGTTTTAACCCTGGTAATTACAAGTACTTAAATATTTCCCAACCGATTTTGGATTTTTATCCATAGATAGAAATTTAGTCTAGATTACGATTCCATTAACATTTTCCAGAAATACAGATATTTAAGAGCCAATATTAAAAAAAAAAAAAAAAGTCAGAAAAGCTACTTTTTCCCATTGTAAATCATAGTTTAAACTTCAGGGCCGATGCGGCACGTGTTGCCGTTATATGATCACCTTAATTTTTTGCGTGATGTATTTTTATACCCAAACGAACATTTCTAGAGGAGGAGGGGGGAGGGGTGCGGGTTATAGGTCGCCATTTTTTTAGCCCATATAATGAAGGTCACCCTAGTGTTCACTAGACCGCACCACCTAACAGGAAAAAAAGTGCGCGGTACATCTTGGAATATAAGGTATTTTTGAAATGCAATTTCTAATAACAATTAAATTTTTATTAGACGACATTCAGCAAAATGTCGCGTGCCACCAAAAATCCTCCTGCGTGCCTCTTGTTTTGCCAGCCCTGGTCTAGATGGATCAGCTTGTGGTAATGTAAACTTGACAAAATTGCGAGTTTCCCTTATTTGGGAAAAGCCCATATTATTTTGGTGTATATTTAATACTCCACACAAAATGGGTTTATCATCTCACTGATAGAGTCTTTGGCACATTTGATGTGTGAATTTGTTATTTAGCTAGGATAACATGCGATTGTTTTCAATTCGTTTGTTGCAAATAAATGTGTGCTCAAACCTACGGATGGATGAGCAGAATGAAAAAAGATACAAATACCAGTACGAAAAAAGGTGTGAATTGCCGCCACTTTATATGTGGCTTAAATAAGATGTGAAAACGTACAAACAAATTTATTTTTGCAATACAATTTTTTGTTATTCGATTGGATTTAAGTAGATCTCGTATGAGGATTTTTATTATGTGTATGTGTTGTCCTTTATATTGGGAAGTTGCTGGATTTTATTGTGTCTCATGTTTTTTTTGTTAAAGAAAACATGGGTTTATTTTGTGATTATTGTTTTTTCGATTGAAAGGAGTTTTTTTATTTGTATTTTTAGCTTGTTAGTAGGGTTGCAAGCTTGCAAAGATTATTTGTTTGTTTATTTGATTTTTATCCCTATTGGGTAGCATTGATTTCAAATTGATTTTAAACAATTTTTTTTACAACAATTGTTTTTTATTCTATTTTATTTTAATAGAATTCATTTCATTGCAAATACAGCTAAAATAACAAACGAATAATAAAAGGAAAAATTTAAAAAATTGCCAATGACAAGAAGTAATAAAACTTATTTGTTTTAAGGGGTTTTTAAATGGGTTTATTATAAAGACCTTGTAAATTTTTATTTAAACGTTTTTTAACTAAGAGATTTTAACGAGTTAGATATGATGTATTTTTCTGGGGAAATAAATTAATCAAGCGTGCAAATTGGCATCAATATATTATAACAACACAAATAACAACAATATAGAGAGAGGCAAGTTTGGATATGAGGCTGCTTGGTTGGTTGGCAGTCAATTTAACGGCATGAATAATGACGACAACGACAACATCAACAAGCAACCACATCACAAAATCGTCCAATTAGCCTAACAACATCAACTAGAGTTAAATAACAAGCCAATAAAATGCACAAATTAAAAGGTTTAAAAATAATGAAAGAACCCACAGTACTACGACAGAGCAGTCAACCGACAACCAACCACCACCACAAACCAAGAGTCCCTTTAAAAAAAAATAATAATAAGGGAAAAAGTACACAAGCTATGGAAGGAACTCTCTAACATGCAATCGACTAAATGATGATGAAACTTGAGATTACAACTTGAACAGAAGAAAAAAGAAGAGGAAAATGACGACGACAACGACTATAATGATGGCTGCCCGTTTTGCCTAAACCTACAAACCCACCAGTGTTATAAATGTGAAAAGATGGAAAGCACGACCGATGTTGTTTTTATCGTCTTCTTCTAGACAATTTAAAACAATAAACGAAGGTGGAACTTTTATTCAACTTAAATTAAGTCATTAAAAATTCGAACTTGACACATGCAAAACAAAACGAGTAAAAAAGTTAAAGTCGGGCATGCCGACTATATAATACCCTACACCAGTCTGGTTAAAAGCCAACTGATGTTTAGACCCCACATTCGAATGGGTTAAAAAGGACTTGTGCCAAAAATTTTCTATACAATAATAAAAGAAGAGAAAATCGGAAATATAGCCCATATGGGCGATAGGTTCAAATATGGACCGATCCTAACTAGAATCAATATGCTTTGTCCTTGGGATCATGTGGAGTCAGCGAACCAAATTTCATTGAAATATCTTTGTATTTGCGACCTGTAGCGTGTAAACAAGCCAATTTTGGGGGGATCCTTATATGGGCTAGGTCTAAGTATGGACCGATTTTAACCAGGCTTCGTCCTTTGGCCGACATAGGTCGTTGAACCAAATCATCAAAATATTTGCCAACAGTATTATTGTATAGAAAATTTTGGCACAAGGGCGCACCAGAATGCATCTACAGACGGACGGACAGACGGACATCGATAAATCGAAACAAAAAGTGATTCTGAGTTTATCGGTATACTAAAAGATGTGTGTAACAGCAATATTTTTTGGTGTTACAAACATCAGCACAAACTTACTATACCCTATCCACGTAGTGGTGTAGGGTATAAAAAATGGAAAACTTAGCTTGCAACAACCCAGCCATTCATTCATAGCTAAAGACGACACTTTGTACCCCTAGTGTTTAATGGTTTGTTGATTAGTTTGACTGTTTTGTATGTTGTGCCAAAAGTAATTAAATTTGTCATTAATTTGGTCTATCAAATCATAGGATCATGACTTGTTGTAATAAAGTTTTGTTTTTATACCCTACACCATTCTGTGGAACAGGGTGTATTGAGTTTGTGCTGATGTAGACCCACTCTTTAGTATAACGATCGACTATATTATACCAGTTTCTGAGTCCATTTTTTTGGATTTTTTGTTTGTGAGTATAGAATTTCTATTCTTGTCAACATACTGAATATAATTGAACGAAATTCGGTATATAAGTTTGTAGTACCCCAAGATTGAATCCTATTGACAGTGTTTAAAACCGGTACAGGTGTTGATCTAGGCACTTTTGAAAGCTCCTATCTGAGCTTAAATGTATTGAGCCGAAATCCTATTACCAAACAAAATTGTTTTTAAGCAATTTTTTACACCGGGCCTATATCATTTTGTTCATGAATCCGATAGTACTCATTCCGGACAAAACAACTTGGATCGAACTTTGGATTAATACAGCCCAGTTCAGTTGTATACAGATAAAAATATCAACAAATTAATGTTTTTCGTTCGATTCTAAATCATATATATTAATATCTCTTTCTATTTAAATTATTTTTCAAATTAAAAATATATATGATCTAGAATCGAATGAAAAACATTCATTTACCAAAATAAAAGATCAACTATACATACCTCTCATTCAATATCAACAAATTTTAAGTGACAAAAGTAATTGTTAAAATTCAATTTTCATTTCAGCAACATTTGTAATTGAATCAATTAAATATTTTTTCGATATAACAAATTTCCAAGTTGTTTTTTAATTAAACTTGTTTGCTGAACCTAAACAAACGTGTCTGTTGAAATTCAACAAGTTCTTTGCTGACTCGGTCATTATCATCAATTCGAGTCAGCGAACTAGTTCGCCCAAATCGTTCTTTTTTGTTTTCAGCTGTGACAGAACTGCGTGTAGTGAATTGTTCCCAGACCGAATAATGATGACCTAGTTAATATCATTCAAAAGAGTAAATCGTTGGTTCATGAAATCCACAACTCTATTATACACACGCGTAAACGCTTACAAAATAATAATACTAAAAGCGTCGAAATTAAACAAACAAGTTAAGTGTTTTCCATGGTTAGATAAAAATATAACTTAAATTCATATGATCCTATAAAAATAAAATAAAATATGTTCGTAATTTTGAAAGACATATTTTTTTATTCAACATATTCAATTGCTAAGTTTTGCTTTGAATTTCAAATATGTTTTTTGGCTATTTAATTGAAATAAATTCAACAATCAAGTAACAAACATATTGTTTGTGTTTACAAAATCAATTCCCAGCAAGCATGGCAATACGAAGAAGATTCCCCGATCATATTGCCGGCAATATCAATTTCGTATTGCGGAAGTTTCTTCCGCCGGGAATAACTGTTACCCGAAAGCAATACTTCCAGGCAACACGAAAGCAATACCCCAGGAAGATAAATCGGCGATATCGCTAAGTTATTACTTACTTACTTACTCCCCGGTACAATATAAAGGATTTATTTTTTCATTATAAAATTTAAGCCTGAAAAAGAACATATGCATACATAATCCATTGACCAACACATTAATTGTCTTGTTTTCATCGTAGCCGATTTTTTCCCGCTCATTAAATCTTGATTTTTTCGAGGAATTTGTTTCCTAGGTATCTGTTGATTGTTTTTATACAAATTTTGTTTTAATTTTTTCCAAAATGACAAAGAATTTCAAACAAATTTTCTTTATCTTCCGGATGATAAAAAGGTAATATTGCCGCAATATCATCATAAAAAACTATGACAAAAAATTCAATTTTTGAATTATTTTTTTCAAAATATCACCGAATTATCTTCCAAGTAATAAAAGGAAGACAATTTTAAAATACTACTTGATTATTTTTATATAAATGAAAAATAGAAGATATCGCTTTAATATCTTCTTGGAAGATATCTTCCAAATGCTTGCAGGGTTGTAGGCTCGATTTCAATTAAAAGTTTAATTGTATTCACTTAAACTCAAAAATTTAAAAACACCAAAAAAGAAATGGTGTTTTTATTTTCTTTTTTTTTAATAGACAAACATTTAAAAATGTCTTTACCTCAGAGATTTGCCCAGAAAAATCTTTCATTACCATCCCAAAAGAAAAAAATTGGATGTCAAGCTTAACAAACAACTTCTTTCACTATTTTAAAAGCAGCCGTTAGTGTATTTTTACTGCAAAACTTCCCAACCACTATTTGCTAAATGATTTTTAACCGGTCGTGCAACATATGGCCAAGCGTTATCATGATGTAATATTACGGCTTCATATCTGGTCGCATATTCTGGGCGTTTTTCGGCCAATGCTCCCTTCAAACGAATCAATTGTGTTCGGTATAAGTCCTCTGGTCCGGTTTCAGTAGCTCATAATATCTGGTCCCACCAAATACAGAGCATTACCTTGGCGCCATGGATATTAGGCTTTGGCCTTGATTTGGCCGGTTGGCCGGGCTACACATACGATTTCTTGTACTTCGGGTTGTCGTAATGTATCCATTTTTCATCGCCAGTAATGATTCGATGCAAAAATTATTTCTTTTTATCGCGTTGAAGCAGCATTTCGGACATTCAAAAATCGTTTTCAAACTGCTGCTTGAGTGACTCCCAATGATGTTGCAAGTCCTTCTTGAGTCCTTGCCTTCCGTGTCAAAATCACCACTTCTGAACCGCACAAAATATCTCTCGCGCGAAGAAATCGGTGGAACATATTCAGGATAATCTTTGGTGAGCAATCGATATGCTTCAGCTGAACTTTTTTGAAGAAGTAAATCAAAACTTCCCGCAAAAGGTGGTTCGTTGATATCAAATTCAACATTTTCGAAGCAAAAAAAAACTGTTGTTTACACTATTTCGTTCAATGACTAAGTGAAAATAAGTGATAGATGTTATTAAAGACACAAACCATGTGTAAAAGATACGCCATCTGTTGTGAATCCCGCATTTTTAAGTTATACACCCAATATATAAAAAAAATTATCAAAAATTGCTTCTTATGCACCTGTTAAAATAATAGTGAAAGTAATACTGAATGGCAGTGCACTTTTGCACTTTTTTTGTTATATATAGGGTGTTTTTTTAAGCCCGATAGAACTTACGAAAGGGTTAACTGTCAAACGAATTATCATACTGAGCTCACTTTTTGACATTTATGATTAGTATACTCTGGCAAATCATCATGAATAGATTGACGCTTGAACAACGCTACCAAATTATCCAGATTTACTCTGAGAAACATTTATCAAATCGCGCAACTTATAGACTCAAAATTGTGTTCAGCGATGAGGCTCATTTTTGGCGTAACGGGTTTGTTAATAAACAAAATTGCTGGAAATGGAGTGAAATAAATCCACAACAGACCCTAGAGACTCCATTACATCCAGAAAAATGCACCGTTTGGTGCGGTTTTCACGCTGGTGGCATCATCGGACCTTATTTCTTCAAAAATGAGGCCGGAGCTCGCGTTACGGTCAATGGAGATCGTTACCGCACCATGATCAATGATTTTTTGTTTGAAAATATGGATGACATTGATCCGGAGGAGATGTGGTTTCAACAGGATGGCGCTACGTGCCATACGGCGAACGCAACCATCGACTTATTGAAATCTATCGGGCTTAAAAAAACACCCTATACTTTTATTGAAGAGAATAAAGCACAATATCTCGCAATAAATAAAGTCAACTTTCGTATCAAAGAATAGCTCAGCGACAGAGAGCTAGATAAGCGGTGCCGGCGATAAAATAAATTTTGTAAAATTTTTAATTGATGAAAAAGTACTGAAAAAATGTAGAAGTGGAAGTACTCTTTTCCTATGATAACTCAATGTTAAAATCATTAGTTTCTATTAAAAAAAGAAGTACATTTAAATCATTAATTGTAGTGCTTTTTCTACTACTTTGCAATCTCTTTTTTTTTGCTGGGATGTAATGAGTTTTAGGTATCAAAATCCTATGTGTTCACTACTTACCTTTTAATTACTGAACTACTTATTTTCACATGGTGATTTCATTGGAAGAAAGTCATTACGCTGATATTACCGAGTAAGTAGTTTATCAACAGTTATATAAATAGATGTTAAATATAAATTTAAAAAAATGTAAATTCAAAAAACAATGAGAGCTGACACGAATTGGTCAGCGAACCTCATGATTGTCTGGCAAACACTCTAACCACTAGACTACGCCTTTGTTATGGTTTTTAATGATTTAGACCATACATATATTATTTTATGAAGCTATTGCGTAAATTTGTTGACATTACATACTGCTTACATGTAATTCAGAGGGTAATGAACTATAGATTTTAGTAATAAAATAGTAATGTGTGGCGTATAATTATCGGTAACTCATTACATTCAGCTTATAATTACTGCAAAGTTTATGCATTTTTTAGACCGCTAAAAATCAAAAAAAAGTCAATTCGAAAATTGCCAGTGTTTGCAAAAAGCGTTTCGCCAGTATTTGTTTTACAAAAATTTCGGTGGTTTATAAAAAAAACATTGACAAAGAATGGGCTTAGAGTGCTATCCCAACGTATGTAACCAGTGAATTTCCAGTACAACCCAGTCAGAAATTGCCCACAGTACAAAAATCAATTCACCGTTTGTCTTACAATGTCATCATTTTGGGAATGGGAAAACACTTTTTGCCAGTACTTGTACCATCTGTTAAATTACCTTGTCATTTCTTTCCCGTTTGTATTTTTCTGACTGGGTTGTTCGTTTTTGTCTTTGTAATTAATCATATTTGAATGGAGAGAATGTTTAAAATTCTTATATATTTATGTATATTATTATAAAATAGTCTTTATTTTATTCTTAATGTCCCCTCAGATTACTTTTTAATAGAAATTAATTGGACACAAAAAAATAAACATTTCTTGTTCTTTATTTGTTTCTTACACCTTTAATCAAGTTTAAATTGATGGCTTTAATAGCATTAATAAACCCACTAGAACAAATTCATTATATTTGAAATAAAAATTTAAAAAAAAATTATAAATCCCAAGCTACAATAGAAAGAAATCAATTTTGGTATTACAACAAAGATCTGTATTAAAGATCTCCTCATTATACACCTTGGCTGTTTAGCTTTAAACAACCAACAATGATTATAACAAATACAGATCGATTCTTTACCAAATATGAAAAAAAATAGAATTAAGAAATAAGTATTCGAATATAAAGAAACATTCAACTGTTTGTTGTCTTTTATATTTGGTTTCTCTTCTAAAGAAAAATATAAAATTAATTCGTTATTTGTTTAGAGCACTGAAAAAATCAAAGACATTAACTAATTGACACTCTATTGTTCACTATTGTGAAGAAAACACTCCTCACCAGTGTTGCCAACTCCTGAAGGCAGGAAAGCACCGTGAGCATTATGAAAACGGGTAAAAAGGGTAAAAATTTACCAAAAATGGGGTAAAAAAGCACGATATTAATTTTTTGAAAAATTTAAAACAAGAATTGAAAAACACATTTTAACTTTGAAAAATCGTATAAAAAAGTTTCAGAAAATTACCTAAAAAGGGGTAAAAAAGCACCAAACTAATATTTCAATATTTTGAAGTTTAAATGTTACGAAGTTGCTATTTAAAATTGTACTACAAATATTTTGCAAAAATGTAGTTCTTGTATAGTTCGTATCATTTTTAAAAATTTTGACAGAAAATTTAAGAAAAATGTAAAAAAACGACAACAAATACCAAAAATACAAACTGTAAAAAAGCACTAAAAGCACTGCCAGAAATCTGAAAAAGCACCGTAAATACCCGCTTTTTTTAAACGGGTATTTGTAAAAAATCACCGGGTACGGGAAGGAAAAAAGCATCAAAAAATACCCGAAAAGCACTGAAATGGCAACACTGCTCCTCACACATGAAATACTTACTTGCTACAATAACAATCGATGGTCAACGTTTAACTTCTCTATTTAAAATATCTAAATATGTGAATAGATAATAGAGATCGCTGCTGGAAACACATTCTCCTTTAATATTTTACTGCCTTAGTACGAAGTTTACGACATTTTTCGTTGTCTCTTCATCGTTGTGGCTCTTTTGTTTTATAATGTTTTGTTAATTTTAAACGATAGTCAGATAGTGAATTGTTATTTTTTCCATGCGATCGGTGAATAGTTTTTTTTTTTTTTTTAATTATGATCAAAAAGTATGAGGAATTTCGGAACCTTAAGAGAGTTAAAATAAGCCGTTTGATTTACAATATTGTCAATTAAAAAAAACATGTTGTATTCTTGTCACAAAATATCTGTGGTTCTGGATTTAATATAAAAGAATGACTCTATTACTCAAAGAGTCTGATATTACATTCCGGACTACTCTTAGATAAAGTAATGAATAATGAGAAGAGAAATGCTCCATCTATCATCCTCTATCCGATTACCAAATTTTACACATTTAAAATATAAAATAAACATTTGCGAAAAAGAAGACACGGAGGAGATTGGAAGATAAACAAAAATAAAAAAAAAGAAGTTTGTATGTGTCACTTTTGAGAAAAAAAAAACAACAGAAAGCTGAATAGGAAAGAAAACTATGAATAACCTACATTGCATTCAAGGCCTTGCTTAGGTGAGATGGCTAAGATGTCGCACTTTTGTATATTTTTTTTTTTATAAAGAGAAGCAACACTCAGGAAATTCTCTTCCTATTAATTAACGTGTTGCTTCCTTTGGAAAGGGTATAGAGAAGAAGTGAAAGGGGGTGAAAGAAGAAGGGCTTCAAATATGGCAACACTGTAATTGCGCGAGATGTTGATTTTTTAGAACAGTTGTTGCGCGCCACCTGATGGTGAGTTGGCGAACTTTGTTGAAGCTTTTTAGTTCATAGCCCTGTTATATTATTTTACTTCGGTGGGGTTAAGTGCTATGGGAACACCGAAGGAGGACGCTGCGATATGTATGAGGGATAGAAAAAACTCATACATATTATTTTTCATAAATTGATGTTGCCTTGGTTGGGGCTCGAACCCGCAACCTCACGTGTAACAGTCCAACGCGCTAACCATTACACCACAGCGCCCACAGCGTTTATAGTGTAGGAATAGGCACATGTTCGATTCCTACACCCGACGGGTTGTTGAAAAATTATTATATAGAGACAATCTGACAATAAAATATAAACAACCCAGGAAAATTTTCTGTTCCAAAGAATCGGTTGTACAATAGCTACTTTTCATTCACAACCCCTTCTACTGTCGATTCTAACACCGATTCTTTTTGTTTGAAATTGTCCCAAAAGCAACCCCTTCTATGGCTCCAAAGTGGAACCGGTTGCTCTAGAATCAGTTCTGGAACTAGTTCTGGAACTGATTCTACGTCACCCACACCTTCCATATAGGGTCCAAGGAACTGGTTCTGGAACCAGTTCCATGGAATCGGTTGCAGTGGAACCAGTTGTAGAATGGGTGTGGTTGGCTACCGATTGTAAAAAATTTTCCTGGGAATAATACAATTTAATGGAAAATCACTGATGAAGCCTGTCCATAGAAAAAGGAACAAACTACCCAGGAACATTTTTTACAATCGGTAGCCAACCACACCCATTCCACAACTGGTTCCACTGCAACCGATTCCATGGAACTGGTTCCGGAATCAGTTCCTGGGATCCTATATGGAAGGTGTGGGTGACGTAGAATTAGTTCCAGAACTGATTCTAGAGCAACCGGTTCCACTTTGGAGCTGCTTTTGGGACAAATTCAAACAAAAAGAATCGGTGTTAGAATCGACAGTAGAAGGGGTTGTGAATGAAAAGTAGCTATTCTACAACCGATTCTTTGGAACAGAAAATTTTCATGGGGTAGATCTAGTCTGATTTGAAAATTAATGTGTTTATAATTTTTAGAGAAAAAAAGTTTATTTTATTATAACCTCAAACATTATAAAATATTTTGGTTTACAAACTGTAAACTTTTTTACAATAGAATGGCAAAAGATTGTAGATCATACAGTGTTTTTTAGTCTACTTCTTATTTAGGAAAATGGTTTTGCTGATTTTAGCAGGTTAAATTGTTATTTTCTATTAACTAAAATTTAACTGAAATATAACTGAAATTCTTTTTATTTAACAGTTTTATCACTTCTTTCATTGTTTCAAAAGTCTTCGTTTGTATATTTTTACAGCTTTTTTAGAAGTAATTCTGATCAACATCCAAAAAATCACTTAAGTTTAGTTAGTACTGGAAAAATGTTGAAGTGGAAGTACTTCTCTCCTATGACAACTCAATGTTAAAATCATTAGTGTTTCTGTTAAAAAAGAAGTACATCTAGATCATTAATTGTAGCGCTTTTTCTACTGCTTCGGCATCTCTTTTTTTGGCGCTGGATACAGCAAGAGGCCAAAATCTTTGAAATATTTTAGTTTCAGGGAGCCACTTTTTCTATATTTGTACCTAAGCAGCTTCAATTAAGAGTTTTATTTCCATAATTCTCATAAAAAAACTTTTTGATTTAAGTTTGTTAAATTCTTAAAGACATAGGTACTTTTAGACCACAGTGTTATTTAGGTTGTCTTTCTTATTTCCAAAGTAAGTGTTTAATAGTAAATAAGATGTTTTATTTGGGGCTTTTTATCAAATTTATGAGAGTGCTAAATTATACAGCGGGAGATCATCGATCGTTGTATGATGATCATTTTCAAATAAAATAAATTATATGTTGTGAGAACAATAACAACAAACACAGGCGTCGGGATAAATTATCATTTGGTGTAAATATTGTTAGTTTTTTTTTTTAGTTTTGGTAGTGTTGTCTTTCCTAATATGATCATTGGAAACGATGGGTAATTAATTATCTTAGAATGTATAGTGTGTCGTTAATTTAAGGTGTTTAACATGTAAAATAAACAAGAATATAGGGACATTATAAAGGTGATTAGTTTAACAGTTTATTTATAGGTCTAACGATGTTTTAATTTACTTTTTTTACTTGAGGAGTTTTTCTAACGTGGATGATTAGACAAATCATTTGTGATATATTGCCATTCTGATAGATTTAGATTTCTGAAAATTTCCAAGTGGGCCTTTTTTTTGCCGAAATGTAAAAACATTAACCCTATATGGATCAAGTGACACAAAATAATAATTTTTATCAAATGGAAAAAATATTTTTTCGATCCATTTGAAGTGATATTTTTCCGAAAATTATGAAAGATGTTATTCTGTAAATTTCCTAGTGGGGCGTTTTTGGCCAATAGTATAAAAATTAACCCCATCTGGATCACGTTACATAAAATAATTATTTTTATCCAGTTGATATCTTTTTTATCAATTTAATGGCTTTACAATCTCGTATTCGTAATTAATATTAAGTTTCATGGTTCTTTTCTGACTCCAGGCCACTAAGGGTTAAATATTTTTTAAACAAATGTAAAGTTTCTATCCAAATTTAAGTGTTGTTTTTCCGAAAACTGTGTAAAATTTGATGAAAACATTAAAATTTTGTTTAATTTTTGACAAAATGAGCAAATTTTGTAAAATGTCCTGGAAAGCAGTCACTCCAAACACAAACTCGAATTATCATTTTTCCAATTTATTTTTTTTCTTTAATATCAACTATTATGTGGTACAAATAGCAATCGACATATCCAAATTAGGCATTTTAAAAAATCTTTAAAATTGATTAAAAAAAAACACGTTTTTGCATTTTTATAAAATTCGCGGGTCATTTTTGATTCCAGGCTAAAGTGGGTTAATGATATTCGATGAAGTCAAAATTCCACGTCTGAATCATTTTGACTATACTAAATGAATAAATGGAATAAAAAATATTTTTTTTTTTTCGAAATTTCGAATTTTGGGAATTTTTAATAGTAATACACTTCTTTTCCAAAATGGGCCAATTTCGTCCAACTTTCGGCGCAGGTTAACGTTTTCCAAAAAAAAAAATCGATTTTTTCCATTTGGGACCATTTCCAATAAAACTGGGGGGTGTAATGAACGAAATCTACAAATCGCTTTTTTAAGGGTCAGTCTAATACATATATTAGAAGTATGCTACCAATTATTTTATTTTTATCATTATTATACATATATTTTGTGGTTATTATACATATTCTTTGAAGCAAAGCTTCTAACAGAATATCTAAACCAATTTAAAAAAAATTTACATCTGTAGTCGATACATCTCACTTTTATTGCAGATCCCGAAATTTAGCATTTCGCCAAATAGCTGCCACCCTAATGATCATTTAGCTTTTCATAAAAATGCATATATTTAATCATACAACCAATCCATCTACATTGTAAGGTTAAATATTTTTTTTTTTGACATTTTAAGGAAAATACAAAACGTTTCTCATTTATTAAGTTTTAAGCTTTTGTGTTTTTTTTTTTATTTTTTTACTTAATTTTATGTCAAAAATCCAAATAAAATTTATTGATATGCAAATTTAGTATTTTTTATAGCCAATTAAGGCGCTCATTATATTGTATTTAAACTTGGTTTGGTGAATTTATTTGACCAGTTGTTAAACGGCTTGATTGGATTTGGATTTGGTGAGACTGAAATCTCTCAAACTTAATTGCCATGTAGCAGTAGTATGGATGAGAAAACTACCAAAATCCAAATAAATGCATAGACAGACACTCAGATACTACTTAAATACAAGTTTATATTTTCGCATTTAACAACAGCACAATAAAAACAAAAAGCAATAAAATATTTATTATACAAATATTTATTGTATGTGGCTTTGAGAATTTTGTTGCTTCTTTTGTTTTTTATTATCTTGAAAACAGAAAATTAATATATAAATTATCATAATTAAGATAATTAACGTGTTAAATCAAATATACAAATTGTGGCTCATAAAATAAAGAATAATCATTGTTTGCGTTACGAATTAAACGATAAATCGATTGAAAAACACATACACATCCCAGAAAAACTTTGCTAGAGGTACGCTCTAATTATATTCTGTTGAATTTTATCCAACTTATAGTAGGAAACTGTTCTCCTACTATAAATTGGGTAAATTTACTATATATGTGTGTAATTGAAAAAAATACGCATATTGTGTTTAAGTTTGTGCACAAATAATGTGAAATTTTCCATTGAAAGTGTGTAAAAATTAAATGACCTTTTGTAAATTAGTCTATTAATTTACTAAATTTGTGTGTAAAAAACATGTTGTTCCTAAAATGCGTAAAAGCCAACAAAAAATGCGTAAAGTTAAATCATTCTTGCATAATCGTTTATGACGAAATTAGTCATTTTGAGATCTTAAGGTATGGTATAATAAAAATTTGTTATGACTATTAAACTAAAATCAATTTTGAAAAGAGATTTAGACTACCACATGCATCAACAATAATTACCAAAAAAAATTTCATATTTATGCTGATATTTCCAGATACTAATGTGTTTGTAGAATAGTAAGGATTCAAAAAAAAAATTATCGGTTTAGGTTTATTTTTAATTTTTATAATTTTGTTAAAATTTTTTTCAATTTAAAATGTCAGAGTATTTATTTCTATTATAAGTTAGTATATATACCAACTTTGTGCGTAAAAATTTTATATAACAAAAGTATACTAATTTTATGCATAATTATAAATGGCAAAAATAATTGTTAAAATTCAGTTTCCATTTCAACAACATTTTTAGTTGAATCAATGCAGTTACATACAAGCTAAAGGCTTCAGGAAATCTGTAACTTTATTAAAAAAAAAAAAAAAAATTTATGAAATTTTACTGTTTTTTTTTTTTGTCTTAATTTTGAACAAAACAATTTCTATTTCCTAAAAAACCAGTTCAATTTGAAATAATTTAATTGCAAACAGTTGTTCCAAGACCTAATAATAATGATCTAGTTCATATCATTCAAAAAAGTGAAGCGTTCAATTGAAGTAGTTAGTTCAGGAAAGATACAATACAGACGCGTAAACGCTTACAAAAAATACTAAAATGCCAAAATTAAATAAAAAATAAGAAAATATTAAATAAAAAGTGATTTTTTCACTCAGAATAATATGTCTGTCGGCTCATCAGAAAAATTTGAGGTTAAGAAGAAGAATAAACGTTTTTCAATAAAAATTATGAACACATTAATTTTCAGATCAGACTAGATCTAGTTTCTGACTTTTTCTATGGACAGGCTTCATCAGTGAAGTTTTAAGTAAAAAAATTGTAAAACTACAGTTTTATTTGTAATTTACCGGACTTGGTATGAAATGGAAAATTTTTAAATGAATGTTTTTTGTTAGATTTAAGATCATACAAGTAAATTAAAAGAAAATAAAAATTTAAAAAATTCGTTAAAGCCAGCAGGATAGAACATGTAATTTCGGGTTCCGCTACAGACTCATCTTCAGTATCCATGGCTTTATGGGTTAATAATTGAGAATGAGCTACTTATATTGACTGTGAGACAAATAAACAAATGTAAACACAACTCAATTTAGACTAACATCAACGAAGTTCTAAAAATGCTATTTTTATCCTCTGTTATTACTGTTTTTGCTTTGAACTTTAATTCTTAAAGTATCGCAGCTGGTTATATTAAATTATTTCTATTTTCTATCCTATTTTATTAAAAATTTCCGAGGGTTCAGGCCCCTCCACGGTCCATTTTTGGATACATATAACCTACTCAAAAGGGGATTATACAGTTAGTCGAAATTTTTTCAATTTTGCTCTATCTCACTTACACTAATAGAAAAAAGTCTGTAAAAACTTGGTTAAAACTGCACTCAAAAAAATAAGTTAGTAGAAAAATTAGTAAAACTTCTTGTATATCAAGAGTACTAGTTTTCAGCAATTTTTTTGCTGAAATTCCGTTTTCAGCAAAAAATTTACTTATATTTTTTTTAGCACTAAACTAATTTTGAACTAATGTTTTACTAATTTATTTTGCTACAAAAATTGTGCTGATAACCGCATGCATAGCGTGGACGACAACCAGATAGACATCTACATCTTGATGTCACAGCTTGTTTGGAAACGGAAATGACAAAAAAAGAAAAACAACTCTACACATATTCTATATTTAAATTTTCAGCAAATAAATTAACTAAAGTAAAATTTCGCTACAAGTTTTTTGAGTTTTTTTCAGTCTACTAATATTCAGCAAAAAGTTTAGTGATTTTAGCAAGGATATTTTTCATTTGCAGTCGACTAAATGTTAGCAAAACTTTTGCTGAAGATTACTATTTATTTTGGTAAAAATCAGCTCGCTGATTTTCAGCAAACCTTTTGCTGAAATTACCAACTTTTTTGTAAGCACGCTCCTGACTAAAAATTTGCTGACACAGCAACATTTTTTGTTGACTTTACTGACTTTTTTTTTGAGTGTGCTAAAAATTAGTTAAAAATGATGCTGCAGAAGAAACTGCTATAATTAGCAGATTATTTTTGCTATATATTAGTAATATAGGAACAGCAAAAATAAAACTGTTAAATATACAGAATATAAGTTATATTTTAGTTAAGTTTTTGTTAATGGAAAATAGCAAATTACCTTGCTAAAATCAGCCAAAAATTTTGCTAAATAATTTCTAGCATAAAAAATCACAAAAAAATTATAAATTTTCCCAGTTTTTTTTTCGATTTTATTTTAAATGCAAATTAAAATCGAGCAGTTTTTTTTAGCAAATATTTCTGCTGATTTCAGCAGGGTAGATTGCTATTTGCATTTGACTAAATTTAGCTTAAAAATAGCAAAAATATTATAGATATATCAGTTTATTTTTGCTATTTTTAGTCTACTAATATTTAGCAAAATTTTCTGCAGATTTTACAGTACAATTTGTTTTTTTCAATTAACTAAAATTTAACTTAAATATAACTAAAATTCTGTAAATTTAACAGTTTTAATTTTGCTTTTCTTATCTGCTAATTTCAGCAGTTTTTTAACTAATTTTTGGTAACTTTTTCTGCTATTTTTACAGATTTATTTCTATGAGTGTAACAGTTTTGAAAGCACACAACAGTTCGCGCCATTTTTGTGCAATGCTGCCCATAATTAACAGTAACGCTGAAAGTGTTAAATATCGCTTATGTCATTTGCTATTTTGTTTTAAGTTTTTCAATCGGTTATATAGAGGCAACTACCTTTACAGCTGTCCCAGATTATGTCACCACTATCATTCAAGTAAGTGACAGAACAAAAAACTTGCATTCAAAATTCAAGCCAATTTGGTATATAATACTATGCTACAATGATGAAACCGGTTAATAAATCTATTCCATATTAAATTAGAACAACTTTTAAAATATTTAGCTGAAATTCAAAACAATCACATTACAACTAATTTCAAAATAATCGTAAAATCATTCACATGAAATCTAATCTAGCCCTTACAAACATGTCATTGATATACAATAAATTAAAATACCTCCTGGTCACCCTATTCTGGTTTTAAGTTTGTTTCCAATGGCCTTTTATTTACAACAAAATTACAACTGTGTAAAATAAATGTTTTATTTGTGTTAGTGTCATGTAAAATGTCATGTTTTCTTCGTGTTAACTGATCTAAATATTTTTTCCATTTCTATTTAATAGTATTTTTTGTATAAATTTTACGAGTATTTATAGAAAACATTCCATAATATAACATTTTTTAAACCAAACAACCAACTTGGCCCAACTGCCAGCCAGCTAGCCAGCATCCACAGTCAGCTAGCTTTACAATGACCATAATCATCAGTTTGGTTTCAACTCTGTTTGTTTTTTTTTTTTTTTGTCATTTCCATTCTACTGAAACCAAGCCCAACAAAATGCTCCAAACAAGCAAAAGACCAACTGAGAAGTAGTGGAGGAAACGAAAAAACTACAAAACTTTCAAACAAAACATGACATGACAACTCACCGAACAGCATCAGAGTTGTTGTAATGCGATACTTAGCACTTGATGGGCTCGTAAATATTTTCACTTTGTAATTTCATTGTTTTAAAAACAACAAAGTTTCTTTTAAACAGCAATAACTTTTTTTTTTAATAATAAATACAACAGAAAAAAATGATGTTGCGGTTATAGGAACTTATTCCTCCTCGCTGTCTTCTCAGTTTTTTTTCTGCTGCCTCTTAAGCATGTGTGTTATATATCTTGTTAACAAATAATTCCAACAAAATGCCTTTTAGGTTGCTTTATTTGTCGTCAAAATTTAAAACGAAATCCAAGCAGCTCAAAAAATGGCTTATAAAGTTTTTGTTTTTTATTCGCTTTAGTTTTTGTTACTTTGGCAGAAGTCCCTACAAGAAAAAGCGACAAATCTGGCACTAACATCAAGCACATTGGAGGGGAGACAAAAAAAACTTCAAAGTTATCAGCGAAATCTGAAAAATCTGTAACTTCAGCACTAGCAGCCGCACAGAAACAGTGTGTACAATTAGGGTGGCTCTTAGTTGTTTGAAACAATTTAAATCATGGCTCCAAGAGGCGAAAACTGTGAGAGGTCTAAAATTATTATGAATTAGACAATTGGAATCTTTTTTTTTTAAGAGAAGCAACACTCAGGAAATTCTTCCTCATAGGAAAAGGGATAGAGGAGAGATGAAAAGTGGTGAAAAATGAAGGGCTTAAAATATGGCAACACTGTAATTGTGGGAGATGTCAAATTTAGATCAGTTGTTGCGCTCCATTTTAGTTCAAAGCCCTGTTATATTATTTTAAATCGGACGGAGCCATTTATACGAGATATAGAAAAATTATTTATATTATTTTCATAAATTAAAGTTGGTTTCCATCCATCTGATTACGGTTCTTTCATAGTTAATCGATTTGCAATAGTGCATAGAGCTAACGGAGCAGAGCAGTACTACACTAATAAAAAAAATTCTGTACAAATAGGTCAAAATTGTGCTGGCGCAAATACATGTACTATTTCCTGTTATTTTTGCAGAATTTTTACCTATTTGTTCGGGCTTTTTAAGAGAAAATAACAGAAAAATTAGTTCAATTTAATCAGAACGCGTTTATCAGAGTTTTGAACTAACTTTTTTTTATGAGTGTAGTAACAGTTTTTTTTCAAAAAAGGCTGATAGTCAAAAACCGATGGACGAATGGGAAGATATGGTGTCTGTAGTTGCAGTCTAGCCACTCTAGTCTCCAACTGTTTTATTTCAAACAGTTCAGAAATGTCAGCTCGGCCTCGGGTGTGTCTCATGGAGCCATAGTCGATTTTAGTGGATTCCAGGTCATGGGAGAATTCGATATGATATATTGAGTCCTTTATGAAGCAATTACTGAATAAACAAAACTTTTGTGCACACTTACCGGCCTGGAGAGGAACGCTAGTGATCGTTATATGTCAAAAAAGGCAACGCTTCTCCGATATATTAGGAAAAATGTGCAGAGGATTAAGAAACAACAGAACTAGTGGTGTTAAAGAGTAGTGGGCATCAAGTATCCGATAATTTTCTCTATTTTACGGTATTCCATACCAAAAAGTAACTACGCAATATTTATAAAGTTCGGAGACGCTCATATGAGTATAGTAAAAAATTAATTACGATCACGAAATTCTTCGAAAAACAGTAAAAATGATTGAAAAAACAGTAATTTTTACTATAAAAAACCGAAAAATCCAAGAACAAATTTGGATTTTTATCGAAATATGGATTTTTATTGAAAGCTGTAAAACCGATGTTAACACAACGTATCAAATCGGAAAATAGAATAGTTGACGTAACAGATAGCATATATTATGGAACCCCGATCCGTTCCGCTATCGAAGAATTTTGAACTCGAACTTTTAAACGCGTTGTTATAGAATTGCAGCATACACTATATGGTATTGTCAGGCGCGGACCCAGGGTGAGAGAATTTGGGACATTCCATCCCCCAAAATACAATTTTTCAGTACAAAACAGGTTTAAAGAATTATAGAATTATAGTATAGGATTTTCGGCGAAGCGAACTAAATAAAAAATTCTCCTGATCGCAGGTTTAACCAGAATGAGCACTATCTGATCACTGCATAAACTTATTGGTTGTTGTTGTTTTGGTAACATGAAAAAACAATTGATTCTGGTAGAGGAGACCAAAAGCAAAATAACGTGTGTCGGCGTTTCGAAAGATCATATCGGAATTTTATTTTAGAGGGGTTAAAATTTCCCACTTTTTCAAATGTTTATTGTGAATCGGCGTAGGAAACCATGTGAATTTTCAATTTTAGGTATAGGATGTGTTCAGCGAACTTATGTAAAACACTGCAAGGAACATGCTTGTGGAAAAGGTTTTGACTTATTTCTGACATGGAAATTAAAATTTAAACTTTGATGTCTTCAGAAAGTTATAGTAGATTTCATGACAAATATTTTTGCGGAACATTTTAACCCTCTCACTCTTCTATTAATGGAACTTTTTTAACCCCTTTTTAGAAAGGGACAAAATTGTTTGTCATGAAATTCTACTATAAGTCTCTGAAGACAACAAAGTTGAAAATTTAACTTCAATGCCAGAAATAAGTCAAAACTTAAAATGTGTTTAAGGGTTGGCGCTCATATGTCCGACAATTCTGGAGTTTAGGGGGACCAAGTGAATCTTGCTTTTTAAGTATAAGTGTTCAGCGAACTTATGTAAAATACTACGAACAACATTTTCGTGGAACATTTTAACCTTCTAACTCTTAAAACTAACGGGTCTTTTTTGTACCTTTTTAAAAAGTAGCCAAAAAAGTACCTTTAACATTCTTGGATGAGCCGCCAATGTCGACCAGACGACGTTCTACGTAACGAGTTGCCTCAAAATCATGAATTGAGATTGGAGGACATGTGGTTCCAACCGGACGACACAAATGTGCACACAGCCCGGGTGACAATGGACATTTTGAAGGATGTGTTTCCGGGTAATCTAATGTCTCGTTTTGCCGATTTGCAGTGGCTCTCAAGATCTCCCGATTTAAACGCTTCATAATTTTTTCTTTGGGTTTTTGACAACACGGGTCTATGTGAGCAAGCCACAGCTCTGGAAGCTCTTAAAGAGAATATCCGAGAACTTATCGCCCGAAGTTCTCTCCAGAATGATGGAAAATGCGGTAAAAAGAGCCCAAATTGTCATCAACAATAGAGGCGCCCACTTGGCCGATATAATCTTCAAAAATGAATGTAAAAAAACTTAAAGGTCGAAATAGACAAAAAAGAGTTAATTATTTCGTTACATTTTAACGATAAAACAACATCGGGTGAATGTTTTTATACCACCCTGTATCCTTCAAGCTAAATACATTAAAGCTTAAATAGGACATTTTAATCATTACTGGGGCAAAACGTTAACTAATTCATCCTTGGTAGAAACTTATGTATTTTGCCAATAAAATTTCAATTAAAATTTTGTTTGATTTAAAATTTATTTTCAATTAAAAGTTCAATCATATCAATTCAATTTTTAATTGAAAATGAGAATGGTGTCGAAAAAATTTATTGTTTACTATAAGTACTGTTGACAACATATTAAAAAAAGCGCTTAATATGCTTTGCGTAAAAAAACATTAAGGGTTTTCACAAGGGGTGTACTATTTGTTGTATCGTTGTATCGTCCTAACAAAAAACAGAGTTGTTAAAAATTAAATTGAAAAAATACAACATTTGAGAATAGCACGATACAACATTTTTACGTATGTTTAGTGTCCTATGTTTGAGTGTGCTAACAGATAGAAAACTGAATAGAAAATCGTTGTTAAACACAAATAAAAATTTTAACAACTCTGTTTTTTGTTAGGACGATACAACGATACAACAGATAGCACACCCCTTATGAACAACCTAATTATTTTGTATTTTCATATTTTGATTTTTATTATTTGAGATATAAAAATTACAAAATTTTGTCTCAAATCATTCAAAAATATAACAAAATTAATAAATATACATAAATAAAATTTTTAATATTATTCATTTTAACAAAATCGTCATAACTTAATTTGTATCAATTAAGGAAAATGTTACTGATTTTTTTTAATTTAATTTTCAATGTTTAACCCATCGTACGTGCAAACCATACGTCAATGTGGCAATATTTGTGAAAAGGTGACACGGAGGAAATAAGAAGATAAACATAGAGAATCTGAAGTAGAATGTTTGTATATGTCTGTTTGATCACTTCTGAAATTATTCATATAGAGACAATCTGAAAATAAAAATATAAACAATAATACAATTTAATGGAAGATCACTGATGAAGCCTGTCCATAAAAAGGCAGAAACTAGATCTAGTCTGATTTGCAAATTTAATGTGTTTTAACTTTTAAGGAAGGTTTCTTCTTCTTAACCTCAAACCTACTAAATTAGAATTAAAAAAAATAAATATTAATGACAATATTAATTGTATTTGGTCTATACGACGCGTTTGAAAAAACAACACTTTACTACAAAGTGATATTATTTTATGATCTAAAATCAAACTAAAAAGCATTCATTTACCAAATAAAAGATCAACTATACATACCCATCATTCATTTCTATTTTATATAATTAAAACTTTAATTGAAACTTTTTTAATTAAATTTTGACAAAAAAATGTAATTGATATATCAATTTTCTTAATTGGTCCGAATTCAATTAAATTCTTAATTGTATTTATAAATATTTTAATTGAAACTCGATTTAAGTTGTTTCTGTGTAGTTTAGTTACAAGGACATCGCTAAATCGACTCAGCAAGTGATTCTGAGCCGAGCGTTACATCATATGGTAAGTCTACACACAAAAAAATATTGTTCAACTTTTTTCAATTAAAACGATTTGTTAAATTATTTCAAAAGGTGTCAATTAAAAATTAATCCAATAGATTAAATAATTGCTCAAAACTGCAATTTGCTTGGCATTTTTTTTTATTCTATCGCTCAAAAGCATTTCATAAAACAAGAAAAAAACATCAGCATATTGTCTTTGTTTTTCGTTTGTTCTATTTATGTAGTTGTTTTTATAAATGTTTATGTATTAGTATCTGATATTTAAAATTATTTTTTATAAAATTTTATAAATTCTCGTTGAGCTTATCATTTTATTTAGTTAAATATTTTAATTTTGCCATATTAAATATGAATATTTATTCTAGAACATTACTGGAAAATAGCAATGTAATTTTTGAAATTTTGTTTAAAAAATTTTAAATTTTTTATATAAAAAAAATTGCAAAAAATAAATTAGAAATTATTTTTAATAAAAATATATTTTCTTTAGTTTTCAAAAAAAAAAAAAAAATTAACAGAGAGAAAAAAGAAGAAAACTAATTTCTGCGAGAGAATTTTTTACATAAGTATAAATAAATCTATCAACTGAATGAAAATTGCATGCAGGTTTTATTTTAATAAAATTCAAGCTAAGAAATATATTTTTTTATATATAGTTGGCATGGCAACTACCACTTTATCCAGCTGATTAAAGTCTTATTTAGAAGTTATATAATATTGATCAATTTTTAATCTAATGGATTAATTTTTAATCAAATTCATATAATGTGTTACTCGTTACCAACTCAGACTTATTACCCACATATTCATCAGCCAACACGTTTAAGTTCCTCTAAAAATACTTCTGACCCTAGTTCTCATATTAATGTTCTCGAGATTTCATTACCCTAAACTATTAGAAAAAATTCTGTAAAAGTTTTAGTTAAAACAACTAAACATTAGTTAAAAATTACTTGGCAGAAAAAACTGCTGAAAATAGAAATTTATTTTTGCTAAATAAGATATGAACAGCAATAAATAAAACTGTTAAATATACAGAATTTTAGTTATATTTAAATAATAAGTTTTAGTTAATAGCAAGTAACAATTAGTAAATGAAATTAGTAGACTAAGAAATCACAAAAAATGTAAAATATTAATTTTCTTGATTTTGATTTTGTTTTAAAGCAAATAAAAATGTGGCCTTCTGAAATCAGCAGTTTACTATTTTTTTTAACAAATATTTCTGTTGATTTTAGCAAAATAAACTGCTAAAATATAAAAAAATTTGTAGACAGAACAGTTTGTTTTTGCTATGTTTAGTCTGTAAAGTCATTTTTAACTAGTTTCAGTACCTTTTTTTTTTGCTATTTTTACAGGTTTATTTCTATGAGTGTACAAACCGGAGGTTACATCATTCCCAGCCCAGTTATACGACTAAAAGTGAGTAGAAGTTTTGTTATTGAATCCTGCAAAATAAATTCCATCTTAATACATAAAATATAGGGCCCAACAACCGATCAGTAAGTGATCTGCTCTTTTTTGTTGTATGTTGTTTGTAGTGTTTACTCGTACATTTATTGTCGTTAACTTCACGCAATTATAATTGTTGAGATCACTTGTTAACTGTGGTCCAACAAATGATGATTGTTGTCTACTAAGAATTTATAAGAAACAATAAGAAATCGATAAGAATTTGTACCACGGTGCCATTGTTTGTCATTATAAAAACAACACAACACTAGCAGCAACAGTACGTTTTGTTGCCACACACAAACAACATCTCAAAGGATTCAAGTTCATCTTTATTTTTTTGGTTTGGTTATTCTTGCAACTATCAGCGTTGTGGTGTTGGTGACAAGCAGTAACAACAATAACGCGGCGGCGACAATAACAGCACCATAAACTCATAATAATGTTAATGTAAATGCATAATAAAATGGACTTGCTAACAACATTTTTTATATGTATACAAAAAAAACAAACCAATTTCTGTATGAGTTCTCGATTTTTTTTTTATTTTAAACACTCTCATCGGATGTGAATTTGTTTGGGATTTTTTTTTTTAACAAATTTTCAATAAAAAAAATTCGATCGTTGACTACAATTGAATGTAATCAGAAACAAATGACATAAAGTAAATAAGTTTGAGGTTGGTTTAAACGAATTGCAAATCAGTGAAATGGACTGTAAATACAACTGTATAATTCAGATTTCACAGACGAATTATATTCTCGACCTAAATATCGGCTGCAGAAACTTAACGATCTGGTGGGAATCAAATTTATATTTTTGAACTTTTAAATGGTCTCTAAAGTGATAGAGAAGGCCACCCCGTTTGTGGTTGAAGTCACGTATGTCTAATAAACTTGGTTTTTCATAGGTCGCTGGTTCGATTCCCGGTAAGTTGAACAACAATAAAATATTCATAACAATCTCAGTGTTACAATTGAAAGGATAAAAAGAATATACCTCCGTTTGGTATTCTGGGATCTTAGAGCATTAAAATATGTACGCATTTATGCTCATATGCGATTTTAAAATAAAAAAAAATTTGCCGACAAACATTACCAAATAAAACAACAAAACTACAATATAGTTGACTGTCTTCGGCTTAAGCAGGTCTGGATAAATTCTAGTACAACTAACTTAAACAAAAAACAATCCAAAAAAAAAAAATCGAAATTGATATGCGATTTAATAAGAAATAAGAACTACAAAATGCTTTAAATGTTGACAACGACCACAAAAAAACCCAAAACCAACAGCAACAACCTGAAATCGAAAATAAAACAGGACAATATTGCTGTTGTATTATTATTATTATTATTATTATTATTGCTGATATACAATGGGGATCATTGGTGGTTTTACAAATTTCTTTTATAGAGAAGAATATAAATTTGCAAAGGGACGACATACAGACAAATGGACAGACGGACAGATAGAATTAAATGCATGTAAAATTTTGATATTATTTAAAATGTTGTTCAAGTTTGAACACATGTACAATATGTCCAATACAAATAGTTTACATTTATTGAAAATCTGTGTTGCTGTTTAATACTTGTATGACATACATGAACACGTATTAACACAAATAAATAATATGTAAATACCAAGATATTGAGAATGTTAAATCAACTCTAAAACCTCTGCTCACATATTATCAACAGCCATAACAACAAATATGGTCTGCTTAAATAGCCAAAGGTGTAGAAAATGTTACACTTGAAAAAAAAAATACATTTTTAATATTTCTTTCCAAGCAACAATAAGAACATTGGGTAACAAATGAAAGGTATTTCAAAGAGCTATATCATGGTATACATCATGGTGATATCGGCGATGCATTACTTGTAAGTAGTTAAGAATTTCAATTCGAAAACAGCATAGACTCTTAACAGAATTTTTATATTTCATCTAATTTTTTGCTGCTCAAATGTTTTAAATAATAATGTTTGTGAAGCCCAAATTATTACACTTTAGAAAATGTGAATACATTAGCTTCCCTGTAAAATCTGTGGTGTAATGGTTAGGGCGTTTGACTTTTACACATGAGGTTTCGGGTTCGATCCCCAGCGACCGCAACATCAATTTGGAAAAAATAATATGACTTTTCTATCCCTCATACATATCACAGCGTCCACCTTCGCTGTTCCCATAGCACTTAATCCCAGCGAAGTAAAATAATACCCCAGGGATATGAACAAATGGCGCCCAACAAAGTTCGCCAACTCACCAGCTAATGGCGCCCAACAACTGTTCTACAATTCAACATCTCGCGCAATTACAGTGTTGCTATATTTGAAGTCCTTCATCTTTCACCACCTTTCATCTGTTCTCTATCCTCTTTCCAAAGAAAGCAACACGTTAATTAATAAGAAGAATTTCCTGAGTGTTGCTTCTCTTAAAAAAAAATCTAAAATATGTGAAATTAAATAGGTCTTCGAATTACCTTTCACTTAAAACCTAAGTGACAGAAGTCAGTGTCGGTTGTAGGCAAAATCACCCAATGGGTGAAACCGTATCAACTCAACACACCATTCGGATTTACCATCTCCGATTTAAATGATATTCCCTCATAACTACAAGAACTGAACGATACATAAATCAAGGACATTTCGGTTTCCAAAATATGACGTCATGAAAATTGGAAGACATTGAAATTTCATTAAAATGTCGTTATAAATAAAACTGACTACAACTTTTTAAATACACACTAATTATTTTATGTTTGAATTTACCCAACTTATACTAGTACTGGACTCATGCTATAAATATGGTAAATTTTAGTCCCAGTACGTAAATGAAAAAATTACACATATGATGCATATTTTCAACGCAAAATTTATAAAATCACATTGAAAATGCATGTGTAATTTTACCACTTTTGGGCGTAAATTTACCAAATGATCAATTGACACATAAAACTAATCACTAACAAGTCTTTGGGCGAGTCGAAACTGCGGCAGTCTGGTAATTCCCTTGTGTCTGTTAAAAAATCCTTTCTTCTTCTTCCTGTAAATCAGCTTTAGAAAAAAGATTCTTTAGTAATTAATTCTAATATTGATTATGATTGTCCTATGCGACTGTTACAAACACTTAACTAAAAATACATAATGGCGCCCAAAAATAAAAGAATAAAATAATTTTTTAAATATTTTGTTAAGAGTGTTATGTTATTTTTGTTCGGTTTTACTCGTAAGATCAAATATGACAAACTCCATATAGAATTCACAATTTTATTTTACAACCAATAGAGAAAAAAACTTATGAAAAAACTTTCCTAGAACCAATGGTTGACAATTAATGCATTTTCAAGTACTACCAAGCACTAACATCAGATTGTCTTTATGCGGTTCTCTCTAGGTTATAATGTAGATTTTATGTTTCTATGTAAACTCCCTAGTAAATAACGGGAATATTTTATTAACAGTAAATGTTATATAATTATTTAAGTCTAATATAAGCATCAGATTCTGGGTACTTTTTCCTCTAAGAAAAGTCTTAGATTCAAATTCATAAAATTTTCCTATTAAAAGAACTCGGACTATGAGCACTTTCTTCTATAGAAATGTTTCAGATTCAGTGAACAATTTGCCATAAGAAAAGAATCCTTAGAAAGTGAAGTATATTCTGTGAGTCTTCCTCAGAATTCGAGGATTTTTGTGGAGAAAGCTTTGGAAATCTGGAGTTTTTTTTTCAGGCAGAGCCCTTAGTTTACGAAAAAAGTGCTCCGAATTGCAGCGTTTTTCTTTACGAAAAAGTTTGCTTATAGTGTTCCATATTAAAAAGTCCTTATTGTCATCTGAAGTTTTTTTTTTTTGGAAAAGTTGTTAATAAAGCTTTTCTGTAGGAAAAAGTCTTCGGAATCTGACGGTTTTTTTTGAAGAAAATGTCATCACAATCTGAGGCTTTGTTTTTAAAAAAAGTTCTCAGAATCTCACAGTTTTCCTTTAAAAAACTCATAAAAATCTAATGTACATATTTTCTGATGATTTGTTACTAAAGCCGATAGAAAATTCCTCACGTTCCGACCACTTTTTCCTATTGAAAACGCCTCATATTCTGAGCACTTTTCTCTAGGGGAAAACACATTTTTCTTACCATTATGCGAAATCAATAGTGTCCGACCGAGTATTCGGCTTCGGAACTCGGCCAAAAAGTGATGTTCGGCTAAGTTCGGTGTTCGGCAAAATTTTGGCCGAATACCGAACTTTTCTATAAATCATTATTTTGCAACATTTAGCTCTTTAATTTTGTATAGTAACTTATGAATATGCACATCCTTAACTTAATTTTTACTTAAAGAGCGAAAAATACAACTTTTATGTTTTTGCAATTTAGAAATATTTAGAAATTGGCTTGAAAAAGTTGCATGAAATTGTATTTTTATTCAAACACAAAAGTATTCGGCTTTGGTTTCGACCGAACTTAGTAATTTTGGGTGAAGATCGGCTTTGGTTCGGCCTTAAAAAAGTGAGTTCGGTCGGACACTAGAAATCAATTACAAACTGGTGGTACCTCCAAGAAGAATATATACCTAGGAAATACAATCGGTATCAGATCGCACATCGGACGGAAAATTATGACATTGTCAGACAACGCCATAATGTTCTCTGACAACGCCATAATTTCCAATGTGATGTCCGATGCTCGGTTCGATGTGCAATCCAATAGCGATTGCAGCTCCTAGTTATATATGCTGCTTGGTACCTCTTGAAAGGATGCACTATCAATTAACTTTCCTAACTCGCCGGAATCAAATTCCATAAGTCTGGAAAGAAACAACAATGTGAATAGAAATCCTTTAACCCTCTAATGCCCAAGGCCGCCAAAAGGCGGTCTTCAGATTTTAAATAGATTTTGGCTGAATAACAATATTTTATTAAACAAGTTGTATTATATCAATATAAAACTTACATGGCGTACATTACCGATAATAACAAAGCTAGTTTGGAGTCTCTAATTGTAAAATCTCTTAAAAGTTTTTCTCCAGGACTCACAGGATAACGCCAGGATACGTTTTACAAATATCTCTCTAACTCTAAAACTAGCCAATAGATTTTCTTGAAATTAAACACAGATTATATACTTAGAATTAATTTCGTCAATATTTATTGATGTATATAACTTTTGAAATAACAACAATTGGTCAACAATTTTCGGTACGTAATTTTATTTTATTGATAGTAGATGTATCATTCCTATCAACGTTAAGTATTTAAAGCAAATCTACGTTAAACCGATTGAAGTATAAAAAAAAATTTAAACAGGATATGTGTATAATTGTTCCGTTATAATCGAACGTAAGTCAGCAAAAGTTTTTAGGAAGTAACGCGAAAAAGTTACGTTAGATGTGAAAATGTATAAACGTTGAGTTTTCAACGTTGATAATTATCCGTGTGGAAAGTTAACGTGCATACGAAAAGTAATGTGCTAGTTTTGGTCTTAAACGCGTTTTTAGGCACTTTGAATTTTTTTATGAGTTAACGGATATAGTTAAGTCGAAAACACAGCTAGTGTTATTTACAGCAATAATCGAAATTATTTGACTACTGGGTTTCCAGATACGTCTTCAACCTTTGTTGTGCTATATCGCCTAAATAAAGCGATAAATTAAAATTTTAATATTTGTTCCATAGTAGATTTTCATCGCTAAATATATGGTTTAGATATTATTGTAATCAAAAGAAAGATCATTTGAGGGTTAAGGAGGATTTTGTGATTATTGGGAACTATATTATGACCATATTATGGTTTTTTCATAGAAATAAACCTGTAAAAATAGCAGCAAAAGTTACTAATAATTAATTAAAAATGACCTTGCAGATTTTTTCGATAAATACTAGTTAGAGCAGCAAAACTAAAACTTTTAAATTTACAGAATTTTTTAAAGGAATTAAATATGCTAAAATCCCAAACGTATTTAACAAGTTGTGAAAAATAATCCGTTGTAGGCATGTCCCTATCCGGATTTCATTCTTGCCTAAGGAAATCGTCAGGGGACGAAGTTTTTAGAATTTCTGGAAATATTTGTTAGTTAAATTACAAACTCAATGAGAATTTCTTGTTTTCGTCTAGGAGCGTTATTAAACATTTAAAATATCAAATAAAAAACAAAAACAACAACAAAAAGTTTTCCACAATTTGCTTTGTCATCTTCCATAATTTTAGTTATATTTGGGTTAACTTTATAGTAAATTGAAAATAACAAATTATACTGTAAAATCTGCAAAATGTTATATCCACAAAACTTTTGTTATTTTTAAGTTTAATTTAGTTGAATGCAAATAGCAGTGTATCCTGCTAAAGTCAACAGAAATATTTGCTAAAAAAAAAGTAAACTGCTGATTTAGGAAGGCTAAAGTTTAATTCGCATTAAAAAATCGAAAAAATCGAAAAAACTGAAAATTTTTAATTTTTTTTTTTTTTTTGATTTTTTGGTCTACTAATTGCACTATGGAACATTTTTGGGATTATTGTCTGGGGGGTAGAAATTCCAAGTCAGGGTGATGGTACTAGGTCAGTATAGTAAAACCCTCAAAGGGTTTGGCGTTCGTATGTGTCATTTTTTTTTATGACCTTTTAAATTTTTTCCTTATCTTGATGTTTATTCGCTTAGTTGTAACTCGAGAACCACTTGTCCGATTTTGATGAAACAAATTTAGAAAAATTTAGAATTACAATTTCTTTAATCCGTTCATATAACATTTTTCTTTATAATCAACAGTTTTGCCGGTAAAAATAAATTTGTGGAGAAAAAAAAATATTTTTTTGCCTAAAAATTAAAATTTTTTATGAATTTAAAAAAAAAAATTTTTAATTTTTAGGCAAAAAAATATTTTTTTTTCTCCACAAATTTATTTTTACCGGCAAAACTGTTGATTATAAAGAAAAATGTTTTATGAACGGATTAAAGAAATTGTAATTCTAAATTTTTCTAAATTTGTTTCATCAAAATCGGACAAGTGGTTCTCGAGTTACAACTAAGCGAATAAACATCAAGATAAGGAAAAAATTTAAAAGGTCATAAAAAAAAATGACACATACGAACGCCAAACCCTTTGAGGGTTTTACTATACTGACCTAGTACCATCACCCTGACTTGGAATTTCTCACCCCCCAGATTGGCTGTTGTACTGTGTTGTTAGTAAAATTTCTGCTGATGTTAGCAGGTTAGTTTATTATTTTTGATTAACTAAAATTTAACTCAAATATAACTTGAATTCTGTATATTTAACAGTTTTATTTTTGCTTTTCCTATCTTTTAAAATTTTACTAAATTACTCGAAAAACTAAACCATAAAACACAGTGTTCAAAAAATAGCAGCCCTTCTTATTTAAAAAAAAAATTGGCAAATTTATTTCTTTTTCTCTGCTCAATGTGTCTGTTTTTTTTTTGTGAGTGTATCAATTTAAAACAAAAGTATATCACACGATCAGTTTCTTATTGTTGTTTTTGTTTCTAAGAAGATTGTAATCAAGGCATTGATTGTTTTTAAATGAAGCAACAACATTTTAAACTCCTGAAACGTGTTTAAATATCAACCAGCCAACAACACAACAGCCATAATCCGCAGAACATTATAAGCCCATCTCAAAATAATAAACATTCATAACACGTTGATTTGATTTTAATTTTTTCTTATCATTTGTCTGTTCTACAAAATCCGGATCTAATTAAAAGGATGCTGTTATTTTCATTCTTCCATTCCTCCTTTTTATAACAAATTCATTCATTCATTAATCGCCTAAATATTTGGACAACTTCATTAGCAGTATTTTAGTTTTCCGGAGTGATAGTTATCTTGGTTTTTTATTTCTTGTTAACCTGGGGTTGTTTCTTGGGGGATAGACTTGGCATTTACGTAGTTATCAACCACCAATGTCTACTGTCTACTGTCTACCATCATCATTCCTTTTCCTTGTTATTAAAAATTTGCTGTGAAAATAGCCCAATTCATCTGAATTTTCTTAAATCTTACCTGATTTTAGTTGCATTCAACTTGTTTTTTCATTTGATTTTAGTTTACAATTACTGATCACGTACATTTTGGGTCAATATCAGTTACATGTGATAATGATAATTTTAAGCCATTAGTGTTCATTGGCTGAGGTTTACTACTTCCTTTAAATATTTTATTTGTTTATTAGATTCTTTATTACAGATTTCAAAGAATTTTTGAAATTTGAAATTTTTTTTAAAACTGTCAAGTATAATTAAGTTTCATTGAAAATTTATTACAAATTTAGAATATATAAACTATTTTTGTTAACAACTTAAAACCACCCGACGTCATATTGGCCTGTACTTTAGCAACAGAATCCGAAACAAGATTATAATCACTCTTTTCTGATACTGACTATTTATTCCTTAGAAAGTCTGAGGAATTTGTTGACTAAAAAATTTTAATTTTTTTAAACATATTAATATAACAGATATTCCTGAGCGGATATTGATGAAACTTTCTGATATTATTTTTCTAGGCCTGGAAATAATATTTTTAATTTAATTTCAGAAAATTTACCCTTAAGAGCTGTTGGGGCCTGTATGCCCCACTGAAAAAATATTAGGCTGTTTTTACCATAGGGCCAAAAAAGCCCCAAGAGCACTTGAGGGTTAATTTTCTAAAACTAAATTAGAAATATTATTTTTAAACTTAGAAAAAGAATACCAAGAAGTTTCTTTGAAATCCACTCAGGAATTTATGTTATATAAATATGTTTAAGAAAAATAAAAAACGCCTAAACTTTGAAATCTGACCTTATACAGGGGCAGTTTAATGTATTTATATTTTGCCCTAATTTTAAGGATTGAAGTATTTGATCTTGTGTTGTTATATTCCGGCCAAAATTAAAAGAAGAATACAGAAAAACTTGCCTAAAAGCTAAATAAATGCCAAGAATCGCCGTTTTCTCGAAATCCGTTAAAATAAAATCTCTGCCCCAGCCAAATGAAAAAAAGGAATTCCTACAATTTTTGTAGTTTTTAATCTTTAATATGTTCTTTATAAAACCTTAAAATCCAATCGCTGATTTTTTTAAATTTCTTTAAAAAAATTTTTGAAACCTTAAAATTGGAGATTTGAAAACTGTGTTTAAAAATTCAGACCTTTTTGGTATTCAATTTAAAACGAGATTGCAAAGCACATGATAAAAAATACTTTTTAATTGAGTACCTTGGAGTTAATAAAATAAGAAAATGTTTTTGCATTACATTATTTCTACAAATTTCAAAATTTGGGCTCGAATTTCTTGATTAAGCATTCTGTGACACATTAGTTGCCGGGGGCAATTGTAATAACTTGGTTTTTTTTAAAACGATTTTAGTTTTTATTGCCTTATTAGAGAGATAATTTACTGTTTATTACGATTATTTAATCCTTTTAATTCAAGATTAATTTAAAATATTAAAAATTTTAACAAATAAAAAAAAGTCAAATTTTTCCCATGTATACCGTTTTTCAAACTTCAGGGCCGATGAGGCACGTGTTCCTCTTATCCAATTGTCCTAATTTTTTGGGAGACGTTGGTTTACACCCAAATACATATTTTAATGGGGGGGGGGCAGTCAATAACTGACTTTTTTTGGCTTCATACAAGGTTGGAGAACCCTAGTAATCACATTGCAACCATGTCTTGTCTCTGCGTGTATCTACTGAACGTGTTTGAGAATATTTTCTTTTTGAAGACCCCTCATTTTCCTCCAAAATAAAACCCCAAGATTCTAACGAATGTTTTTTTTTTTAATCTGAGGGTGCTTGAAATCATTCTGAAAACACAATGCTGTCGAATTAACTCGATATTTAAAAAAATAACAGCTGTTTGTATTTTTATTGATAAAAAACAAAAGTAATACATTTATTTTGCATTTAAAGATTAATCGATTAATCGCCAATTTTGTCGATTAATCGACCCGAATAACCGGTTTATCAATTTAAGTGATTCTTCGAATAGTGCCTTAACCGGTTAACAGCCTAGGCCGAATAATTGAAAACACTACTACACCTTTTGCAATTGTAATTCAGAAAATATCAATTGAAATTCAGAAAATATCAATTGAAATTCAGAATTTCCATTTGAAATTCAGAAAACATCAATTGAAATTCAGAATTTCCATTTGAAATTCAGAAAACATCAATTGAAATTCAGATTTTCCATTTAAAATTCAGAAAATATCAATTGAAATTCAGAAAATATCGTTTGAAATTCGGTAAATGTCAATTGAAATTCAGAAAATATCAATTGAAATTTAGAAATCGTCATTTGAAATTCAGAAAATATCAATTGAAATTCAGAAATCGTCATTTGAAATTCAGAAAATATCAATTCAAATTCAGAAAATATTAATTGAAATTCAGAAAATAACAATTGAAATTCAGAAATCGTCATTTGAAATTCAGAAAATATCAATTGAAATTCAGAAATCGTCATTTGAAATTCAGAAAATATCAATTGGAATTCAGAAATCATCATTTGAAATTCAGAAAATGTCAATTGAAATTCAGAAATCGTCATTTAAAATTCAGAAAAGATCAATTGAAATTCAGAAAATATCATTTGAAATTCAGAAAATATCAATTGAAATTCGGAAAATATAATTTGAAATTCAGAAAATATCATTTGAAATTCAGAAAATATCATTTGAAATTCAGAAAATATCAATTGAAATTCAGAAAACATCAATTAAAATTCAGAAAAATGTAAACAGAATTTTTTATAGAATCCGGCCAGGTAGATAATGTTATACCCTATAAAAAATTTATATATGGATTTCATCAAAATACGTTTGATTAACAAGTGGGCGTAAAATTCATTTTACTTACGCGAGTGAGAATTATTTAAAATTTGTGTGCCTCAATGATTTTAGGTAGACTAATTTCTTTGTTGTTACGAATTATAACTCCAAAATGTAAGGCTGAAATTTAAAACCAAATAATAGTCTTTAATATCAGCGATACGTTTTAATGTCTAATTGAGCCATAATTCGTTACAAGAAAGAAATTAGTCTACATAAAATCATTGAGGCACACAAATTTTAAATATTTTTCACTTGCGTGAGTAAAATGAATTTTACTTATTTTGATAAACCCCATATATAAATTTTTATAGGGGATAACATTATTCAAATGGAAATTCTGAATTTCAATTGATATTTTCTGAATTTCAAATGGAAATTCTGAATTTCAATTGATATTTTCTGAATTACAATTGCAAAAGGTGTAGATACCTACATTAATAAAAAAAAAATCCTGTACAAATAGGTCAAAATTGTGCTGGCTCAAATACACCCAGCAAAATCTTTCATTACCAAATAAGTGGTTATATAATAGAAATTCATAGCTCCGCACAACTTATTTTTTGGCGTCTAAACTCATTATATTTGTTTGGCGTGGTCGTTTTTATTTAGTTATGAGATTTTGAATAATAAGTGGTTACACACATGCTTACAAAAAGTGGAATTATAAGTGGTTATCCGATTGCTTACTTGATTCTTAAAAATAAGGAGATAAGCAAATACTATTATCTTAAGGAAATACATTCAGAAAAATTGTTCTCTAGTGTGTAATTTTAGGACTCGTCATAAAAATTTAAACATGAAACATATTTACATACTATAATAAATAAAAATGTATAAAATTTAATTGTGTAAAAAGTACTTATTTAAACTATTACGAGTAAGTCATTATTTTATAATTAGAAACAATGAATACAATAGGCCATTATTAGGAAGCCATTATTTTATATTATAAAATAATGTAAAAGGTAATGATATATCACTATTGGTAATGCAGACAGCAATGAGGTGTCATTACCAATATTTTGCTGGGCATGTACTATTTCCTGTTATTTTAGCAGAATTTTTACCTATTTGTACGGGCTTTTTTAGAGAAAATAACAGAAAAATTAGTTCAATTTAATCAGAACGCGTTTAACAGTACTAACTTTTTTTATGAGTGTAGCTACGGTTAGAAAAAATGTTCAGATAAAATTTTTATTATATTGTAAACTTACATTACATTTAGCTCGAAGTTTTAATCCCAGCAGTAATTTCAAAGTTTAGTTTTTCAATCAATTAATATTTTTTAAGTCAAATAATAATGGCTTAAATCTGCTTAAGGGCCTACGAATGAAACTATCGCGTATTAAGCTGAGTAATCGCTATCAGAAAACTTTTATTCCAAAAGTATTTTCCCACCCTACATTTCGATCGCGTATTAAAATATGCATTAAATTCAAGTTTTAAAGTTAAGCTTAATTAATATGATCTAAAATCATTTATAAATATTTATTACACTGCAGTGTTACCACTTAATTTTTGCCACCATAATAAAAAACAAAGTCACATATGTATAAATGTTCTTTTGTTTAAATAACGGACACTGATCCCTCGCAAAACGGCCCCTCGCTCCCTCTCTCTCTCTCTCTCTCTCTCTCTAGGGCGATTAGGTTTTACGGCCTATTCAAGTCATTTAACAGTATTTTAAATACTATTTTTCCACCTATAGCGCCTTCTTATTCAACGCTCAACCGTTGAACGAGAACTTGGTGTATTTAACTTCTGAAGAGGGTATCAGTTTAATCGGTTTAAGCCCACTAAATACTAAATCTTTTTATAACTACATTTCTGTTCGTTTCTGTTGTTTGTTTTTTTGTGTCAAATTATTAAAATTATTGAAGTCAACAAAAAAGATATGATCGAACGATAACAAGACGTGTGGGAAGCCTCCTCAGCAATAAACAACAACAGCAACAGTCAAACAGCAGAACAACAAAAAACACTGACTCATTATATAAGAATCATAAATCAAGTGGATTAGCGACGTTATCACACTAATAACATCAAATTTAAGCATTTACCAATATGAACAGTGAAACCTCATGATAAAGGTTACCAATGCTCGATAAATACATTAAAATTCTTCGTTTTTTACGCTAATAGAAAAAAAGTCTGTAAAAATTGTAGTTCAAACTACTAAAAGTTGGTTTAAATTGATCTTGCAGAAAAAAGCTGCTGAGATTAGCAGATTATTTTTGCTAAATATTTGTAAGATATGAACAGCAAAAATAAAACTGTTAAATATGCAAAATTTTAGTTATATTTGTGTTTAAATTTTAGTTAATATAAATAATTCAACCTGCTTAAATGTGCAAGAAAAAATTTTGCTGAATTATTAGTAGACAAAAAAATCACAAAAAGTTTTAAGTTTTCAAAGTTATTTTTTAGATTTTTTTTTAAATTCGAGAAACAAATCTAGTCTTCTTCATTTCAATCAGCAGTTTACATTTTTTTTCGCAAATATTTCTGTTGATTTTAGCAGGATAGACGGCTTTTTCCATTCAACTAAATTTAACTTAAATGTAACATAAATTTTCTAGATATAACTGTTTATTTCTGCTATTTTTAGTCTACTAATATTTAGAAAAATTTTCTGCAAATTTTACAGTACAATTTGCTATTTTCAATTAACTAAAAGTTAACTTAAATATAATTAAAATTCTGTATATTTAACAGTTTTAATTTTGCTGTTCTTATTTTACTAGTGTTTAGCAAAAAAATCTGCTAATTTTAGAAGTTTTTTCTGCAGCATCATTTTTAACTAAGTTTTAGTAACTTTTTCTGCTATTTCTACAGATTTATTTCTATGAGTGTATTCTCACCTGGAAAAAGAGTTAGTTCCCTTTTTTAGAAGTTTCCACTGTACTATATGCAAAAGCCCAAATACAATTTTCAAAAAAAATCTCCATAAATAAAAATACAAACTTCAACGACATCGAAGTAACCAGAAAGTCAGAAACCTTTTAGAAGAAGAAAACAGGTAAAATATGTACAGAACTACAAAACTTTACCGGCTAAATGAATTTAAAAATTAAACTTTAACGACAAGTATAGAGAACAAGGCTTAATAGAAGCTTAACTTGGTCGTCTAGCTTTAGATTTGCTGGTTAACATATAGAAAAAACTTTGTATGTGGAATGTAGTTGTTGGTGTAACATTAAACATTTGTTGTATAAACAAACATTAATAAATGATATTTAACGCTTTCATAGACAAATATTGGACATTAATTGTTATCAATATTAATTTAACAATAGTTAAAATTAGCATGATGTGTCGCACCAATGATGGTAGTTAAAATACACACCAGTTAACAGGAGTATTAGATAAATTATGATACAAATAAAAATATAAATTTTTTATTTTTTTTTTTTTAAGGGAAGCAACACTCAGGAAATTCTTCCTATTAACGTGTTGCTTCATTTGGAAAGGCGATAGAGAAGAATTTAAAGGTGGTGAAAGGGCTTCAAATATGGCAACACTGTAATTGCGGCAGATGTTGAATTTTTTAGAACAGTTGTTGCGCGCCATCTGATGGTGAGTTGGCGAAATTTGTTGAAGCTTTTTAGTTCATAGCCCTGTTATAATATTTTACTTCGGTGGGGTTAAGTGCTATGGGGAACACCGAAGGAGGACGCTGCAATTTGTATGAGGGATAGAAAAAACGTATACATATTTTTCATAAATTGATGTTGCCTTGCTTGGGGATCGAACACACAACCTCACGTGTAACAGTCCAACGCGCTAACCATTACAACACAGCGCCCACTATTGTAGACATAATCACATCTCAGAACCCAAAAGATAAGAACAATCTTTATAAAGTTTGAAAAATTTATCTTCGCCTCTAGAGGCCTCGTTATTCGAACATAAATGTAATATGAATGAGTCGTAAGGTGTTAAGTAACTCATTATTATTGTGTATGTAAGTGCGTACAAAAAAATTGTACGCATTTTTTGTTTATATTTGCCGAATTTTCGTAAAATTAAACAAACTTTACCCATTTTATAGTAGTAAATTTACATTTTTAGAGTGTAGTGTATACAAAAACCAACTTCTTTAAAAAGCAGTTTGCCGGTTAACCAAAAATTGAACCTTTTTCAAAACCGGGTTTTCGATTAACCGCCCAGAAACAAACAGTAAAAAAAAAAAACAAATGTATACCCTAACAAAAAAAATAATTGAAAAATACAGTTTAAAAAATCATTGCAATGGCAAACATTCTCAGGGTTTTTTCTATAGAACTAATTCATCGGAACCTGAGAGCTTTCTTAATGAAAAATATCGGAATAGAACTTAGAATTTACGAAAGGCTTAACTGTCAAACGAACTGTCATGCTGCGCTCACTTTTTGACATTTATGATCTGTATACTCTGGCAAATCATCATGAATAGATTGACGATTCAAAAACGCTACCAAATTATCCACATTTACTTTGAAAATCAGTCATCAATTCGCGCAACTTATAGACGCAAAATTCGGGTTTATTAATAAACAAAATTGCCGCATATGGAGTGAAAGCAATCCACAGCAGACCCTGCAGACTCCATTACATCCAGAAAAATGCACCGTTTTGTGCGGTTTACACGCTGGTTTATGCTGATAAACCAGCAACAATTGACGTCTTGGATGCCAACATCGTTCGTGTTGTTCGTGACATACGGCCAGCAGTGCCAAAATTGGACGTGTTTTGGGGTTCCTTAGACTTCGATGAAATTTGCATGTGCTATAAACATATTGGTACTGAACATATCGGCCCAAGTTTATATTTAGAGAGTAAAAAAGAGTTTCAATGTTGTTCGAAACTTTTTTGTTTGATAACTTTTGATATTTGCAGTACTTCACTGGATATGTCTTTAAAATACCTTTCAGTTAATACCCAATTTCTATATATCTCTCCGTAGAACATAAAAAAATCACCAAAAAAATTTTTTTTAAAACGAAAAAGGATAAATTTTTACTACTTCTTTAACCGTGTAAATGACAATGGGTTTTTAAAAATATATATAGGATTAGTTTTTCTGTCCGCTCTATCACCAATCGAACTTTCATTCAAATCGGAGTGAACCACAGTGATTACTTTGCCTTTCTTACAAGGAAGGTACTTGTAAGAAAGGCAAAGTAATCAGAACATTTTTCTATAGCACCGTAAGTTGTTTGAGTTTCACGTGAAAAAACTGTTATATTCCATAAAAAAAAAATAATAATTTTTCACGATAATCAGTTTCACGTGAAAAGTGCGTAGGGTTTGTTTTCAAGCTAATTTAATGAACAAGTCTTTTATTTTTCTGGTGAAAAAGTGACATTTTGTGTATATTGTGATTGTGTTTTTGTTATAAAATTAAAAATTGTTATAGTAAAGTGTTGTTTTTTTCAAACGCGTCGTATAGACAAAATACAATTAATATTGTTATTAATATGTATTTTTATTAATTCTAATTTAGTAGGTTTGAGGTTAAGAATAAGAATAAACCTTCCTCGAAAGTTATAAACACATTAAATTTGCAAATCAGACTAGATCTAGTTTCTGTCTTTTTATGGACAGGCTTCATCAGTGATCTTCCATTAAATTGTATTATTGTTTATATATTTATTGTCAAATTGTCTCTATATGAATAATTTCAGAAGTGATCAAACAGACATATACAAACATTCTACTTCAGATTTTCTCTGTTTATCTTCTTATTTCCTCCGTGTCACCTTTTCACAAATATTGCCACATTGACGTATGGTTTGTACGTACAAGTGCATATTTTTTTGCCGACCGTAGGGGTCGCCTTTTTTAATTTTTTGTTATAGCTTTGGCATTTAAAATCGGATTTTAAAGTGTGATATATCGATTTTTTTGCCTCGAGGGGACCAGTGTTTTGCTAAATAGTAAAAATCCAATTAAAAAAAATTTAAAAAGGCGACCCCTACGTTCGGCAACCAATATATAAAAAAAAATTTCTACTGGGTTTAGCGACAAACTTCCTTAGCAAAAGTTTAATGATTTTTTGCGAGCTTTAATTTTCTGACATTAGGGTGGTACATTAGGGTTGTAGCAACTGAGATCTGGTGGGTAACTACTAGAACGGGATACTTGAGGTCAAAATGTCATTAGAGCAAAACACTGGTCTCCTCGAGAGAAAAACATCGATGTATGATAACTTTAAGATCCGACTGTAAATACCAAAGATATAACGAAAAATGTAAAATGGCGACCCCTACGTTCGGCATAAAAAAATAAAAATTTATTTTTTGAAACCTCTTTTCAAAAATACTTCATATTGGAGGGTGTACGGCGCACTTTTTTTTTTGCATGTAAGGTGGTACGCTCTAATGTACATACAAGACGTTTTACTAAATTTTTCTACTAACTTATTTTTTTGAGTGTAGACTTTATTCAAATTTTTCAGTCGATACGTCATTTAGGGCGAGTAACTTATTTCCCACATAACCAAGGTTGAAAGTTTTACCTGGGAATCCAAATTTTAAAATTTTCACTTGCTTAACAAGAAGAATTCTTTAGATTTTAAGAATTTTTGTTTTTGGTTTCTAAAAAGAGCAATTTTTAACAATCTTCAGTGCCATTACAGAAATAAAATTTTCCATCTCTGGATAAACATAAACATTATTTCATAAAATTGCAATGAATGACAATAATTTACAACTTCAAGATGACCATGACAAAGTCGTAGTTGCTGTTGTTGCAGCAGCAGTTATTACTCTGTTTTAAGCATAACATTTAACACATAACAGCTCAATTATGTACAAAAACAAATTATTAAATTTAATTTTAAACATTTTTCGTATGGCTCTACTAGCAAAGCATACACACATACATACATGAGTATTTAGCATTAAGCCAGGCTAAGCAAGTTGGCAGGCAGCTAACTAGCAGTTTTTTGTTGTATTTATTTAATCTGTATTAAATATGAGAAGCTTTAATATAAATGTCTCCTATAATGGCCAAGATATTTATGCGGATGATGAAGATGACGATGTTGAAGCAGAAGAAAAAGTAGAAGAAAAAGAGGAACTCCTGCTGGGGCTGCTTGGCCACAGCACTAGAGAGTATACGAGCCAACAACACACAATGAATTCAAATGTGGCAACACAGCACGACAATTTTTATAAATGTTAAAGTCAACAACTTAATTTGCAGAGGATATTAGAACTTAAGTAACGAGCAATTAATGTTCCACCAAATGGACATATTTAGCGTGAAAAAACACACACACACACTCTTACTCGCATGCCACAGAATGTAGTAAGATTTAAACACTCAGACTTGGAAAATATCATAAAAATCACTCTATCCATACAGCCAAGCAAGCAAGCAACCAACAAAGGGGAGTGATTAGGTTATTTATTGGGATCTAAGTGATTTCCAATGAGATCCTTAAATATACTGTAAAACTGGACATTAAACACAGCAGGTGAGGAATGCGCGCAAATGCAACACTACCAACAACAACAATAAAAACTCTTTCTTAAAGACTTGAAAACACAATACACATGCAAACAAACAACCAACAACATCAACACAATAACAACTATTGGTGTGTTGCATGTGGCATGCTGTGCATTTTTGTTGTATTTCAATCTTAACAGTGTGCAACGATTTATTTTGTTGGCACGTAAGGTGAGAAGATTCATATACAATAATCAAAAGACCAGCATCACATAAATGATTAGAAACAAGTTGTTATCCCATGTTTGTTATATTAGTTTGATTGGAATCTTAGGTGGAGCACTAAGCCAACTGATTAATTTTAGTTTTGATAAGTCAATACGAGCACACGTAAGTTTATTTATATGTGGAGAGGAGAGATACAAGTAGATATATTTATTTCAGTCGAGGGCAGTATGTAATCAATAACGATTTAGAAAACGATATTAATTAGGATATTGAAACTATAATTGGATATCAACCTATTGTGAAGCAAGAAGAGGACTAATGGCTTAAGTTCTTAGAGATTAATCAGAACTGGGTCGACAACGACATGTGCTTTTTCATATATTTTGTATGGGAAGCAAAATGTCGCCATGTCGTCCGGCGATTTGTCGTCGGAATAGAATCTATTCTATTTTCGTGACGACACACTAATACACACTTAAAATATTTGTCAAATTGTTGTCATATTTTTAAATAATTAAAGATTGCCATTAGAACAGAGTTGTTAGAAATTCGTATTAGAGCTGCAAAAATTCGTACTTTGTTTACAAAAAATTTATTTTTTTGACAGAAGAAATATAATTAAAATTTAAAATACATAATTTACGACAAAAGAGCAAAATTAAATACAATAAAATATAAAATAACAAGAATTAGTGAAAGACCAATTGAATTGGTGAAGAATTGTGGTGAAACAAATACAACCATATTCTTGTTTTGCTTTCCTTTTTTTCTAAACGTCAACAAATGTCGACGGTCGATTATCGCTGAATTTAAATTAATCGTGACGACTTTTGTTGTCGTCGGTCGACAATCGACCCAGTTTTGATTAACCGCTTACACTCTTTTAGATCAATACAGGGCAGTAGATTTCTTGTCATGCCCAACGTTTTTGAAATGAAATGAAAATTCGAGCTGACATTGTGCTTATACACTCACAATATTTTTTCCTTAAAATCAACCGAATATACACATTAAAACAATTGAAAATAAGTTAAAACGAGTAAAAAGGTTAAAGTCGGGCATGCCGACTATACAATACCCTACACCACTCTGGTGTATTGTTTGGATCCGAAATTCGAATAGGTTAAAATGGGGCTTGTGTCAAAATTTTTTATAATGTGAGTCAGCGCACCAAATTTCATTAAAATATCTTAATATTTGCGACCTGCAGTTTGTAACCAAGCCAATTTTGGGGGGACCCTTATATGGGCACTAGTTCTAAACATGGACCGATGTTCACCAAAATCAATAGGCTGCGTTATTGGGCCAAAATAGGTCTGTGTACCAAATTTCATCAAAATATCTTAATATTTACGACCTGCAGCGTATAAACAGTATAATTTTGGTAGGACCCTTATATGGGCACTAGGTATAAACATGGACCGATGTTCACCAAAATCAATAGGCTGCGTTATTGGGCCAAAATAGGTCTGTGTACCAAATTTCATCAAAATATCTTAATATTTACGACCTGCAGCGTATAAACAGTATAATTTTGGTAGGACCCTTATATGGGCACTAGGTCTAAACATGGACCGATGTTCACCAAAATCAATAGGCTGTGGTATTGGGCCAATGTAGATCTGTGTACCAAATTTCATCAAAATATCTTAATATTTACGACCTGCACCGTATAAACAGTATAATTTTGGTAGGACCCTTATATGGGCACTAGGTCTAAACATGGACCGATGTTCACCAAAATCAATGGGCTGCGTTATTGGGCTAACATAGGTCTGTGTACCAAATTTCGTCCAAATATCTTAATATTTACGACCTGCAGCGTATAAACAATATAATTTTGGTAGGACCCTTATATGGGCACTAGGTCTAAACATGGACCGATGTTCACCAAAATCAATAGGCTGCGTTATTGGGCCAATGTAGATCTGTGTACCAAATTTCATCAAAATATCTTAATATTTACGACCTGCAGCGTATAAACAGTATAATTTTGGTAGGACCCTGATATGGGCACTAGGTCTAAACATGGACCGATGTTCACCAAAATCAATAGGCTACGTTATTGGGCCAATATAGGTCTGTGTACCAAATTTCATCAAAATATCTTAATATTTACGACCTGCAGCGTATAAACAGTATAATTTTGGTAGGACCCTTATATGGGCACTAGGTCTAAACATGGACCGATGTTCACCAAAATCAATAGGCTGCGTTATTGGGCCAATGTAGGGCTGTGTACCAAATTTCATCAAAATATCTTAATATTTACGACCTGCACCGTATAAACAGTATAATTTTGGTAGGACCCTTATATGGGCACTAGGTCTAAACATGGACCGATGTTCACCAAAATCAATGGGCTGCGTTATTGGGCTAACATAGGTCTGTGTACCAAATTTCGTCCAAATATCTTAATATTTACGACCTGCAGCGTATAAACAATATAATTTTGGTAGGACCCTTATATGGGCACTAGGTCTAAACATGGACCGATGTTCAAAAAAATCAAACTTGTTCGTCCTTGGGCCAACATAGGTCTGCGTACCAAATTTCATCAAAATATCTTAATAGGTGCGACCTGTAGAGTGCGTACAAGATTGCATGGACAGACAGACAGACGGACGGACGGACGGACGGACGGACGGAGGGACGGACGGACGGACGGACAGACGGACATCGTTAAATCGAAATAAAAAAAAATTCTGAACCGATCGGTATACTATAAGGTGGGTCTACGACCAATATTTTTTGGTGTTACAAACATCAGCACAAACTTATAATACCCTGACCACATAGTGGTGTAGGGTATAATAAAAAGGTTAAAGTCGGGCATGCCGACTATACAATACCCTACACCACTCTGGTGTATTGTTTGGATCCGAAATTCGAATAGGTTAAAATGGGGCTTGTGTCAAAATTTTTTATAATGTGAGTCAGCGCACCAAATTTCATTAAAATATCTTAATATTTGCGACCTGCAGTTTGTAACCAAGCCAATTTTGGGGGGACCCTTATATGGGCACTAGTTCTAAACATGGACCGATGTTCACCAAAATCAATAGGCTGCGTTATTGGGCCAAAATAGGTCTGTGTACCAAATTTCATCAAAATATCTTAATATTTACGACCTGCAGCGTATAAACAGTATAATTTTGGTAGGACCCTTATATGGGCACTAGGTATAAACATGGACCGATGTTCACCAAAATCAATAGGCTGCGTTATTGGGCCAAAATAGGTCTGTGTACCAAATTTCATCAAAATATCTTAATATTTACGACCTGCAGCGTATAAACAGTATAATTTTGGTAGGACCCTTATATGGGCACTAGGTCTAAACATGGACCGATGTTCACCAAAATCAATAGGCTGTGGTATTGGGCCAATGTAGATCTGTGTACCAAATTTCATCAAAATATCTTAATATTTACGACCTGCACCGTATAAACAGTATAATTTTGGTAGGACCCTTATATGGGCACTAGGTCTAAACATGGACCGATGTTCACCAAAATCAATGGGCTGCGTTATTGGGCTAACATAGGTCTGTGTACCAAATTTCGTCCAAATATCTTAATATTTACGACCTGCAGCGTATAAACAATATAATTTTGGTAGGACCCTTATATGGGCACTAGGTCTAAACATGGACCGATGTTCACCAAAATCAATAGGCTGCGTTATTGGGCCAATGTAGATCTGTGTACCAAATTTCATCAAAATATCTTAATATTTACGACCTGCAGCGTATAAACAGTATAATTTTGGTAGGACCCTGATATGGGCACTAGGTCTAAACATGGACCGATGTTCACCAAAATCAATAGGCTACGTTATTGGGCCAATATAGGTCTGTGTACCAAATTTCATCAAAATATCTTAATATTTACGACCTGCAGCGTATAAACAGTATAATTTTGGTAGGACCCTTATATGGGCACTAGGTCTAAACATGGACCGATGTTCACCAAAATCAATAGGCTGCGTTATTGGGCCAATGTAGGGCTGTGTACCAAATTTCATCAAAATATCTTAATATTTACGACCTGCACCGTATAAACAGTATAATTTTGGTAGGACCCTTATATGGGCACTAGGTCTAAACATGGACCGATGTTCACCAAAATCAATGGGCTGCGTTATTGGGCTAACATAGGTCTGTGTACCAAATTTCGTCCAAATATCTTAATATTTACGACCTGCAGCGTATAAACAATATAATTTTGGTAGGACCCTTATATGGGCACTAGGTCTAAACATGGACCGATGTTCAAAAAAATCAAACTTGTTCGTCCTTGGGCCAACATAGGTCTGCGTACCAAATTTCATCAAAATATCTTAATAGGTGCGACCTGTAGAGTGCGTACAAGATTGCATGGACAGACAGACAGACGGACGGACGGACGGACGGACGGACGGACGGAGGGACGGACGGACGGACGGACAGACGGACATCGTTAAATCGAAATAAAAAAAAATTCTGAACCGATCGGTATACTATAAGGTGGGTCTACGACCAATATTTTTTGGTGTTACAAACATCAGCACAAACTTATAATACCCTGACCACATAGTGGTGTAGGGTATAAAAAGGACTACCCACTTTTCGTTCAAAACAATTGTATTTTGTCGTTTATTTTTAATTGTTAATTTATTAACTGGCAAAGTCGGTAAAAATAATAGATTTCTCGTTTATTTTAAAATTAATCGTATTATAACAACTGATTGTTTTTAACAGAAAATTTTGATTGAATATTTTAACTTCTACCGAAAGTCCGTATTTTGTTTATTGAATGACTGATATAAAAAGTTAAAAAATATATTTCTTTGCAATTTAACTACTTATTCAATTGAAACAACTTTACTGATTTACTGTTTAAACAACTGTTGAACTTTTACGGTAAAGTTATTGTGAGTGTAGGGATGATGATCATGAATGTGAAGATTTACAAAATTTCGAAATGACGGCGTAAAGTAAAATTCTACAAAGAATTTTTTCTTTCAATAATTTAACCCTTTCAAAATTATTTACAACTAGTTTTTAAGAACCCGTTTGTTAAATTTTACACAATTGTTAAAATACGAGGGTAACTATTTATATTTTGATCCTAACTATGAAAAAACAGAAATTTGTTATTGAAAATGTCTTTCTTGTTCTTCAAAATATTCTCCTTTATGATTTATACACTTTTGCATTCGTTCAAACCACTTGTCATAGCATTTTTTACATTCCGCATGAGACACCTGCAAAAGATGGTTTTTAAATGCATCTACGGCTTTTTCTGTTGACGAAAATCGTTGTCCACGTAGTTTATCTTTGATGTGCGGGAACAAGAAAAAGTCATTGGGTGCCCAGTCAAAGCTGTACGGCGGATGATGAATTCGGTCTTTTCAGTGCTCAAAGAGTCACTTGTTTGAGCCGTTTTTGGGGGTTGGTTTTTCTCATTTATTCAAACACATCTGGCAAACAAATGGTGGTGTACCATTGAGAATTAACTGTTCTAATGGCACTGTTACCACATGACCAGTAGTAAGGTAGCCTCAATCTCAGAGTATATAACTTGACGATCTTGCATTAGCAGTTTTTACAAAGCATCAGTGCTTTCTGGCAAAACAACTGATTTTGTACTACCTTCTCGAAATTAGTACTAGAGCGAAGAGAGTCGTCTAGAAAATCCGCATCGAAAATCGTAATAAATCATTGACAGAAAATTTTCACGTGTTAATTCCATTGTTTTGCTGACACACAACTTTTACTTTTTTTTAAACAACACAAATGATGATCAAATGACAAAAAGTTTTTTCTGAGCAAAGTTACGGTCAATATTGTTAGACTTTCTAGTGGAAATATCAGCTGGCGCCTAACAAGTGTTAAACTGGCCAAGGCTCACAATATAAATAGTTGCCCTCGTATAATATTTTAATTTTTCTTCTATTACTTGGTAGATAGCGCCACCAGTGTATCCGAAGTTTTAAAGACGGCGCTAGTCCTGCCTCTCTCGATTTTTTTTAAATGGCCCATATCGCTAAAACTAAGAGAGATAGAGCAAAATGGATGGAAATTTCGAGTTCCCCTAATTTTCTAATGAAAAGGTATCGCTATCCAAAAATGGACCTTGGTGCGGACTTGGACCCTCGGAAATTTCAATATCATAAATTTCAGCGAGAGAGCAAAACGGACAAACGTGTACTCCTTTAGAGTAGGTTTTAGGGTCCCGAAACCACATAATTTCTACAAATTTTACGATTCAGCATAATTACAATTAAAACTGTAGTTTTACTAATTTTTTACTTAAATTTAGATTTAACAAAAAAATGTGTTAAAATCAACAAATTTTATTTTAAGCCAAAAAAATAAGAATGAACTAAATTAATATTATTTTGATACACTAACTCTTTGATACAATAACTCTGGCAACCTTCACATCGGAGACCCGGTTTGGATTTCAACTGATAATAATTTTTTAAGGTCCTACCCATCATTTGCAATAAAATTTGCCAAAAAAAAAAAAAAATGATCAGTCCATGTTTGCCATATTTTATTCTTAAAACAAAACATTTTAAAATTTTTTTTGTCAACTTTTTTTTTAATTTTGAAATAGATTATGAAATTCGCGCTTGCTAAATTTCTCAAGCTGGTGTTGTAAGAAGAGCTTAAGAGTTTATGACAATATTCAAAAATTGTTTGCCTACAATAAATTTTTGTGAAAATTTTACCGAAAATTATACATACAAATTTAATCTACATAAAATAATAAATTTGCAGATAATTGTTGGTTTTTTAATTTTTATACAAAATTGTACATTTTTGCTCTAAAAATTATTTATTCACTGTAATAAAAGTAGTTACACCAGGGTTGCCATATAAAAATTTTAAAAAGTGGTCCAAAAAATGTTTTAACATCAACTATTGATGACATTTTGCTATGAAATGATAAAGAAGTTATGAAAGATGGTTCATAAAATTTTATAAAAATGTTATGAAAACTTCATAAAAATTTAAATTCTTCATAGATTTCTATCCATTGTAACTGTTTCATGAAAGCTTTTATTCCCTGAGTGTAAATGAATAACATTTAACCATTTGTGTTGAAAATCCTAAAAACGGTTTCATTTTATTGTTGGCGTCAACTTATACTGATACGATTTTTATATGCTCAATATCATCTTATTGATCATTTGGGCAATTTACTTTACATTATTTCCTACTGGGAATAATAACAATTCTCCCTCGTGCAGAAAATTTGAAAAGGTTACTAGATAAGAAATATTACCACAAATTGAGAAGCTTTGACTCTAACAATAAAAATTTTACAAATTCTTAATAAAACGCCATTGATTTGCCAACAATTTATGAGCATTTACAAAATAAAAGTTCACACAGTTTAATAACCCTCTTGGATGACACTGAAAGTGTCTAAATCATCCTGATATAATAAAAATGTATTCACACTTATAACACACTCTGCTCCAGAACGAAAGGATAACATGATGCTTAACCACCTCCGGACAAAATGTGCGTATCAAGAAAAATGAAAAATACTTCAACAAAAATTGAACGCGATTACAAAATATACTTACTTAGAGGTATTCAAAAGAAGCAGTGAAAATGTAGCAAACGTAGGTAAAGGAATTGCTTGGTGTTGTTGTTGGTGTTCAATTGGACAATCAAGACAAACGGTTAACACCACATGTGGCATTACAAGCTCATTTCAATATAGTGAATATTATTGCCACAGTCAGTATCTGCTGATCAGATACTTTTAACCAAAATAAAAACAACGAAAGTGTTGTTGTTGTTATTGCTATTCTACACAATACAAATACACTATCAAAAGTGAAACATACAAATGGACAGACGGACTTAATATGCTAACGATACATATGGTCAGTCACACCATGCATCACGCACATAACATGGACATGGAACTAGGTGTTTATGGTGATTTAGTCAGTTATATGGATCGTAAACAGTTTTGATAGCTAAATTTAAATAAACGACAGGTATGAACGACGACGGCTACGACACTATGACTAGGTACGATATGATAATGTTGATGATATTTATGCTGTATTGTTGTTGCTGTTGTTTGTATAGAGAGTAAACAGAGCTTAGAAAGAATTAAAATTACATTCAACATTAGGCTTCTTTAAGTCTTAGGTTGGGCGCCACAATTAGTTACTTGTCTTGTCTTCTCCAATTTTAAAGTCATTGTAGATGATTTTGATATATTCGTAAAACATTTTCTTATGATGTGTCCCAACTCACGAGGCGCCTAAAGAAACTTCGCCTATAAATCTTAAATGAAGTAAAAATTGAACTTAAATTTATTATAAGGAATCATATCCCATTTACATTTTAGGAAAGCTTGTTGAAAACAAAGACAAGAAAACGAAAAAACACAGGCGAAGGGTCGGCAGAAATTCCGCTCCCAACGCAAAAGAAATTCGGTTTCCCATTCTTTACTTATTTCGGCGTAACCTCGCGTCTGTGGAGATATTAAATATATTTTAAACTGCATATGGCGAGAAGGGACCAATACTGCTATTTTTTCTGTGGAGGATGAATTTCGCGAAGGCCGCCTCTGGTGAAGTGCAAAATTTACGATGATCCAAAATTGACACAGGAACTGGTTGCTAGTGAACTGCATTGGAATGCCATGGTAATATCGCGAATATTAAGTAATCGTCATGGCAGTGTCCATCCGAGCAGTTCTGGCAAAAAGTGACATTTGATGTGTTTTTTGGTATTTGTAGGCATTGCGGCGAAATTTTGATATAGGAAATGTTTCTTGAGCCGATTTAATGCGGTTTTAAGTGCCAATTTCAAGGAAAACCACATAGCTTAGCAGAAAAGGTAACTCTTCGGCCGCCGGACTTTCGCGTACAGTGATTTCGTTGCTTTACTTCGGACTTTTCCTTAAATTTGATACTCAAAAAGGAATCCAATCGGTCGAACAATCATTTTTTCATAAACAGAATTTGTTCATAATGCTACAAAAATACCCAATATCGACCAAATACATTTTGTGGCCGAACGGTTCGGTCGAACACAACATCTTTTATATACAAAGAAATCAGCCCGATGGGTTATTTCCTCGTAATGCAGAACCGCATTCTAGCACATTCAATAAACAGAAAAAATTGTCCATCAAATTTTTTGTAATACCTTTTTTCAAATCACTTAAATTTGAAAAACCTTTTTAGTAGGCTTTGAAATGAATGTAAGAAAATTTTATATTTTATATTTTTTCGTTAGAAGCTTTTATTTTATTCAAAATTGCAAGCGAATTGGAAGTGCGAAAAAACATTGTGAAAACTTTTCAAAACCACCCTATAAAAAATAGCTTGAGAACTTAAAGTTGGCACGAAAACGGTTTCTATAGTTTTAAGGACGACTTGGAGATAACTCGAAAGGCAGGCAGGTTCTGGCAGAAAAAAGGCCATCTGAGACCAGAATAAGGCGAACAAAATCAGTGTTGAAGAATAATCAAAACTTTTCAGGGAGAAAAGTCGCTCAAAAAGCGGATTCTTCGTTTTTTATATGCAACTTTTAAAGTACAAAAAATAGCAGATATGAATGCTGCAAACAACACGGAAGCAAAACAGCGTGGCAAAAAATTTAAAAAAGTTTTTTTTTTTTGAAAATTCAATTGCTGCATCATGGACGACGGGAGGTATTCTCAGGAATTCTACATTGCAGACTCACGGGGGAATGTGGACGACAAATTTAAGACAAAAAGGCAATCGAAATTTTCTCTCAAAAATTTAATATTGAAAACTTGCTGGCTTTTCTTTTTATACCCTACACCACTATGTGGTCAGGGTATTATAAGTTTGTGCTGATGTTTGTAACACCAAAAAATATTGGTCGTAGACCCACCTTATAGTATACCGATCGGTTCAGAATTTTTTTTTATTTCGATTTAACGATGTCCGTCTGTCCGTCCGTCTGTCTGTCCATGCAATCTTTTGCGCACTCTACAGGTCGCAACTATTAAGATATTTTGATGAAATTTGGTACGCAGACCTATGTTGGCCCAATAACGCAGCCTATTGATTTTGGTGAACATCGGTCCATGTTTAGAACTAGTGCCCATATAAGGGTCCCCCCAAAATTGGCTTGGTTACAAACTGCAGGTCGCAAATACACCAGACTGGTGTAGGGTATTGTATAGTCGGCATGCCCGACTTTAACCTTTTTACTCGTTTTTTGTTGCGTTTACGCTTAAGACGACTTAAACGATTATGCGAAAATGACAGAGATATCATACTTAGTCTTAGGTTTGTGACTCAGATCGGGCTCGAATTACACTATGCTAGTTAAAAAATCCAACAGGTGCCCTGCTAGTTGGAAAAAGAGTCTCCGATTTTTATTGCATCGTTAAAGAATACATTCTCTCTCTACTCTATAGCTTTTTAAAGCCGCTATAAACTGAAGAATTTTTATAAATCTCTACCCCAAAACGAATACATTCTTTGAAGCTCTTTCGCCGTATATGAATAAAAACATTTTATTCCTAGCAATTTAGCATCATCATAATATTGTTTGTTGGTTATTCGATAGCCAATACTTATAATAAATTTAAATCCAAATTCAACATATGAAAAGAAAGTATCAGTTATATTTGTATAAAGATGAAGGCATGGGGTATCATCTCATGCTCTTGCTATGAGCACCATCATCATCATCGTTTACTATTAAAAAAAAAATCCCTCAGTTTAAGTTTGAATAAAAATTTTAAAAGAATTTTATTGCTTTCTGGCGTAAAGCGCGAAAATATCAAATTACTGCGGTAATATATTTGAAATTAATGGCATTTTTACAACTGGGAAACAATTCCGAAACAATATGGGATTTCTACATATGTACGTCCGTCCGTCCGTCCGTCTCTCTGTTTGTATAACCTGAGTGGATTGGAGTTAGGAGTGGATGCTGCAATGATGTTGTCTGCTGGTTATTATTGGTTGGGTGATAGAGCACACGAAACAACAAATCTGTTTATATTTGATTTTGAAGCTCACAGATTATTTTACATTTAGTTTTATTTAGTTGGTAAATGAGCTCATAAACGAGGTCAATATTAATACTCGTAACATGGGTTTTTAACATGATCGAGATTTAATTTTCTTCGAAACGTTTTGGTTAGTTGATGAGCAACATCGATAATGATAGTGATGATAATTTAAATGTTAATCACTTTGAACATAAAAATAATACTAATAATATTGTTAAGAAAAAAAGGGTTTTTACGATCAAGCTATTTAGATTTACAAAATATTATAACACAAATATTGACTATAAAATTTGATATTTTATTTAAGATACTGCAATATTTGTGGCATTGTTGATGATTCTTATAAAAATGATTTTAAAGAGACCAATTTATGCTTAAGCAATTAAGAGACCCGTATTTTTTAATTTTTCTTAATCAGGCTCAGACAAAAACAAAAATCGCTTACAGTCATACCCTAAATATAAGATCCGTCGAACTGGTTCCGGAACCAGTCCCATGGAATAGTTGAAATGGTACCATTTGCAGAATTGGTGTTGTTGACAACCGATTTTTTTGGGTTCAGTGATTTAAAAACCATAAAATAGTTTGATATCTTGACTGAAGTCTTAAATAAAAAAAACGGTAGAAAAATTTTATCCAGACTTGCCAAATATTTATTTAAAAAAATTAATTTTTTTACCTTTTTTGAAGATTTTTTTTCAAAAATTATTTTAAAATATAAATAAAGCCTAAACCAGATAAACACAGTATCGACCGCAGTGCGACATTTTGTCGATAAAGCAGTTTTTTGTATCTTCTCTTTTTATCACTGCCGAGAAATTAAAAAAAGTTTCTAAATAAACAAGAGCTTATGTAAAACACTACGCGGAACATTTTTGTGGAACATTCTAACTAGGGATGCCAATCGGGATTGATATTTTGTATGAACTACGGGATTTTTCGGCATTTAAATTTTTCTTTATTTGTAAAAATTTTTATGTTATGTAACTAATTTTTTATAGAATAAAGCGTTTTATAATTATTTAATAGTTGTTAATTAATATTGAAACATCTCAGTCAGAAATTGACAGTGGTACAAAAAAGCAAGTACCTGCATACCACTGGGTAACCGCGATGTTAAAAATAAATGACTTTGCCAGCGTTTGCAAAAATCGTTTTTCCAGTATTTGTTTTACAAAACATCACGGCAGGGCCAAAAAAACATACATATGACCTTTTTTTTAAATTTTATTTTGGAAAATATAATTCCAAACCACGTATTTATTGGTTTTGGCAGCGTTTTGCCAAAGTTAAAAATTTTGTTTCTGCAGTACTTTTCCGGCGCTTTTTGAACTGCCGGTCCTTTTGTCTATTGACGTTATCGTATTGGAAATGGGAAAGCAATTTTTGTCAGTACTTGTACGACCTTGCCATCGCTTTCCCGTTTGTATTTTTCTGGCTGGTATAATATATGAAGGCCTGTCATTAAGTACACTTGCGCCCAGTATTTTGTAAGCTGATTTTAAAACAGATTCGTTGCGATAACCTTGCCCACTAAATCGTGTAATTAAAACAAAGTTATTTGCTTATCGTTATCAAATGTTTTCATGGAAGAATTCAAACTTACAGTCCCAGCCAAAATTAGGTTTCAGAAATCGAATTTCGCTTGGAAGAATAAATCGGTAAAATAACAAACAAACTTGATTTTTCGCATGTATTACTCAAAAACTTAATATTGTTTACCAAAATTTCAAATTTTTCTGCAAATTCTTTGCATAGTTTACTCGAATAATCTACTTAATTTATAATTTTACCAATATCTTCTTGTCATCAATTTCTTGTCAATATGAGAAAATTCAAGAAAAACGTAGGTGATTTAAAATTGCTCACTTTGTTTATTTGAGTTTATATTAATATTAAAAAATAAGAAAATCCCGGGATTTTTGAGAAATAATCCCGGGATTCGGGATTTTGCCAATCCCGAAAATCCCGGGATTTCGGGATTCGGGATTTCCCGTTTGGCATCCCTAATTCTAACCCTCTAACTCTTCAATGAAAGGGAATTTTTTGGCCCTTTTTTAAAAAGGGACAAAAAAGACCCGTAAGTTGTAGAGTTAGAGGGTTAAAATGTTCCACAAAAATATTCCGCGTAGTGTTTTACATAAGTTCGCTGAACACATCCTATACCTAAAATGGAATATTCCCATGGTTTCTCCCTAGAATCCATATTTGTGGGACATTTGAGCCACCCTATAAACACAAATTGTATATTATTGAAAAGCATGTTGAAACCCCAAATACAAAAAACTAATAAATTGAAGAAAATTCGTACGCAATTTTTTTTGTTATATCTTTAGCTTGTAGAAATGTAAACTCCGTTACCACAAAAAAAATTGAAATTGCGCAAAAAAGTTATTGCGACAACTTGTAGAAGAGATTTTTTTGCAATTATGTTTATAATGACTAAACTTACTGAATTCATTAAGAAAAAACCGAAATATTAACAATTTTTGCTTCTCAAAAATTTGCCTCATAAACTTATCACTTTTTTGATTTCACCCATATACAGTTCTTCACTTTTTATTTTTAAATTTAAAAATAAATATAAAAAAATAGTGTTTTCGACCTTTAATTATAAAGGGCGGTTAAATTTTAAGGGCCGATGTTGAATGTGAACCGCACCTAAACGTCAAGTTTTTTTCTCCATTTCATTTGACATTTCTCAATTTCAGACTAACTCAATTTGAACCATGGAAAGATACACAATCGAGCAACGCGTTAAAGTTATTCAGGCTTATTATGAAAATGGGCGTTCAAATCAAAATGCATATCGTGCACTTCGTGATTTTTTGGGCAATTTAATCGTCCAAATATGCGTACAATCGGAAAAATCGTGCAAAAATTTTAGCAAACCGGGTCTTTAGGAGATGTGAAAATACCAGTGCATGCTCGTACAGCTCGTACTGCAGAAAATATTGCTGCTGTTCGCGATAGTGTGGCCACCTCAACTCGTCGTCGTGCCCAACAATTGCACCTCTCACGCTCGTAGTTGATGAACATTATGCATAAAGACTTGCATTTACACGCTTACAAGGTGCAATTGACTCAAGAACTAAAGCCTCTTGACCATTCCAAACATCGTCAATGGTCAGAATGGTGGAAAGAAATGGCAACAGTGGATGGTCAATTTTCGAAGAAAATTATCTTCAGTAATGAGGCACATTTTCACCTCAGTGGATTCGTCAATAAGCAGAATTGCCGCATTTGAGCAAATGAGAATCCACGAGTGACTGTCGAAAAACCAATGCACCCATAAAGAGTGACTGTTTGGTGCGGTTTATGGGCTGGGGGCATCATCGGGCCGTATTTTTTCCAAAATGAGGCCGGTCAGGCAGTTACTGTGAATGGTGTTCGCTACCGTGAGATGATAACGAAGTTTTTATGGCCCGAATTTGAGGATATGGATGTGGACGATATGTGATTTCAACAGGACGGTACCACTTGCCACACAGCTAACGAAACAATGGCTCTTTTGCGCGACAAATTCAATGGCCGTGTTATCTCACGTGGTGGCGATGTCAATTGGCCGTTGGACTTCTTTCTTTGAGGTTATTTGAAAGAAAAGGTGTACGTCGATAAGCCAGCAACAATTCAAGAGCTAAAGAATGACATAATTCGGCACATTAACGGCATAGAACCTCAATTATGCCGCAGTGTCATCGAAAATTTAGACCATCGGATGGAGGTGTGCCGCCGAGGTCACGATATTTTGTTCCATACATAATTCAACCATACCAATAAATCATAATAAAAAGAAATGACAATTATTTCCTAAATAGTTTGTGTTTTATTCAAAATCAACATCGGCCCTTAAAATTTAACCACCCTTTACAATGAAAAATTTATTTATTCTTGTTCGAGGTCAATTATTTCCTTATTATGAAATAACATAGTAAGTTATTTTTTCAAAAAGTGCAATTTTTCCTTCCTCAGGATATTCTCCTAATAAATACTTCACAGAGTTTTTGCTTTCAAAATATTCTACACCTTCAGGAATGATAAGACGATAGTTTCGGGGATTTTCTAGTTCCCCATCATCAGTTCTCTTTAAAAAGTGGTGGCATTACTGTAATTACACTGCATGACAAAATCTTGACTTTTAAAAATTAATAGAGCTATGACTATCAATTCCATATATTTCGGATATGCTGATTACAATTTTAGTATATTAAATCACCATGTCCGAAATATATAGAACTGATGGTCAGATCTCCATTAATTTGTTGAGTGTCATGCAGTGTTATTAAATACCAAATTTCATATTAAAACATAATTTGCTAAAAAAAATTACATTTATTATCACTAACATATCCCAGTGTAGAAAATCATTACCAGGTATGTAGTTATATAACTACATACTTGGTAATGGTAACTAGTTACTTTTGTTATTACATTTCTTATTACCTTTATATGGCGATGTCGCGAAAAATAATGAGTTATGGTTACACACCAGCATACGAAAAATCAAAAAATATATCGTTACCTATGTGCTTACCAGTACTGAGAAAAATAATGAGTCTAAAAATAGATTTTCAAAAAAAAAATTATATAAAAAAAAATATTTTTTATTGTATTTTTTTTTAAATAAAATTTGCTGGTGCGGGAATCGAACCTGGGTCTACAGATTGCCAGTCAACAGCTCTACCATCTGAGCTATATCGACATGTAATATTTAATAGATAAAAACCAGAGACCCAAAATAACTGTTATATTTCTAAAAAAGTCACCACCCAAATTTATTTAATTATAATATTTCAATAATGCACTATATTTTATAAATCATATTGCACAAAAAAATCACAAATATTGGCAAAGATTTTAATTTTTTCAATTTTTATATTTTACTCTATAAATTTCTGTTGTTTTTTTGATTTTTATTTTAAAACTTTTTATAAAAGTTACAGAATGATTTTTTTGAAAAAATTAAGCACTAACTTTTTTATTTGATAATAAAATAAAAATTAAAAATTGACCTTAATTGAATGCCGGAAGTTGCTGGAATATACATATTTACTCACTTTAAATCACTGTTCAATCTTTTATTAACACTAGTTGACATCATCAGGATATTATAATTGTTGAAGTCATTGGTTCTATGGCTTTTGATTTATATTCTTAACTGTTATTTTTTGATAAAGAAAAAAAAATCACAAAATAACTTTTATTATTTTTGAAAAAATAAAAATCATGTTTGGATAGTTTTTGTTTGAATTAAAAATAAAAATCAAACAGAGGAAATAAACAGAAAATTAAAAATACTCAAACAAGAAATAATTGTAAAACAATAAGTTTTTTAAATAAAAGTTATAACTGTTACGTCCCTGATAAAAACATAATTGACCTGCTGCACACAAGTAAGCTTACTCGCCAACATACAAAAAATCAAACAATATGTGCTTACATATATCCTTACCAGTGTTTAAAAAATATTGAGTCTAAAAATAGATTTCAAAAAATGTTCAAAAAAATCTAAAAAATTATTTTCTATTTGAAATAATGATAAAAATAAGTCATTATCAGTAACTCATTATTATATGTTTTAAAATAATGCAGAAGGTAAGTGGGTGTCATTACTGGTACTCCAATTACCGTTTCTACACTGGGATACCACGTATATGTTACTCATACGCACCCATGCACAAATTTCCTAAAATACGGTACCACTACATTTTTACCATATTCAATAAAAACTTTCTCGAAAACTAAGCCGAACACATTTCCAATTTTTTTCTTGCCAATGGACATTTTTCTAAAAATATTTAAATAATAATAAAAAGTAGGTTCTTTTATAATAAAATTTTTAATGAAGTATTTCCAAAAGATAATCTTTGGTTAAAAATACCCAGAAAGAGTAAATGAATAAAAAACGATTGGGATTATCCAATATAAGGCTTCCGTAAAATTTCCAAAAATTAAGATGAAACAATGTAGAAAATATATGGAAAATAAAAGGGATCATATTTTATATTAACTTTAAAATATTTTAAGCCAGAAATTCTAATCATCTGCTTACACACCCACTGACAAACCCACCAAAAATATGAATAACTAAAATGGCAATGGATGTAAATTTGTATAGAAGACCGAATGAACTTAAAGAACAGAAATCATTTAACCAAACATAAGATATACAAAGCCAATGTATTAATTAAATGTGGACAACGCCTCCCGAAAAGAAAAAAATGAAATGTAGGAAACCAAGAAATTTCCAAAACTAATAAAAGGAAACATACCTTACACGTACCAGAAATACCACACCAACTTATTTCGAATGCTAAGCGTGTGGATAAAAACTATGAAATACATGAAAATTGTATTGAAACCACATGCGGAGCTTGTTCTTGGGAAAATCATTGTCTAACTCTTAATAAAGGAATATTAAAATTACTTGCTTATTAACGGCAGTAAGCAAGGTAAACGAAAAGCAACAACCACGACAAGTGAAAACCAGGACTAACTCTTTCTCAGCTTGACTTTAACAAAAGCCACAAGTCAAATGGCCAATTTTTAAAAAAGCCTCAAACATTTAAAACAATTATTGACAATGTTTGGTGTTAAAATTTTTTTTGAGTGCATGCTGAATACACACAATGTCCTGTTGCGTTTTGGAAGATCAGGATAATAAGGGATTGATTTTCAAAATCAAACAATGTTTTGCTAAAGCGAAGCTGAAAAATACTTTTTCTCTTCGTTTTGGTTTATAAATTGGATTAAATTCATTGAAAATATTTTCAGCATTTACATATGATCACACCATTTGCAACATACTTGGGACTACTTAATTGAATGGACCAATTAATTGGCGATTTCATTGGCATTACACTTGATCAATACCAGTTAAGTTTTTTGGCATTATAATTCATCAATGCCAATGAAATTTTTTTCAATTGGCATTATTCAATGTCTTAAACAAGCAATTATAATTGATGAAAAAAGCATTTGTTTTCAGAAATATTTTGGTTTGATGAAAGAAAACATTAGGAAAAATTCACGTACTTCTATCTAATATTCGCTAGTTCGTCAAATTTACATTGCTATTGATCCATCTAGACTAACGAGTGAACAGCGTATACTTGATACAACTTGATAACAACAACGAATATTTATAATGCTACTTATAGCTCTCAAATTTTAGATTCTGGTCTTAATTTCCCTTTTTCCATAACAATTTTTCTGTTTAACAGATCAATTGGGAAGTCCCCGTCCTGGACACATACATGGCGCTACTAGAATTAAATCGATATGATTTTTAGTTAGCCCTAACCTTCAAAAGACACGTGTATAAATTTGACAGCTGTCGGATCATTAGTTTGTGAATTATGGCATTTTGAGTGAACCAACTTTTGTTATTGTGAAAAAAATGGATAAAAGGGAATTTCGCGTGTTGTTAAAATATTGCTTTTTGCAGGGAAAAACTACAGTTGAAGCAAAAATTTGGCTTGATGACGAGTTTCCGGACACTGCCCCAGGAAAATCAACCATCAATGATTGGTATGCTAAGTTTAGACCACCGAAGACGGTGAACGCAGTGGACGCCCAAAAGAGGTTGTTACGGACGAAAACATCAAAAAAATCCACAAAATGATTTCGAATGACCGTAAATTGAAATTGAATGAAAAGCAGGTACTCTAAAGATATCAGCTGAACGTGTACATCGTATCATTCACGAATATTTGGGTATGAGAAAGCTCTGTGAAAAGTGGGTGCCGCGCGAGCTCACTTTTGACCAAAAACAACGACGAGTTGATAATTCGGAGCAGTGTTTTTGGAGATGTTCAAGTGTAATAAACCCGGGTTTTTGCTTCGATATGTGAAAATGGATGAAACATGGCTCCATCATTTCACTCCGAAGTCCAATCGACAGTCATCCGAGTGGACTGCACATGATGAACCCGCTCCAAAGCGTGGAAAAACTCAACAGTCGGCTGGCAAGGTTATGGCGTCTGTATTTTGGGATGCGCATGGAATAATTTTCATTGACTACCTTGAAAAAGGAAAGACCATCAACAGCGACTATTACATAGCGTTATTGGACCGTTTGAAGGACGAAGTCGCCGGAAAACGGCCGCATTTGAAGAAAAAGAAAGTGCTACAAAAATGGTATCGAAAAGTTAGAGGGTCGCTATAATCAGTATATCACCCTTGAAGGGAACTATGTCGAATAAAAAAAACGAATTATGCTAAAAAAAAATGTGTTTTGCTGTTTTCAAGCCAAGTAGGCCGGGGACTTTTCAATTGACCTGTTACAATGCTTTTTTCTTCAATTATAATTGCTTTGAGGCATTGGTGTACATTTCATTACTCGTACCATTGGTTTAATCAATGCCAATTGAAAAAATTTCTTTTGCATTGGCATCTAGATCAAGTAATGCCAATTAAATTTCATTGCTAATGAAAAATTCCCAAGTATGATTTGCAAAAGGAATAGATAGGAAGAGACCAAGGGATATGCAGATAAAGGATAAATGTTTGCTATTGTAGCTAACAAGAGTAACCAGATTGTTGGTTAAGCCATTGTTAGTCTTGGTATGCTTGTGAATCCATGTAATCCTGTTAGGTTTATTAATCCTTTTCTTTTTTGTGCCAGTATCATTTTCTCTTATCGTACCCCTTTCCTTTTTTCTATGTTGCCTTTTGCAAACAAGATTAACATGGCTTTTTTCCCTTGTTTTTTCAGTGTTTGTGCGAAAATTCCATCGACTAACTTTAGTTTGCAAAAAAGCAAAAGGCCTTCGATTGTAGAGGTAAGTAATTGAGCTGTTTTTCTAAGAGATTTATTAAATCCTTGTTGGTTAACCAGAATATTTATAACAAAGATTTCGTATTGATTTTACCTTTGCACTACAAAAATATAGAATCGTTTTTAATTGATAATAAAAGATGGCAAGGTGTTTTACTGTTTCTTATTTTAAGGTTTTGTTTGTGGCCAAGAAAGTACATGTTTATCCTTGTATTGTCACTATAAAATAAATTCCTAAATCAATAAATAAACGCAAGGATCATGTCTTGTTATTGCAATTGCTTGATCGAATAACTTCCTGTCAATCCAGTGATAAATAAATATTTTGTTTTAAAATTGCAAAATGTTACATTTGTTATTTCTAAAAGGATTTAGTTAAACTCAGCTAACTGCAGCCTTAAAATTACTGTGGATTTTAAAAGATTTATACTTTTGTTGTTTGAAATTTAACAATTTTGAAATCATATTTTTTTATTGTTCATTATTTAGTTGATAGAATAGATCATATGAATGTTTGTTGTTTAGCAAACAGGATTACGATACTTTCCCAAAGAAAAATTATCATCTTCTCAGTTTTAAAAGTAATAAGATATTTCAAAATAAAAAATCTATGAAAAATTTATCGGAAGAATGTCCTGATAAAGAAAACGCGAATTTATAGAGAAAATATTTCATGCCATGAAAAATTGGGAAGTTTTAAGTCCTCAAAGTACGAGAAATCAAGCAATTGCTCACATAATTCTAAAAAATCTAATTAAAAACAATTTTCAATGTGATTTTCGAGTTTAGATGCAAAATTACTTTAATATCCCGTTTAGACAGAAAAGCTAATCTCGTAAAAGTTGGATTAACTGCTTAATACATCACTAAATAAGTCGATTAAACCATATTTTAATCTGTTTGATTAACAGTAATCCAACTTTTAATCTGGTTACTATTTCTAAACGACTCTGTATTCATACTACTAATTGTATGCAACGCTGTGTTTTGTTATAACAGAACTTCCCAATATTAAAAAAAAAACACACACACACACAAAGTCTGATAAAAATTAATATTAACGCTGCCACAAAAAAATGTTGGCATTGTCGCTATTGGCACCACCTTGGTATTTTTAACTGACAGAGTTAAACTTTTAACTGTCAAGTTAATCTTTTGATTGAAAAAAAATCATGTTTAAATGATGAAGATTAAAAAGTTGGATTAACTTTAATTAAGTAGATTAATTTTGCTGTCTAAACGAGCTATAACCCATTACTGAAATTTTGCTGGGTTGTTTTCCAGCTGCTATCATTCATTTATGTTTTTACTCTCGTCTGCCAAGATGACGGCCTGGGTTCAAGTCACGGCAGGACCAAACAAATTCTGACCTCTTTAAAATTTTATTTTGGGGAATCTATTTCCAGATCACCTATTTATTAGTTTTGCCAGCGTGTTGACAACGTTGAAAATTTTCCCCGTGCTTTAATTTTCCCCGAGCTATCATTTTTGAAATGGGAAAGCATTTCTTGACAGTACTTGTACCACTTGCTAAAATACTTTGCCATCGCTTTCCCGTTTGTATTTTTCTGACTGACAAGGAAGGTATCCCAATGGGTTCCCTTCGATTTTAGTGAAATTCGGATATGTTATAGAGGAGTAAAATAAGAGAACGTATATTTTTTAGCCGCGGGATAAAAAAATAAGCTATTTTTCTCTGAAAACATGTCTGAAATTTACGAATTTAGATTTAGCATTAAGTTGCTCGAGAATATAAAAATGTTGATACCCATATTGCCCGTGTTGTTGACACAGGGTTGCCACTTCATTTAAATATTTGATATATATGTGAAAAGTCGTCCTAAAACCGAACGAATAACGAAGAAAGATTTGACCCTTCCTCTATTAAGTTTAATAGAAATTATTATGTGTAAATTTTAACTAAAACTAACAACAATTTCCCATACAAATGTGCTATTGAAAAAAAATAATAAATGAATAACAAAAAGTTGAAAAAAGTTGTTTGAGAAAAGACAGATGCGTCTCCAAATAAGCTTTCATATGATGCCCAATTTATCGCATGTTTCTTGAAATATTAAAAAGTAAATTTAAAAAACGAGATATTGGGTAATATCTTACCTAACTTTTTATCCCTAAACATGAGATTGGGCAGCTGAAAAAAATACGTGTACATTATTTTTTCTCTTTTATCACAACTCCGAAACTCATTAAGATCCATTGCGATGGCTTCCTTTTGAGTAGTGCCAGACTTTGACGGTCATATGTATTCTGTGAAGCGATTTTAATTTTCTATATTTGTATAATGACTTCTCTTACCTTTTAATAGTTATGCTACAAAAAATTGGCTCCGTGAACTCCCTCCACGCTCCTTATTTCTATGGGCAAAAACAACTCACCTTTGACGACAGTTTACAGTTTTATTTTCGTGACAGCTATCCCGTGACCGTCAAAAACAGGACCGGCATTAAAGGATCTGAACCCTCAAAAATTATAACTTTGCTATTAGCCAGCTAATGAGCATCGGCTGCAATGGTTTACAGGAAGGGTATCCCAATGGGTTCTCTCCGATTTTAATTTAATTCGGATATGTGATAGAGGATAAATAAAATAGGAGACATGTAGTTTTTTTGCGGTTCAGTCTCACATTTAAGGGTTAAATATTGGAATCAAAAACTTACCTATTTTAATTTCCATATTGCCCACGTCGACACAGGGTTGCCACTTATTTTATATAATGGTAAAAAGGGCGCTATGGGAAAAGTCGTCCTAAAGCCAGCCGAACAAGGCCGAATATCGAAATATGCTCCATTCTATATCGTTCGGATTTTGGCCAATGCTCCATTCCAATATCGGAGTGAGTTGAAGAGTTCGCATAAATTTTTTAACAAAAACGCAACTAAATAATTTTTGTAAAAAAAGTTTTTAGTCGCACAACTTTTTCTAGTATAAAAGTTGTATCACTTTATCCAATTTTTTAAATATATAATTTGATTTGAATATGAAACACTTTGGAATTCCCGGAAAAACATTCACGACTTGAGCTTTTTCCCTGGAAAATTTGAGGACTTTATGAGGACTATATTATATAATTTACATATCTAGCGGAGTTCGAAAAAATTTCTCGCTTTCCCGGGAAATACAAAAGTGCGGGATTTTGCATTCCCTACACTAATAGAAAAAAAGTTTGTAAAAGTTTTAGTTAGGACTACTAAAATGACCTTGCATAGAAAAAACTGCTGAAATTAGCAGATGATTTTTGTTAAGTATAACTAAGATAGGAAGAGCAAAAACTGTTAAATACATAGAATTTTAATTATATTTGAATTAATAGAAATAGCAGAAAAAGTTACTAAAAATTAGTTAAAAATGATGCTGCAAAAAACACTGCTAAAATTAGCAGATTTTTTTTTACTAAATACTAGTAAAATAAGAACATCAAAATTAAAACTGTTAAATTTACAGAATTTTAGTTATATTCAAGTTAACTTTTAGTTAATTGAAAATAGCGAATTGTACTGTAAAATCTGCAAAAAAAATTGCTAAATATTAGTAGACTTATTTGCATTAAAAAAAAATCGAAAAAACTTCGAAAATTTAAAATTTTTTTTATTTAGGAAAAGTTTTTGCTGATTTTAGCAGGTTAATTTGCTATTTTCAGTTAACAAAAATTTAGCTCAAATATAACTAAAATGCTGTTATATTTATATTTTGCTATTCCCATATTCATGCGCGGCTCCAGCAATTAATATAAGGGGAAAAATCATACGCCACAATGCCCAACTCAATGTGTTTGTCCACGGTGGCGTATGATTTTCCCTTATATTTATTACTAATATATAGCAAAAATAATCTGCTAATTTAGCAGTTTTTTTCTGCAGCATGATTTTTTACTAATTTTTAGTTGTTTTAACTAAATTTTTTACGGACTTTTTTCTATTAGTGTAGAATTTAGCAAAAATATCTGCTAATTTCAGTAGTTTTTGTTCTGCAAGGTTATTTTTAACTAGATTTAGTAGCTTTGTTTATTTCTATGAGTGTAGAACACACAAAAATCGTAACTTGACAAAATTCCCACAGGTGTAAAGATTAAAAATTATCAACTTATTGTTAGTTAACTAGAGTAATCATTATTCTTATAATTCACAAATCTTAGATGGAGAATATCTTTAACAAAAATCTTAAATATAAGTAAAAGATCATAGAAATCGATTATTTGTTTGGGCAACAAATCTCAGAGACAATTCCTAAAAATATGTCTGCAATATTTTGTCTATTTGTTTAGACAACATTTCAAATGAAAACCATAGAAAATTTAATAGTGATTATTAGAAACATAACGGTTACAAATTTATAAAAGAAAACCCAGGAAAAATTAAAAGAGAATTTTGTTTCCACGTTTCTGGTCGAATGCAAAACAATTGGGTATACAATGTTTATAATTAACATTACAACAACTAAAACAAAGAAAAAGGACATTAGTTAAATAGGACAGGGCAACAAAATATAAACAGGTAATAGGTTAAACTAAGAACTGTTAGTAACACACGGGGTACTTGTACTATTATCACTGTGGCTATAACAACATGATGTCTGTTGACAACTGTGTTTACCTTTAACTTTTTTGTTTGTAGACTGTGGTCTTGGCTAAAAAAAAAGGAACATAAAAACCAACAATATACTCTGAATTGTTGTGTTTTGTGCATGTTTTTTTCTAAACTCTCATATTTAAACACTTGTGCGATGACCACATTCTAGGAAGTTCTTTTTAAGCATTTCTATGACTTTTTTTTTTATTTCTTTGACAAAACCCTTGTCATGACACATTGTCCTTTTTTCGATCAACTCTCTTTTTTATGTTTATCTAAATGAGGGCTAAACAACATCAACAGTACTTACAGGCGAAACAGCAGCAGCAGCAGCAACAATAATATAGTGTGAGTGAGGGTGAGATATTCATGATTAACAACAGTTGCATAACGGTCCCTTACTAACTAATACACACACTTATTTTCATACACTAAATAAAGAACATTATAAACTCTTGATTATCTTGATAACGAAGGAAGAAGGGACTATGAGGCGCTGCAATGTTTTAATTTGATTTTAAACTACTGATAAACTAATATCCGTGGAAAATGTCAAAATAATATTAACAACACCACTGGACATACTCACGTACTTGGTTTATATTGAAGTGTATGCATGTGTGTGCTTGCGTGTGTGTGTGTGTGTGTGTAGACGACCCAGCATTATTGAACCATTTGTCACCAGTTTAAACAGAACGTACGCACATAACGATCATTGATCGTTTGATTAGGCACTATTTTACCTTTTGTTTTTAACTAATTGAAATGCACTTGTGGTATTAAAGAATTCAATGAATTTTCCAGGTTTTTATGAAACATTTATCAAGTGTCAAATTTTTTTATTCAATTTCAAATTAAACGCCCAGCAACAAAATTAACAAGAGACAGTGGGAATAGGAGAACATTTTAGGAGTACACATTTTTAGTGATAGTCTAAAAGGTTCACAGTGCACAATTTTAGTCCGAAAAGACTCATAAAAAACACTTAGACCAAGTTTTTCTTTATATTCGTGTAACTTTGCGGCGTATTGTAAGAACTGTACACAGAAAAAACTAAAAACTAATTTTAACAACGAAATTGATTATATCAATGAAAATTTTAATTGATTTTGCACCTATCAAATGATACTTTTAACCACTAAAAATTGTATACGATTAACTGAAACAAATTTAGATAAAAGTAGTAATAATATCAATTAAAACATTAGATGAAAATAAAAAAAAAAAAAATGTGTGTATGTCATGTTTCATATTTCAAGTACTGCATATGTGTTTGTTTCGTTTATGAACTGCAAAGCTTTTGGTTGTTATACTAAAATTTTTCTATATATGCATACAGTTTAAGAAAAAAAAGTATGGGAATTATATAACACTTCATTATGTAACAAATATTTGCAGAAATATTTAAAAGCCAATTAAAATATTAATTGATTCAATTAAGTATTTGTTTAGAAACAATTTTTATTTTTAATATATATTTAATTAGATATTTAAGGTTAATAATTTTTTCTGTGTAGTATCGGCTTCGGCAAAAAATTGACAATCGGCCAATAATCGGTAATCAGCTATGATTTGGCCGATTACCGATTATTACCCAAAAAACCCGAAACATCCCAAATAATCATAATTTCCAAACAATTTTCATTAGGGAAACGCTTTTACGCTGTTTTGAGTTATCAGGATAAATTTTTACTTGAAATATCTCTTTCCTGTACTTTACTTCGGTAACCCAAAAGCGTTTCCGTACTCAAAAGAGTGTGTATACTGCTTTCTGGGCCTTATAAAAATAATTAGCTTCGGCATCGGCTAACCAACCATAAAACTGCCTTCGGCCCGAACCTACTTGTTAGTAATAAACACTCATGGTTGGGCGCCATTTAAGATGTTAAACATATGGTTTTAATGCAGAGTGCATTCCTGTTCTTGTGGATGTTTTTTCTTCTTTTTTTGTTGCAAACATCAAATTTTATCTATCCTAGCAGTAAAGTCCATAAAAAAATATGTGGAAACATTATATTACTTTTTTGCGGGTTTCAATAAAGCATAAACCTTGTTGAAGTTCGTAACATATTTTTCTCATTTTATCAAATAAAACACAGCCAAACAATGCTTATATATCTATTAGGATATTTCTAGACACGGGCTTTTAAATTTTACCGTTTTCGCATATCAAAATCTGCAGAACGCATATCAAAATCTGCAGGGAACTTCTTCATTCATAATTTACTTTTTTTATTTTTTAAATATTTTTAAAAAATTGCCAGATAATTTTCTATTGGTACGAAAAAAATTGGAGATGTGTTCGGCTTAGTTTTCGAGATGATTCCCAAAATATTTCGGGTCTACCAATGAGATCTCACGAGCTGGACCATTTTTAAAAAATGTATTTTTTTTAGTTTTGTAAGAATTTTGCATTTTATCTGAAGACAACAAACTCAATATGGGTATCATATGAAAGGTTTTTCTGAGGCGCGTCCAGCGGTATATATAACATATTCAAGCATGTGCAGCAATGTCCTATTTTCAAGGATATTCTATAAAAAAAAAACAAATTTTTGCAAAAAAAAACCATTTGCAATAAAACAGTAATGACAAATCTATTTTTTAGGGACACCCTAATATATACCGTTGGATGCGCCTTGAAAACACTGTTCATATGATACCCATATTGTGTATGTTATCTTTAGCTAAAACGCTAAATTCTTCCAAATTAAAAAAAGTGTTTTTTTTTTTAAACGGTGCAGCTCGTGAAATCTCCGAAAATAGACCGAAAATATTTTGGGAGTCATCATAAAACTAACCAAGTATTATTTTAAGAATGGCATTTTTTTTAAATTTTTTTCGGTCTAATGAACATAAATAAGCATTGATTTGAGCATATATGAATCATTTATTTATGATATGTGCTCATTAGACCGTACCATCTTACAGGCTAAAAAGAGAGTGCCGCGTACACCCACCAATATGAAGTATTTTTGCAAGGCGATTTAAAAAAAAAACAGTTTTTTTTGCCGAACGTAGGCGTCGCCATTTTACATTTTTCGTTATATCTTTGCCATTTACTGTCGGATCTTAAAGTATAATATATCGATGTTTTTCTCTCGAGGAGACCAGTATTTTGCTCTAAGGGCCATTGACCTCAAGTATCCCGTGCTAGTAGTTACCCACCGGATCTCAGTTGCTACAACCCAAATGTACGACCCTAATGTCAGAAAATTAAAGCTCGCAAAAAATAATTAAACTTTTGCTAAGAAAATTTTTCGATAAACCCAGTAGAATTTTTTTTTATTTTTTGGTTGCCGAACGTAGGGGTTGCCTTTTAAAAATTTTTTTATTGGATTTTACCTTTAAAGCAAAACACTGGTCTCCTCGAGGCAAACAAATTTATATATCACACTTTAAAATCTGAAGCTATAATGAAAAATTGAAAAAGGCAAACAAATTTTTTTTTCTTGAAATTGCCTTGCAAAAATACTTCATATTGGAGTGTGTACGGCGAACTTTTTTTCACGTACGGTCTAGTGCTCATGTATAATCAATTTTTAACAGGATACATTGAATTTTTTGAAATCGCTTTGTATGCGGGTAGTTTTTGTTCCAAAATTACCCAAAAAACTAATTTTATTATTAATATACGTGGTAATAGATACAAATTTTGAAAAAAAATGTGTAATCTATTACCTACACTCATAGAAATAAACTTATAAAAACAGCAGAAAAAGCCAGGGACCGAAATTAAAAATTGTTTTTTAAATAAAAGCCTATAGAACTAAATGTTGGAGAACTGATTCAATAATCCTTGTGTAATAGTTTTCCAAAAAATGCTTTGCTTTTTAAATTTTTGACTTTTATTTTTTGGAGCAAATATAAAAGTTACTTTTTGACTTTTATTTTTTGAGAAAAAGATCCCAATAAAATCGGTTATAAAATCCATTGGTTTCATAACTATTTTGTAAATTCCCATTAATGGAATTTCTACAGAAATAGTCTTGAAAATTGTCTTTAAAACCCTAAATTTCTTAAATGCTGAAACTTTTTCCCCATAACAAGTGCTCATACATATTTACTACATTCGTTTGAAAACTTCTCAAATTTTGAGTCAGGAAAAGTATTTATGGGAAACATTTCAGATTCTGTATTATCAACTTGGTAAATCTTTTTTCCATTATCTACTTTAATTCTGCATTTAGTACCTTTTCAGTATTCTTTTCTTTGTCCCACTGTGCAACAGTTATATAATGTACATATGACTCTCCTTCTTTAATTTTCTTTTTTCTTTGTTGAATTGATGATTATCAATTATTTGTGTGTTGATAACTTCTTTCCCGTTTAGAATGATACGAGTAGTTTGGTCATGGGTCTTCCACGCCACTTCATACTTTTCGTTGTTATTTGATTAAATGAACACATTATTATGTGTAATAAATTGTATTTCCAGTGAATCGAATTCAGTTGAATTTGTACTGAATTTAGGTTCTTTAAATACGACAGTCAGTGTTTGTGGTAGTGTCATTTGAATAATTTTGATTTAAATTGACAAATGACATGTGTGATTTGGTTGGTTGGCTGGTATGTTTAATTTTTCCACATAAATTTTGGTTCAAAAAACACAAGCAACATGCATGTTGTGTATGACACAATATTCTAGAAAATGATCGATAAAAAAAACAGTGATATTTCTATCACCCGAAATGATTAATATGCAAGAGCTGGTAATTCTCATCAACAAATGATGGTCTTAATTAATGACTTTAAATATGTTTGGTGTATAACACAACAACAACCACAAAAATGAACAAGTGAAAAATGGTAAAAACTTGTAACCAAAAAAATTTAGCTAGTCACCTAAATACATTTTTCTTTTATTGTAATAAAGTTGTTTAGTGTTTTTTGTAGTTTTTTTTGTAGTTTTTTTTTCCCAAAACCTAATAATTTTCTAATTACTTAATTTTACGCTTGTTAACTCTATCCACACTAAATATAAATACCTTGTTAGCAGCTGGTTTTTTATTTTTATCTTAAAAAATAATGCCTTTCAATTGTTCATTCTATGCGCCGCTTATTTAAGGTTTACAAGAAAACAAAATTAACTTCCGTTTAGTTTAAATTATAATGGGATACATATCTTTAAATACTTCTGACTATTTTTTTCTTAATCATTTCATTATATTTCAATTCTAATTTTTCGACTTATCTTTAATAATTAGATATTTTTTCTTAAAACAAGGCCACTTTTAAACAAAAAATAAACAAATTATTATTTGTCAAGTGGTGTGAGTCTATTTGATTAGTCATTTTTAATTTTCGATTTTGGTATTTATTTAAAATAATTTCTCTTAACCGGCACTTGAGCTAATTTTTGAAACAGAAATAATTTTATGTTTTATCTTATTTTTATAATCTAATGTTCTTTTAACAAGCAGTTTAAATGTTTTTAAGGTAAAAATAACACAATAACAAGTGTTTATTTGCCAAGTCATCATTGTTATTTTTTTGGTATTTTGTTTGTATATTGGAGTGGTCCCTTTTTAATTGGTAAACTATAATTTTATTTAACAAGTTAATTATAGGGAGAAAAATAAAACATTTTAAATTAAGAAAAACAAAAATATAAAAACCTTAATTACCTCTTTACCCAAACTTAACCCATAGTCTACCAACAAAATTTAAATGGAGAACTATATTTTAAAGTGTACGAAAGTTACGAGTATTTAAAAATATTTACTTCAATCAAAATTTTCAAATAGTTTTTTATTTAAACTCTAATAAATTTTTGTTTAAATTTACACAATTTGTAGTAAGTAAATTTATTTCACACATTGTGTATAATATTCATGCACACAATAAAAACTGTAAAGAATTAATTCCTTTTTGGAATGACTTCCCTAAAATTTAATTCAATTCTGTAATTCATGGAATGAATTCATTAATAAAGGAAAACCAGGAATTAATTCCAGTGAATGAATTTATAAAAATTTAAATTTAGCGAAAGTCCCTGACCAAAACATTTAGTAAATTAATTAAAGAATTAATTTACTAACGAGGACATTCAAATCGAGTTACCTAGTGTCTTCAAATGCAATGAAATGTGCAAAGAAATTTGAAAATAACACACAAAACAACAACAACGCAAATAATTTTGTTGTTGCTTTGTGTGTTATTTTCAAATTTCTTTGCACATTTCATTGCATTTGAAGACACTAGGTTAATTAAATTTTTGGTCAACGCATTAATTTCCTATGGAATGAATTTCCTGTAAATTGATTAAATTTGAAGAAATTAACTTTTTCGTTTAATTCCCTGAATGAATTATCTTTTTCTTCTGATTCCCTGAAGTAAATAACTTTTTTATTTAATTCCCTAGTGCATGAATGTTTGCATAAAACTAATGATTGACACTTTTTATTAACCACAAAAAACTGATAGGATATAAGTGTGATACACCAAAATGTTCGTATGAATATGGCCTATTTGTGTCCATAATTAGAAATGCGGCGACTCGTCTAGGTATTCCAGAAATTCAGATTTTGTTTACTGACCACCATTGGTGAATCACATTTTCATGGAGCAACTCCACAAAAAACTGATAGGATATAAGTGTGATACACCAAAATGTTCGTATGAATATGGCCTATTTGTGTCCATAATTAGAAATGCGGCGACTACTCTAGGTATTCCAGAAATTCAGATTTTGTTTACTGACCACCGGTGATGAATCACATTTTCATGGAGCAACTCCACAAAAAACTGATAGGATATAAGTGTGATACACCAAAATGTTCGTATGAATAAGGCCTATTTGTGTCCATAATTAGAAATGCGGCGACTGCTCTAGGTATTCCAGAAATTCAGATTTTGTTTACTGACCACCATTGGTGAATCACATTTTCATGGAGCAACTCCACAAAAAACTGATAGGATATAAGTGTGATACACCAAAATGTTCGTATGAATAAGGCCTATTTGTGTCCATAATTAGAAATGCGGCGACTTCTCTAGGTATTCCAGAAATTCAGATTTTGTTTACTGACCACCATTGGTGAATCACATTTTCATGGACCAACTCCACAAAAAACTGATAGGATATAAGTGTGATACACCAAAATGTTCGTATGAATATGGCCTATTTGTGTCCATAATTAGAAATGCGGCGACTAGTCTAGGTATTCCAGAAATTCAGATTTTGTTTACTGACCACCATTGGTGAATCACATTTTCATGGAGCAACTCCACAAAAAACTGATAGGATATAAGTGTGATACACCAAAATGTTCGTATGAATAAGGCCTATTTGTGTCCATAATTAGAAATGCGGCGACTAGTCTAGGTATTCCAGAAATTCAGATTTTGTTTACTGACCACCATTGGTGAATCACATTTTCATGGAGCAACTCCACAAAAAACTGATAGGATATAAGTGTGATACACCAAAATGTTCGTATGAATAAGGCCTATTTGGGTCCATAATTAGAAATGCGGCGACTAGTCTAGGTATTCCAGAAATTCAGATTTTGTTTACTGACCACCATTGGTGAATCACATTTTCATGGAGCAACTCCACAAAAAACTGATAGGATATAAGTGTGATACACCAAAATGTTCGTATGAGTAAGGCCTATTTGTGTCCATAATTAGAAATGCGGCGACTGCTCTAGGTATTCCAGAAATTCAGATTTTGTTTACTGACCACCGGTGATGAATCACATTTTCATGGAGCAACTCCACAAAAAACTGATAGGATATAAGTGTGATACACCAAAATGTTCGTATGAATAAGGCCTATTTGTGTCCATAATTAGAAATGCGGCGACTACTCTAGGTATTCCAGAAATTCAGATTTTGTTTACTGACCACCGGTGATGAATCACATTTTCATGGAGCAACTCCACAAAAAACTGATAGGATATAAGTGTGATACACCAAAATGTTCGTATGAATAAGGCCTATTTGTGTCCATAATTAGAAATGCGGCGACTGCTCTAGGTATTCCAGAAATTCAGATTTTGTTTACTGACCACCATTGGTGAATCACATTTTCATGGAGCAACTCCACAAAAAACTGATAGGATATAAGTGTGATACACCAAAATGTTCGTATGAATAAGGCCTATTTGTGTCCATAATTAGAAATGCGGCGACTAGTCTAGGTATTCCAGAAATTCAGATTTTGTTTACTGACCACCATTGGTGAATCACATTTTCATGGAGCAACTCCACAAAACACTGATAGGATATAAGTGTGATACCCCAAAATGTTCGTATGAATAAGGCCTATTTGTGTCCATAATTAGAAATGCGGCGACTAGTCTAGGTATTCCAGAAATTCAGATTTTGTTTACTGACCACCATTGGTGAATCACATTTTCATGGAGCAACTCCACAAAAAACTGATAGGATATAAGTGTGATACACCAAAATGTTCGTATGAATAAGGCCTATTTGTGTCCATAATTAGAAATGCGGCGACTGCTCTAGGTATTCCAGAAATTCAGATTTTGTTTACTGACCACCGGTGATGAATCACATTTTCATGGAGCAACTCCACAAAAAACTGATAGGATATAAGTGTGATACACCAAAATGTTCGTATGAATAAGGCCTATTTGTGTCCATAATTAGAAATGCGGCGACTGCTCTAGGTATTCCAGAAATTCAGATTTTGTTTACTGACCACCATTGGTGAATCACATTTTCATGGAGCAACTCCACAAAAAACTGATAGGATATAAGTGTGATACACCAAAATGTTCGTATGAATAAGGCCTATTTGTGTCCATAATTAGAAATGCGGCGACTAGTCTAGGTATTCCAGAAATTCAGATTTTGTTTACTGACCACCATTGGTGAATCACATTTTCATGGAGCAACTCCACAAAAAACTGATAGGATATAAGTGTGATACACCAAAATGTTCGTATGAATAAGGCCTATTTGTGTCCATAATTAGAAATGCGGCGACTGCTCTAGGTATTCCAGAAATTCAGATTTTGTTTACTGACCACCGGTGATGAATCACATTTTCATGGAGCAACTCCACAAAAAACTGATAGGATATAAGTGTGATACACCAAAATGTTCGTATGAATAAGGCCTATTTGTGTCCATAATTAGAAATGCGGCGACTGCTCTAGGTATTCCAGAAATTCAGATTTTGTTTACTGACCACCATTGGTGAATCACATTTTCATGGAGCAACTCCACAAAAAACTGATAGGATATAAGTGTGATACACCAAAATGTTCGTATGAATAAGGCCTATTTGTGTCCATAATTAGAAATGCGGCGACTAGTCTAGGTATTCCAGAAATTCAGATTTTGTTTACTGACCACCATTGGTGAATCACATTTTCATGGAGCAACTCCACAAAAAACTGATAGGATATAAGTGTGATACACCAAAATGTTCGTATGAATAAGGCCTATTTGTGTCCATAATTAGAAATGCGGCGACTACTCTAGGTATTCCAGAAATTCAGATTTTGTTTACTGACCACCGGTGATGAATCACATTTTCATGGAGCAACTCCACAAAAAACTGATAGGATATAAGTGTGATACACCAAAATGTTCGTATGAATATGGCCTATTTGTGTCCATAATTAGAAATGCGGCGACTAGTCTAGGTATTCCAGAAATTCAGATTTTGTTTACTGACCACCATTGGTGAATCACATTTTCATGGAGCAACTCCACAAAAAACTGATAGGATATAAGTGTGATACACCAAAATGTTCGTATGAATAAGGCCTATTTGTGTCCATAATTAGAAATGCGGCGACTACTCTAGGTATTCCAGAAATTCAGATTTTGTTTACTGACCACCGGTGATGAATCACATTTTCATGGAGCAACTCCACAAAAAACTGATAGGATATAAGTGTGATACACCAAAATGTTCGTATGAATAAGGCCTATTTGTGTCCATAATTAGAAATGCGGCGACTAGTCTAGGTATTCCAGAAATTCAGATTTTGTTTACTGACCACCATTGGTGAATCACATTTTCATGGAGCAACTCCACAAAAAACTGATAGGATATAAGTGTGATACCCCAAAATGTTCGTATGAATAAGGCCTATTTGTGTCCATAATTAGAAATGCGGCGACTAGTCTAGGTATTCCAGAAATTCAGATTTTGTTTACTGACCACCATTGGTGAATCACATTTTCATGGAGCAACTCCACAAAAAACTGATAGGATATAAGTGTGATACCCCAAAATGTTCGTATGAATAAGGCCTATTTGTGTCCATAATTAGAAATGCGGCGACTAGTCTAGGTATTCCAGAAATTCAGATTTTGTTTACTGACCACCATTGGTGAATCACATTTTCATGGAGCAACTCCACAAAAAACTGATAGGATATAAGTGTGATACACCAAAATGTTCGTATGAATAAGGCCTATTTGTGTCCATAATTAGAAATGCGGCGACTACTCTAGGTATTCCAGAAATTCAGATTTTGTTTACTGACCACCGGTGATGAATCACATTTTCATGGAGCAACTCCACAAAAAACTGATAGGATATAAGTGTGATACACCAAAATGTTCGTATGAATAAGGCCTATTTGTGTCCATAATTAGAAATGCGGCGACTAGTCTAGGTATTCCAGAAATTCAGATTTTGTTTACTGACCACCATTGGTGAATCACATTTTCATGGAGCAACTCCACAAAAAACTGATAGGATATAAGTGTGATACACCAAAATGTTCGTATGAATAAGGCCTATTTGTGTCCATAATTAGAAATGCGGCGACTACTCTAGGTATTCCAGAAATTCAGATTTTGTTTACTGACCACCATTGGTGAATCACATTTTCATGGAGCAACTCCACAAAAAACTGATAGGATATAAGTGTGATACACCAAAATGTTCGTATGAATAAGGCCTATTTGGGTCCATAATTAGAAATGCGGCGACTAGTCTAGGTATTCCAGAAATTCAGATTTTGTTTACTGACCACCATTGGTGAATCACATTTTCATGGAGCAACTCCACAAAAAACTGATAGGATATAAGTGTGATACACCAAAATGTTCGTATGAGTAAGGCCTATTTGTGTCCATAATTAGAAATGCGGCGACTGCTCTAGGTATTCCAGAAATTCAGATTTTGTTTACTGACCACCGGTGATGAATCACATTTTCATGGAGCAACTCCACAAAAAACTGATAGGATATAAGTGTGATACACCAAAATGTTCGTATGAATAAGGCCTATTTGTGTCCATAATTAGAAATGCGGCGACTACTCTAGGTATTCCAGAAATTCAGATTTTGTTTACTGACCACCGGTGATGAATCACATTTTCATGGAGCAACTCCACAAAAAACTGATAGGATATAAGTGTGATACACCAAAATGTTCGTATGAATAAGGCCTATTTGTGTCCATAATTAGAAATGCGGCGACTGCTCTAGGTATTCCAGAAATTCAGATTTTGTTTACTGACCACCATTGGTGAATCACATTTTCATGGAGCAACTCCACAAAAAACTGATAGGATATAAGTGTGATACACCAAAATGTTCGTATGAATAAGGCCTATTTGTGTCCATAATTAGAAATGCGGCGACTAGTCTAGGTATTCCAGAAATTCAGATTTTGTTTACTGACCACCATTGGTGAATCACATTTTCATGGAGCAACTCCACAAAAAACTGATAGGATATAAGTGTGATACACCAAAATGTTCGTATGAATAAGGCCTATTTGGGTCCATAATTAGAAATGCGGCGACTAGTCTAGGTATTCCAGAAATTCAGATTTTGTTTACTGACCACCATTGGTGAATCACATTTTCATGGAGCAACTCCACAAAAAACTGATAGGATATAAGTGTGATACACCAAAATGTTCGTATGAGTAAGGCCTATTTGTGTCCATAATTAGAAATGCGGCGACTAGTCTAGGTATTCCAGAAATTCAGATTTTGTTTACTGACCACCATTGGTGAATCACATTTTCATGGAGCAACTCCACAAAACACTGATAGGATATAAGTGTGATACCCCAAAATGTTCGTATGAATAAGGCCTATTTGTGTCCATAATTAGAAATGCGGCGACTAGTCTAGGTATTCCAGAAATTCAGATTTTGTTTACTGACCACCATTGGTGAATCACATTTTCATGGAGCAACTCCACAAAAAACTGATAGGATATAAGTGTGATACACCAAAATGTTCGTATGAATAAGGCCTATTTGTGTCCATAATTAGAAATGCGGCGACTGCTCTAGGTATTCCAGAAATTCAGATTTTGTTTACTGACCACCGGTGATGAATCACATTTTCATGGAGCAACTCCACAAAAAACTGATAGGATATAAGTGTGATACACCAAAATGTTCGTATGAATAAGGCCTATTTGTGTCCATAATTAGAAATGCGGCGACTGCTCTAGGTATTCCAGAAATTCAGATTTTGTTTACTGACCACCATTGGTGAATCACATTTTCATGGAGCAACTCCACAAAAAACTGATAGGATATAAGTGTGATACACCAAAATGTTCGTATGAATAAGGCCTATTTGTGTCCATAATTAGAAATGCGGCGACTAGTCTAGGTATTCCAGAAATTCAGATTTTGTTTACTGACCACCATTGGTGAATCACATTTTCATGGAGCAACTCCACAAAAAACTGATAGGATATAAGTGTGATACACCAAAATGTTCGTATGAATAAGGCCTATTTGTGTCCATAATTAGAAATGCGGCGACTGCTCTAGGTATTCCAGAAATTCAGATTTTGTTTACTGACCACCGGTGATGAATCACATTTTCATGGAGCAACTCCACAAAAAACTGATAGGATATAAGTGTGATACACCAAAATGTTCGTATGAATAAGGCCTATTTGTGTCCATAATTAGAAATGCGGCGACTGCTCTAGGTATTCCAGAAATTCAGATTTTGTTTACTGACCACCATTGGTGAATCACATTTTCATGGAGCAACTCCACAAAAAACTGATAGGATATAAGTGTGATACACCAAAATGTTCGTATGAATAAGGCCTATTTGTGTCCATAATTAGAAATGCGGCGACTAGTCTAGGTATTCCAGAAATTCAGATTTTGTTTACTGACCACCATTGGTGAATCACATTTTCATGGAGCAACTCCACAAAAAACTGATAGGATATAAGTGTGATACACCAAAATGTTCGTATGAATAAGGCCTATTTGTGTCCATAATTAGAAATGCGGCGACTACTCTAGGTATTCCAGAAATTCAGATTTTGTTTACTGACCACCGGTGATGAATCACATTTTCATGGAGCAACTCCACAAAAAACTGATAGGATATAAGTGTGATACACCAAAATGTTCGTATGAATATGGCCTATTTGTGTCCATAATTAGAAATGCGGCGACTAGTCTAGGTATTCCAGAAATTCAGATTTTGTTTACTGACCACCATTGGTGAATCACATTTTCATGGAGCAACTCCACAAAAAACTGATAGGATATAAGTGTGATACACCAAAATGTTCGTATGAATAAGGCCTATTTGTGTCCATAATTAGAAATGCGGCGACTACTCTAGGTATTCCAGAAATTCAGATTTTGTTTACTGACCACCGGCGATGAATCACATTTTCATGGAGCAACTCCACAAAAAACTGATAGGATATAAGTGTGATACACCAAAATGTTCGTATGAATAAGGCCTATTTGTGTCCATAATTAGAAATGCGGCGACTGCTCTAGGTATTCCAGAAATTCAGATTTTGTTTACTGACCACCATTGGTGAATCACATTTTCATGGAGCAACTCCACAAAAAACTGATAGGATATAAGTGTGATACACCAAAATGTTCGTATGAATAAGGCCTATTTGTGTCCATAATTAGAAATGCGGCGACTACTCTAGGTATTCCAGAAATTCAGATTTTGTTTACTGACCACCGGTGATGAATCACATTTTCATGGAGCAACTCCACAAAAAACTGATAGGATATAAGTGTGATACACCAAAATGTTCGTATGAATATGGCCTATTTGTGTCCATAATTAGAAATGCGGCGACTAGTCTAGGTATTCCAGAAATTCAGATTTTGTTTACTGACCACCATTGGTGAATCACATTTTCATGGAGCAACTCCACAAAAAACTGATAGGATATAAGTGTGATACACCAAAATGTTCGTATGAATAAGGCCTATTTGTGTCCATAATTAGAAATGCGGCGACTACTCTAGGTATTCCAGAAATTCAGATTTTGTTTACTGACCACCGGTGATGAATCACATTTTCATGGAGCAACTCCACAAAAAACTGATAGGATATAAGTGTGATACACCAAAATGTTCGTATGAATAAGGCCTATTTGTGTCCATAATTAGAAATGCGGCGACTACTCTAGGTATTCCAGAAATTCAGATTTTGTTTACTGACCACCGGTGATGAATCACATTTTCATGGAGCAACTCCACAAAAAACTGATAGGATATAAGTGTGATACACCAAAATGTTCGTATGAATATGGCCTATTTGTGTCCATAATTAGAAATGCGGCGACTAGTCTAGGTATTCCAGAAATTCAGATTTTGTTTACTGACCACCGGTGATGAATCACATTTTCATGGAGCAACTCCACAAAAAACTGATAGGATATAAGTGTGATACACCAAAATGTTCGTATGAATAAGGCCTATTTGTGTCCATAATTAGAAATGCGGCGACTACTCTAGGTATTCCAGAAATTCAGATTTTGTTTACTGACCACCGGTGATGAATCACATTTTCATGGAGCAACTCCACAAAAAACTGATAGGATATAAGTGTGATACACCAAAATGTTCGTATGAATAAGGCCTATTTGTGTCCATAATTAGAAATGCGGCGACTGCTCTAGGTATTCCAGAAATTCAGATTTTGTTTACTGACCACCGGTGATGAATCACATTTTCATGGAGCAACTCCACAAAAAACTGATAGGATATAAGTGTGATACACCAAAATGTTCGTATGAATAAGGCCTATTTGTGTCCATAATTAGAAATGCGGCGACTACTCTAGGTATTCCAGAAATTCAGATTTTGTTTACTGACCACCGGTGATGAATCACATTTTCATGGAGCAACTCCACAAAAAACTGATAGGATATAAGTGTGATACACCAAAATGTTCGTATGAATAAGGCCTATTTGTGTCCATAATTAGAAATGCGGCGACTGCTCTAGGTATTCCAGAAATTCAGATTTTGTTTACTGACCACCATTGGTGAATCACATTTTCATGGAGCAACTCCACAAAAAACTGATAGGATATAAGTGTGATACACCAAAATGTTCGTATGAATAAGGCCTATTTGTGTCCATAATTAGAAATGCGGCGACTAGTCTAGGTATTCCAGAAATTCAGATTTTGTTTACTGACCACCATTGGTGAATCACATTTTCATGGAGCAACTCCACAAAAAACTGATAGGATATAAGTGTGATACACCAAAATGTTCGTATGAGTAAGGCCTATTTGTGTCCATAATTAGAAATGCGGCGACTAGTCTAGGTATTCCAGAAATTCAGATTTTGTTTACTGACCACCATTGGTGAATCACATTTTCATGGAGCAACTCCACAAAAAACTGATAGGATATAAGTGTGATACACCAAAATGTTCGTATGAATAAGGCCTATTTGGGTCCATAATTAGAAATGCGGCGACTAGTCTAGGTATTCCAGAAATTCAGATTTTGTTTACTGACCACCATTGGTGAATCACATTTTCATGGAGCAACTCCACAAAAAACTGATAGGATATAAGTGTGATACACCAAAATGTTCGTATGAATAAGGCCTATTTGTGTCCATAATTAGAAATGCGGCGACTAGTCTAGGTATTCCAGAAATTCAGATTTTGTTTACTAACCACCATTGGTGAATCACATTTTCATGGAGCAACTCCACAAAAAACTGATAGGATATAAGTGTGATACACCAAAATGTTCGTATGAGTAAGGCCTATTTGTGTCCATAATTAGAAATGCGGCGACTAGTCTAGGTATTCCAGAAATTCAGATTTTGTTTACTGACCACCATTGGTGAATCACATTTTCATGGAGCAACTCCACAAAACACTGATAGGATATAAGTGTGATACCCCAAAATGTTCGTATGAATAAGGCCTATTTGTGTCCATAATTAGAAATGCGGCGACTAGTCTAGGTATTCCAGAAATTCAGATTTTGTTTACTGACCACCATTGGTGAATCACATTTTCATGGAGCAACTCCACAAAAAACTGATAGGATATAAGTGTGATACACCAAAATGTTCGTATGAGTAAGGCCTATGTGTCCATAATTAGAAATGCGGCGACTAGTCTAGGTATTCCAGAAATTCAGATTTTGTTTACTGACCACCATTGGTGAATCACATTTTCATGGAGCAACTCCACAAAACACTGATAGGATATAAGTGTGATACCCCAAAATGTTCGTATGAATAAGGCCTATTTGTGTCCATAATTAGAAATGCGGCGACTAGTCTAGGTATTCCAGAAATTCAGATTTTGTTTACTGACCACCATTGGTGAATCACATTTTCATGGAGCAACTCCACAAAAAACTGATAGGATATAAGTGTGATACACCAAAATGTTCGTATGAATAAGGCCTATTTGTGTCCATAATTAGAAATGCGGCGACTGCTCTAGGTATTCCAGAAATTCAGATTTTGTTTACTGACCACCATTGGTGAATCACATTTTCATGGAGCAACTCCACAAAAAACTGATAGGATATAAGTGTGATACACCAAAATGTTCGTATGAATAAGGCCTATTTGTGTCCATAATTAGAAATGCGGCGACTACTCTAGGTATTCCAGAAATTCAGATTTTGTTTACTGACCACCGGTGATGAATCACATTTTCATGGAGCAACTCCACAAAAAACTGATAGGATATAAGTGTGATACACCAAAATGTTCGTATGAATAAGGCCTATTTGTGTCCATAATTAGAAATGCGGCGACTACTCTAGGTATTCCAGAAATTCAGATTTTGTTTACTGACCACCGGTGATGAATCACATTTTCATGGAGCAACTCCACAAAAAACTGATAGGATATAAGTGTGATACACCAAAATGTTCGTATGAATAAGGCCTATTTGTGTCCATAATTAGAAATGCGGCGACTACTCTAGGTATTCCAGAAATTCAGATTTTGTTTACTGACCACCGGTGATGAATCACATTTTCATGGAGCAACTCCACAAAAAACTGATAGGATATAAGTGTGATACACCAAAATGTTCGTATGAATAAGGCCTATTTGTGTCCATAATTAGAAATGCGGCGACTGCTCTAGGTATTCCAGAAATTCAGATTTTGTTTACTGACCACCATTGGTGAATCACATTTTCATGGAGCAACTCCACAAAAAACTGATAGGATATAAGTGTGATACACCAAAATGTTCGCATGAATAAGGCCTATTTGTGTCCATAATTAGAAATGCGGCGACTAGTCTAGGTATTCCAGAAATTCAGATTTTGTTTACTGACCACCATTGGTGAATCACATTTTCATGGAGCAACTCCACAAAAAACTGATAGGATATAAGTGTGATACACCAAAATGTTCGTATGAATAAGGCCTATTTGTGTCCATAATTAGAAATGCGGCGACTACTCTAGGTATTCCAGAAATTCAGATTTTGTTTACTGACCACCGGTGATGAATCACATTTTCATGGAGCAACTCCACAAAAAACTGATAGGATATAAGTGTGATACACCAAAATGTTCGTATGAATAAGGCCTATTTGTGTCCATAATTAGAAATGCGGCGACTAGTCTAGGTATTCCAGAAATTCAGATTTTGTTTACTGACCACCGGTGATGAATCACATTTTCATGGAGCAACTCCACAAAAAACTGATAGGATATAAGTGTGATACACCAAAATGTTCGTATGAATAAGGCCTATTTGTGTCCATAATTAGAAATGCGGCGACTACTCTAGGTATTCCAGAAATTCAGATTTTGTTTACTGACCACCGGTGATGAATCACATTTTCATGGAGCAACTCCACAAAAAACTGATAGGATATAAGTGTGATACACCAAAATGTTCGTATGAATAAGGCCTATTTGTGTCCATAATTAGAAATGCGGCGACTGCTCTAGGTATTCCAGAAATTCAGATTTTGTTTACTGACCACCGGTGATGAATCACATTTTCATGGAGCAACTCCACAAAAAACTGATAGGATATAAGTGTGATACACCAAAATGTTCGTATGAATAAGGCCTATTTGTGTCCATAATTAGAAATGCGGCGACTGCTCTAGGTATTCCAGAAATTCAGATTTTGTTTACTGACCACCATTGGTGAATCACATTTTCATGGAGCAACTCCACAAAAAACTGATAGGATATAAGTGTGATACACCAAAATGTTCGTATGAATAAGGCCTATTTGTGTCCATAATTAGAAATGCGGCGACTACTCTAGGTATTCCAGAAATTCAGATTTTGTTTACTGACCACCGGTGATGAATCACATTTTCATGGAGCAACTCCACAAAAAACTGATAGGATATAAGTGTGATACACCAAAATGTTCGTATGAATATGGCCTATTTGTGTCCATAATTAGAAATGCGGCGACTAGTCTAGGTATTCCAGAAATTCAGATTTTGTTTACTGACCACCATTGGTGAATCACATTTTCATGGAGCAACTCCACAAAAAACTGATAGGATATAAGTGTGATACACCAAAATGTTCGTATGAATAAGGCCTATTTGTGTCCATAATTAGAAATGCGGCGACTACTCTAGGTATTCCAGAAATTCAGATTTTGTTTACTGACCACCGGTGATGAATCACATTTTCATGGAGCAACTCCACAAAAAACTGATAGGATATAAGTGTGATACACCAAAATGTTCGTATGAATAAGGCCTATTTGTGTCCATAATTAGAAATGCGGCGACTACTCTAGGTATTCCAGAAATTCAGATTTTGTTTACTGACCACCGGTGATGAATCACATTTTCATGGAGCAACTCCACAAAAAACTGATAGGATATAAGTGTGATACACCAAAATGTTCGTATGAATAAGGCCTATTTGTGTCCATAATTAGAAATGCGGCGACTACTCTAGGTATTCCAGAAATTCAGATTTTGTTTACTGACCACCGGTGATGAATCACATTTTCATGGAGCAACTCCACAAAAAACTGATAGGATATAAGTGTGATACACCAAAATGTTCGTATGAATAAGGCCTATTTGTGTCCATAATTAGAAATGCGGCGACTACTCTAGGTATTCCAGAAATTCAGATTTTGTTTACTGACCACCGGTGATGAATCACATTTTCATGGAGCAACTCCACAAAAAACTGATAGGATATAAGTGTGATACACCAAAATGTTCGTATGAATAAGGCCTATTTGTGTCCATAATTAGAAATGCGGCGACTGCTCTAGGTATTCCAGAAATTCAGATTTTGTTTACTGACCACCATTGGTGAATCACATTTTCATGGAGCAACTCCACAAAAAACTGATAGGATATAAGTGTGATACACCAAAATGTTCGCATGAATAAGGCCTATTTGTGTCCATAATTAGAAATGCGGCGACTAGTCTAGGTATTCCAGAAATTCAGATTTTGTTTACTGACCACCATTGGTGAATCACATTTTCATGGAGCAACTCCACAAAAAACTGATAGGATATAAGTGTGATACACCAAAATGTTCGTATGAGTAAGGCCTATTTGTGTCCATAATTAGAAATGCGGCGACTAGTCTAGGTATTCCAGAAATTCAGATTTTGTTTACTGACCACCATTGGTGAATCACATTTTCATGGAGCAACTCCACAAAACACTGATAGGATATAAGTGTGATACCCCAAAATGTTCGTATGAATAAGGCCTATTTGTGTCCATAATTAGAAATGCGGCGACTAGTCTAGGTATTCCAGAAATTCAGATTTTGTTTACTGACCACCATTGGTGAATCACATTTTCATGGAGCAACTCCACAAAAAACTGATAGGATATAAGTGTGATACACCAAAATGTTCGTATGAATAAGGCCTATTTGTGTCCATAATTAGAAATGCGGCGACTACTCTAGGTATTCCAGAAATTCAGATTTTGTTTACTGACCACCGGTGATGAATCACATTTTCATGGAGCAACTCCACAAAAAACTGATAGGATATAAGTGTGATACACCAAAATGTTCGTATGAATAAGGCCTATTTGTGTCCATAATTAGAAATGCGGCGACTAGTCTAGGTATTCCAGAAATTCAGATTTTGTTTACTGACCACCGGTGATGAATCACATTTTCATGGAGCAACTCCACAAAAAACTGATAGGATATAAGTGTGATACACCAAAATGTTCGTATGAATATGGCCTATTTGTGTCCATAATTAGAAATGCGGCGACTAGTCTAGGTATTCCAGAAATTCAGATTTTGTTTACTGACCACCGGTGATGAATCACATTTTCATGGAGCAACTCCACAAAAAACTGATAGGATATAAGTGTGATACACCAAAATGTTCGTATGAATAAGGCCTATTTGTGTCCATAATTAGAAATGCGGCGACTACTCTAGGTATTCCAGAAATTCAGATTTTGTTTACTGACCACCGGTGATGAATCACATTTTCATGGAGCAACTCCACAAAAAACTGATAGGATATAAGTGTGATACACCAAAATGTTCGTATGAATAAGGCCTATTTGTGTCCATAATTAGAAATGCGGCGACTGCTCTAGGTATTCCAGAAATTCAGATTTTGTTTACTGACCACCGGTGATGAATCACATTTTCATGGAGCAACTCCACAAAAAACTGATAGGATATAAGTGTGATACACCAAAATGTTCGTATGAATAAGGCCTATTTGTGTCCATAATTAGAAATGCGGCGACTAGTCTAGGTATTCCAGAAATTCAGATTTTGTTTACTGACCACCATTGGTGAATCACATTTTCATGGAGCAACTCCACAAAAAACTGATAGGATATAAGTGTGATACACCAAAATGTTCGTATGAATAAGGCCTATTTGTGTCCATAATTAGAAATGCGGCGACTACTCTAGGTATTCCAGAAATTCAGATTTTGTTTACTGACCACCGGTGATGAATCACATTTTCATGGAGCAACTCCACAAAAAACTGATAGGATATAAGTGTGATACACCAAAATGTTCGTATGAATATGGCCTATTTGTGTCCATAATTAGAAATGCGGCGACTGCTCTAGGTATTCCAGAAATTCAGATTTTGTTTACTGACCACCATTGGTGAATCACATTTTCATGGAGCAACTCCACAAAAAACTGATAGGATATAAGTGTGATACACCAAAATGTTCGTATGAATAAGGCCTATTTGTGTCCATAATTAGAAATGCGGCGACTACTCTAGGTATTCCAGAAATTCAGATTTTGTTTACTGACCACCGGTGATGAATCACATTTTCATGGAGCAACTCCACAAAAAACTGATAGGATATAAGTGTGATACACCAAAATGTTCGTATGAATAAGGCCTATTTGTGTCCATAATTAGAAATGCGGCGACTGCTCTAGGTATTCCAGAAATTCAGATTTTGTTTACTGACCACCATTGGTGAATCACATTTTCATGGAGCAACTCCACAAAAAACTGATAGGATATAAGTGTGATACACCAAAATGTTCGTATGAATAAGGCCTATTTGTGTCCATAATTAGAAATGCGGCGACTACTCTAGGTATTCCAGAAATTCAGATTTTGTTTACTGACCACCGGTGATGAATCACATTTTCATGGAGCAACTCCACAAAAAACTGATAGGATATAAGTGTGATACACCAAAATGTTCGTATGAATATGGCCTATTTGTGTCCATAATTAGAAATGCGGCGACTAGTCTAGGTATTCCAGAAATTCAGATTTTGTTTACTGACCACCGGTGATGAATCACATTTTCATGGAGCAACTCCACAAAAAACTGATAGGATATAAGTGTGATACACCAAAATGTTCGTATGAATAAGGCCTATTTGTGTCCATAATTAGAAATGCGGCGACTGCTCTAGGTATTCCAGAAATTCAGATTTTGTTTACTGACCACCGGTGATGAATCACATTTTCATGGAGCAACTCCACAAAAAACTGATAGGATATAAGTGTGATACACCAAAATGTTCGTATGAATAAGGCCTATTTGTGTCCATAATTAGAAATGCAGCGACTGCTCTAGGTATTCCAGAAATTCAGATTTTGTTTACTGACCACCATTGGTGAATCACATTTTCATGGAGCAACTCCACAAAAAACTGATAGGATATAAGTGTGATACACCAAAATGTTCGTATGAATAAGGCCTATTTGTGTCCATAATTAGAAATGCGGCGACTACTCTAGGTATTCCAGAAATTCAGATTTTGTTTACTGACCACCGGTGATGAATCACATTTTCATGGAGCAACTCCACAAAAAACTGATAGGATATAAGTGTGATACACCAAAATGTTCGTATGAATATGGCCTATTTGTGTCCATAATTAGAAATGCGGCGACTAGTCTAGGTATTCCAGAAATTCAGATTTTGTTTACTGACCACCATTGGTGAATCACATTTTCATGGAGCAACTCCACAAAAAACTGATAGGATATAAGTGTGATACACCAAAATGTTCGTATGAATAAGGCCTATTTGTGTCCATAATTAGAAATGCGGCGACTACTCTAGGTATTCCAGAAATTCAGATTTTGTTTACTGACCACCGGTGATGAATCACATTTTCATGGAGCAACTCCACAAAAAACTGATAGGATATAAGTGTGATACACCAAAATGTTCGTATGAATAAGGCCTATTTGTGTCCATAATTAGAAATGCGGCGACTACTCTAGGTATTCCAGAAATTCAGATTTTGTTTACTGACCACCGGTGATGAATCACATTTTCATGGAGCAACTCCACAAAAAACTGATAGGATATAAGTGTGATACACCAAAATGTTCGTATGAATAAGGCCTATTTGTGTCCATAATTAGAAATGCGGCGACTAGTCTAGGTATTCCAGAAATTCAGATTTTGTTTACTAACCACCATTGGTGAATCACATTTTCATGGAGCAACTCCACAAAAAACTGATAGGATATAAGTGTGATACACCAAAATGTTCGTATGAGTAAGGCCTATTTGTGTCCATAATTAGAAATGCGGCGACTAGTCTAGGTATTCCAGAAATTCAGATTTTGTTTACTGACCACCATTGGTGAATCACATTTTCATGGAGCAACTCCACAAAACACTGATAGGATATAAGTGTGATACCCCAAAATGTTCGTATGAATAAGGCCTATTTGTGTCCATAATTAGAAATGCGGCGACTAGTCTAGGTATTCCAGAAATTCAGATTTTGTTTACTGACCACCATTGGTGAATCACATTTTCATGGAGCAACTCCACAAAAAACTGATAGGATATAAGTGTGATACACCAAAATGTTCGTATGAGTAAGGCCTATGTGTCCATAATTAGAAATGCGGCGACTAGTCTAGGTATTCCAGAAATTCAGATTTTGTTTACTGACCACCATTGGTGAATCACATTTTCATGGAGCAACTCCACAAAACACTGATAGGATATAAGTGTGATACCCCAAAATGTTCGTATGAATAAGGCCTATTTGTGTCCATAATTAGAAATGCGGCGACTAGTCTAGGTATTCCAGAAATTCAGATTTTGTTTACTGACCACCATTGGTGAATCACATTTTCATGGAGCAACTCCACAAAAAACTGATAGGATATAAGTGTGATACACCAAAATGTTCGTATGAATAAGGCCTATTTGTGTCCATAATTAGAAATGCGGCGACTGCTCTAGGTATTCCAGAAATTCAGATTTTGTTTACTGACCACCATTGGTGAATCACATTTTCATGGAGCAACTCCACAAAAAACTGATAGGATATAAGTGTGATACACCAAAATGTTCGTATGAATAAGGCCTATTTGTGTCCATAATTAGAAATGCGGCGACTACTCTAGGTATTCCAGAAATTCAGATTTTGTTTACTGACCACCGGTGATGAATCACATTTTCATGGAGCAACTCCACAAAAAACTGATAGGATATAAGTGTGATACACCAAAATGTTCGTATGAATAAGGCCTATTTGTGTCCATAATTAGAAATGCGGCGACTACTCTAGGTATTCCAGAAATTCAGATTTTGTTTACTGACCACCGGTGATGAATCACATTTTCATGGAGCAACTCCACAAAAAACTGATAGGATATAAGTGTGATACACCAAAATGTTCGTATGAATAAGGCCTATTTGTGTCCATAATTAGAAATGCGGCGACTACTCTAGGTATTCCAGAAATTCAGATTTTGTTTACTGACCACCGGTGATGAATCACATTTTCATGGAGCAACTCCACAAAAAACTGATAGGATATAAGTGTGATACACCAAAATGTTCGTATGAATAAGGCCTATTTGTGTCCATAATTAGAAATGCGGCGACTGCTCTAGGTATTCCAGAAATTCAGATTTTGTTTACTGACCACCATTGGTGAATCACATTTTCATGGAGCAACTCCACAAAAAACTGATAGGATATAAGTGTGATACACCAAAATGTTCGCATGAATAAGGCCTATTTGTGTCCATAATTAGAAATGCGGCGACTAGTCTAGGTATTCCAGAAATTCAGATTTTGTTTACTGACCACCATTGGTGAATCACATTTTCATGGAGCAACTCCACAAAAAACTGATAGGATATAAGTGTGATACACCAAAATGTTCGTATGAATAAGGCCTATTTGTGTCCATAATTAGAAATGCGGCGACTACTCTAGGTATTCCAGAAATTCAGATTTTGTTTACTGACCACCGGTGATGAATCACATTTTCATGGAGCAACTCCACAAAAAACTGATAGGATATAAGTGTGATACACCAAAATGTTCGTATGAATAAGGCCTATTTGTGTCCATAATTAGAAATGCGGCGACTAGTCTAGGTATTCCAGAAATTCAGATTTTGTTTACTGACCACCGGTGATGAATCACATTTTCATGGAGCAACTCCACAAAAAACTGATAGGATATAAGTGTGATACACCAAAATGTTCGTATGAATAAGGCCTATTTGTGTCCATAATTAGAAATGCGGCGACTACTCTAGGTATTCCAGAAATTCAGATTTTGTTTACTGACCACCGGTGATGAATCACATTTTCATGGAGCAACTCCACAAAAAACTGATAGGATATAAGTGTGATACACCAAAATGTTCGTATGAATAAGGCCTATTTGTGTCCATAATTAGAAATGCGGCGACTGCTCTAGGTATTCCAGAAATTCAGATTTTGTTTACTGACCACCGGTGATGAATCACATTTTCATGGAGCAACTCCACAAAAAACTGATAGGATATAAGTGTGATACACCAAAATGTTCGTATGAATAAGGCCTATTTGTGTCCATAATTAGAAATGCGGCGACTGCTCTAGGTATTCCAGAAATTCAGATTTTGTTTACTGACCACCATTGGTGAATCACATTTTCATGGAGCAACTCCACAAAAAACTGATAGGATATAAGTGTGATACACCAAAATGTTCGTATGAATAAGGCCTATTTGTGTCCATAATTAGAAATGCGGCGACTACTCTAGGTATTCCAGAAATTCAGATTTTGTTTACTGACCACCGGTGATGAATCACATTTTCATGGAGCAACTCCACAAAAAACTGATAGGATATAAGTGTGATACACCAAAATGTTCGTATGAATATGGCCTATTTGTGTCCATAATTAGAAATGCGGCGACTAGTCTAGGTATTCCAGAAATTCAGATTTTGTTTACTGACCACCATTGGTGAATCACATTTTCATGGAGCAACTCCACAAAAAACTGATAGGATATAAGTGTGATACACCAAAATGTTCGTATGAATAAGGCCTATTTGTGTCCATAATTAGAAATGCGGCGACTACTCTAGGTATTCCAGAAATTCAGATTTTGTTTACTGACCACCGGTGATGAATCACATTTTCATGGAGCAACTCCACAAAAAACTGATAGGATATAAGTGTGATACACCAAAATGTTCGTATGAATAAGGCCTATTTGTGTCCATAATTAGAAATGCGGCGACTACTCTAGGTATTCCAGAAATTCAGATTTTGTTTACTGACCACCGGTGATGAATCACATTTTCATGGAGCAACTCCACAAAAAACTGATAGGATATAAGTGTGATACACCAAAATGTTCGTATGAATAAGGCCTATTTGTGTCCATAATTAGAAATGCGGCGACTACTCTAGGTATTCCAGAAATTCAGATTTTGTTTACTGACCACCGGTGATGAATCACATTTTCATGGAGCAACTCCACAAAAAACTGATAGGATATAAGTGTGATACACCAAAATGTTCGTATGAATAAGGCCTATTTGTGTCCATAATTAGAAATGCGGCGACTACTCTAGGTATTCCAGAAATTCAGATTTTGTTTACTGACCACCGGTGATGAATCACATTTTCATGGAGCAACTCCACAAAAAACTGATAGGATATAAGTGTGATACACCAAAATGTTCGTATGAATAAGGCCTATTTGTGTCCATAATTAGAAATGCGGCGACTGCTCTAGGTATTCCAGAAATTCAGATTTTGTTTACTGACCACCATTGGTGAATCACATTTTCATGGAGCAACTCCACAAAAAACTGATAGGATATAAGTGTGATACACCAAAATGTTCGCATGAATAAGGCCTATTTGTGTCCATAATTAGAAATGCGGCGACTAGTCTAGGTATTCCAGAAATTCAGATTTTGTTTACTGACCACCATTGGTGAATCACATTTTCATGGAGCAACTCCACAAAAAACTGATAGGATATAAGTGTGATACACCAAAATGTTCGTATGAGTAAGGCCTATTTGTGTCCATAATTAGAAATGCGGCGACTAGTCTAGGTATTCCAGAAATTCAGATTTTGTTTACTGACCACCATTGGTGAATCACATTTTCATGGAGCAACTCCACAAAACACTGATAGGATATAAGTGTGATACCCCAAAATGTTCGTATGAATAAGGCCTATTTGTGTCCATAATTAGAAATGCGGCGACTAGTCTAGGTATTCCAGAAATTCAGATTTTGTTTACTGACCACCATTGGTGAATCACATTTTCATGGAGCAACTCCACAAAAAACTGATAGGATATAAGTGTGATACACCAAAATGTTCGTATGAATAAGGCCTATTTGTGTCCATAATTAGAAATGCGGCGACTACTCTAGGTATTCCAGAAATTCAGATTTTGTTTACTGACCACCGGTGATGAATCACATTTTCATGGAGCAACTCCACAAAAAACTGATAGGATATAAGTGTGATACACCAAAATGTTCGTATGAATAAGGCCTATTTGTGTCCATAATTAGAAATGCGGCGACTAGTCTAGGTATTCCAGAAATTCAGATTTTGTTTACTGACCACCGGTGATGAATCACATTTTCATGGAGCAACTCCACAAAAAACTGATAGGATATAAGTGTGATACACCAAAATGTTCGTATGAATATGGCCTATTTGTGTCCATAATTAGAAATGCGGCGACTAGTCTAGGTATTCCAGAAATTCAGATTTTGTTTACTGACCACCGGTGATGAATCACATTTTCATGGAGCAACTCCACAAAAAACTGATAGGATATAAGTGTGATACACCAAAATGTTCGTATGAATAAGGCCTATTTGTGTCCATAATTAGAAATGCGGCGACTACTCTAGGTATTCCAGAAATTCAGATTTTGTTTACTGACCACCGGTGATGAATCACATTTTCATGGAGCAACTCCACAAAAAACTGATAGGATATAAGTGTGATACACCAAAATGTTCGTATGAATAAGGCCTATTTGTGTCCATAATTAGAAATGCGGCGACTGCTCTAGGTATTCCAGAAATTCAGATTTTGTTTACTGACCACCGGTGATGAATCACATTTTCATGGAGCAACTCCACAAAAAACTGATAGGATATAAGTGTGATACACCAAAATGTTCGTATGAATAAGGCCTATTTGTGTCCATAATTAGAAATGCGGCGACTAGTCTAGGTATTCCAGAAATTCAGATTTTGTTTACTGACCACCATTGGTGAATCACATTTTCATGGAGCAACTCCACAAAAAACTGATAGGATATAAGTGTGATACACCAAAATGTTCGTATGAATAAGGCCTATTTGTGTCCATAATTAGAAATGCGGCGACTACTCTAGGTATTCCAGAAATTCAGATTTTGTTTACTGACCACCGGTGATGAATCACATTTTCATGGAGCAACTCCACAAAAAACTGATAGGATATAAGTGTGATACACCAAAATGTTCGTATGAATATGGCCTATTTGTGTCCATAATTAGAAATGCGGCGACTGCTCTAGGTATTCCAGAAATTCAGATTTTGTTTACTGACCACCATTGGTGAATCACATTTTCATGGAGCAACTCCACAAAAAACTGATAGGATATAAGTGTGATACACCAAAATGTTCGTATGAATAAGGCCTATTTGTGTCCATAATTAGAAATGCGGCGACTACTCTAGGTATTCCAGAAATTCAGATTTTGTTTACTGACCACCGGTGATGAATCACATTTTCATGGAGCAACTCCACAAAAAACTGATAGGATATAAGTGTGATACACCAAAATGTTCGTATGAATAAGGCCTATTTGTGTCCATAATTAGAAATGCGGCGACTGCTCTAGGTATTCCAGAAATTCAGATTTTGTTTACTGACCACCATTGGTGAATCACATTTTCATGGAGCAACTCCACAAAAAACTGATAGGATATAAGTGTGATACACCAAAATGTTCGTATGAATAAGGCCTATTTGTGTCCATAATTAGAAATGCGGCGACTACTCTAGGTATTCCAGAAATTCAGATTTTGTTTACTGACCACCGGTGATGAATCACATTTTCATGGAGCAACTCCACAAAAAACTGATAGGATATAAGTGTGATACACCAAAATGTTCGTATGAATATGGCCTATTTGTGTCCATAATTAGAAATGCGGCGACTAGTCTAGGTATTCCAGAAATTCAGATTTTGTTTACTGACCACCGGTGATGAATCACATTTTCATGGAGCAACTCCACAAAAAACTGATAGGATATAAGTGTGATACACCAAAATGTTCGTATGAATAAGGCCTATTTGTGTCCATAATTAGAAATGCGGCGACTGCTCTAGGTATTCCAGAAATTCAGATTTTGTTTACTGACCACCGGTGATGAATCACATTTTCATGGAGCAACTCCACAAAAAACTGATAGGATATAAGTGTGATACACCAAAATGTTCGTATGAATAAGGCCTATTTGTGTCCATAATTAGAAATGCAGCGACTGCTCTAGGTATTCCAGAAATTCAGATTTTGTTTACTGACCACCATTGGTGAATCACATTTTCATGGAGCAACTCCACAAAAAACTGATAGGATATAAGTGTGATACACCAAAATGTTCGTATGAATAAGGCCTATTTGTGTCCATAATTAGAAATGCGGCGACTACTCTAGGTATTCCAGAAATTCAGATTTTGTTTACTGACCACCGGTGATGAATCACATTTTCATGGAGCAACTCCACAAAAAACTGATAGGATATAAGTGTGATACACCAAAATGTTCGTATGAATATGGCCTATTTGTGTCCATAATTAGAAATGCGGCGACTAGTCTAGGTATTCCAGAAATTCAGATTTTGTTTACTGACCACCATTGGTGAATCACATTTTCATGGAGCAACTCCACAAAAAACTGATAGGATATAAGTGTGATACACCAAAATGTTCGTATGAATAAGGCCTATTTGTGTCCATAATTAGAAATGCGGCGACTACTCTAGGTATTCCAGAAATTCAGATTTTGTTTACTGACCACCGGTGATGAATCACATTTTCATGGAGCAACTCCACAAAAAACTGATAGGATATAAGTGTGATACACCAAAATGTTCGTATGAATAAGGCCTATTTGTGTCCATAATTAGAAATGCGGCGACTACTCTAGGTATTCCAGAAATTCAGATTTTGTTTACTGACCACCGGTGATGAATCACATTTTCATGGAGCAACTCCACAAAAAACTGATAGGATATAAGTGTGATACACCAAAATGTTCGTATGAATAAGGCCTATTTGTGTCCATAATTAGAAATGCGGCGACTGCTCTAGGTATTCCAGAAATTCAGATTTTGTTTACTGACCACCATTGGTGAATCACATTTTCATGGAGCAACTCCACAAAAAACTGATAGGATATAAGTGTGATACACCAAAATGTTCGTATGAGTAAGGCCTATTTGTGTCCATAATTAGAAATGCGGCGACTAGTCTAGGTATTCCAGAAATTCAGATTTTGTTTACTGACCACCATTGGTGAATCACATTTTCATGGAGCAACTCCACAAAAAACTGATAGGATATAAGTGTGATACACCAAAATGTTCGTATGAATAAGGCCTATTTGTGTCCATAATTAGAAATGCGGCGACTAGTCTAGGTATTCCAGAAATTCAGATTTTGTTTACTGACCACCATTGGTGAATCACATTTTCATGGAGCAACTCCACAAAAAACTGATAGGATATAAGTGTGATACACCAAAATGTTCGTATGAATAAGGCCTATTTGTGTCCATAATTAGAAATGCGGCGACTACTCTAGGTATTCCAGAAATTCAGATTTTGTTTACTGACCACCGGTGATGAATCACATTTTCATGGAGCAACTCCACAAAAAACTGATAGGATATAAGTGTGATACACCAAAATGTTCGTATGAATAAGGCCTATTTGTGTCCATAATTAGAAATGCGGCGACTGCTCTAGGTATTCCAGAAATTCAGATTTTGTTTACTGACCACCATTGGTGAATCACATTTTCATGGAGCAACTCCACAAAAAACTGATAGGATATAAGTGTGATACACCAAAATGTTCGCATGAATAAGGCCTATTTGTGTCCATAATTAGAAATGCGGCGACTAGTCTAGGTATTCCAGAAATTCAGATTTTGTTTACTGACCACCATTGGTGAATCACATTTTCATGGAGCAACTCCACAAAAAACTGATAGGATATAAGTGTGATACACCAAAATGTTCGTATGAATAAGGCCTATTTGTGTCCATAATTAGAAATGCGGCGACTACTCTAGGTATTCCAGAAATTCAGATTTTGTTTACTGACCACCGGTGATGAATCACATTTTCATGGAGCAACTCCACAAAAAACTGATAGGATATAAGTGTGATACACCAAAATGTTCGTATGAATAAGGCCTATTTGTGTCCATAATTAGAAATGCGGCGACTAGTCTAGGTATTCCAGAAATTCAGATTTTGTTTACTGACCACCATTGGTGAATCACATTTTCATGGAGCAACTCCACAAAAAACTGATAGGATATAAGTGTGATACACCAAAATGTTCGTATGAATAAGGCCTATTTGTGTCCATAATTAGAAATGCGGCGACTACTCTAGGTATTCCAGAAATTCAGATTTTGTTTACTGACCACCGGTGATGAATCACATTTTCATGGAGCAACTCCACAAAAAACTGATAGGATATAAGTGTGATACACCAAAATGTTCGTATGAATAAGGCCTATTTGTGTCCATAATTAGAAATGCGGCGACTAGTCTAGGTATTCCAGAAATTCAGATTTTGTTTACTGACCACCATTGGTGAATCACATTTTCATGGAGCAACTCCACAAAACACTGATAGGATATAAGTGTGATACCCCAAAATGTTCGTATGAATAAGGCCTATTTGTGTCCATAATTAGAAATGCGGCGACTAGTCTAGGTATTCCAGAAATTCAGATTTTGTTTACTGACCACCATTGGTGAATCACATTTTCATGGAGCAACTCCACAAAAAACTGATAGGATATAAGTGTGATACACCAAAATGTTCGTATGAATAAGGCCTATTTGTGTCCATAATTAGAAATGCGGCGACTAGTCTAGGTATTCCAGAAATTCAGATTTTGTTTACTGACCACCGGTGATGAATCACATTTTCATGGAGCAACTCCACAAAAAACTGATAGGATATAAGTGTGATACACCAAAATGTTCGTATGAATAAGGCCTATTTGTGTCCATAATTAGAAATGCGGCGACTGCTCTAGGTATTCCAGAAATTCAGATTTTGTTTACTGACCACCGGTGATGAATCACATTTTCATGGAGCAACTCCACAAAAAACTGATAGGATATAAGTGTGATACACCAAAATGTTCGTATGAATAAGGCCTATTTGTGTCCATAATTAGAAATGCGGCGACTGCTCTAGGTATTCCAGAAATTCAGATTTTGTTTGACCACCATTGGTGAATCACATTTTCATGGAGCAACTCCACAAAAAACTGATAGGATATAAGTGTGATACACCAAAATGTTCGTATGAGTAAGGCCTATTTGTGTCCATAATTAGAAATGCGGCGACTAGTCTAGGTATTCCAGAAATTCAGATTTTGTTTACTGACCACCATTGGTGAATCACATTTTCATGGAGCAACTCCACAAAAAACTGATAGGATATAAGTGTGATACACCAAAATGTTCGTATGAATAAGGCCTATTTGTGTCCATAATTAGAAATGCGGCGACTAGTCTAGGTATTCCAGAAATTCAGATTTTGTTTACTGACCACCATTGGTGAATCACATTTTCATGGAGCAACTCCACAAAAAACTGATAGGATATAAGTGTGATACACCAAAATGTTCGTATGAGTAAGGCCTATTTGTGTCCATAATTAGAAATGCGGCGACTACTCTAGGTATTCCAGAAATTCAGATTTTGTTTACTGACCACCATTGGTGAATCACATTTTCATGGAGCAACTCCATAAAAAACTGATAGGATATAAGTGTGATACACCAAAATGTTCGTATGAATAAGGCCTATTTGTGTCCATAATTAGAAATGCGGCGACTAGTCTAGGTATTCCAGAAATTCAGATTTTGTTTACTGACCACCATTGGTGAATCACATTTTCATGGAGCAACTCCACAAAAAACTGATAGGATATAAGTGTGATACACCAAAATGTTCGTATGAGTAAGGCCTATTTGTGTCCATAATTAGAAATGCGGCGACTAGTCTAGGTATTCCAGAAATTCAGATTTTGTTTACTGACCACCATTGGTGAATCACATTTTCATGGAGCAACTCCACAAAACACTGATAGGATATAAGTGTGATACCCCAAAATGTTCGTATGAATAAGGCCTATTTGTGTCCATAATTAGAAATGCGGCGACTAGTCTAGGTATTCCAGAAATTCAGATTTTGTTTACTGACCACCATTGGTGAATCACATTTTCATGGAGCAACTCCACAAAAAACTGATAGGATATAAGTGTGATACACCAAAATGTTCGTATGAATAAGGCCTATTTGTGTCCATAATTAGAAATGCGGCGACTGCTCTAGGTATTCCAGAAATTCAGATTTTGTTTACTGACCACCGGTGATGAATCACATTTTCATGGAGCAACTCCACAAAAAACTGATAGGATATAAGTGTGATACACCAAAATGTTCGTATGAATAAGGCCTATTTGTGTCCATAATTAGAAATGCGGCGACTGCTCTAGGTATTCCAGAAATTCAGATTTTGTTTACTGACCACCATTGGTGAATCACATTTTCATGGAGCAACTCCACAAAAAACTGATAGGATATAAGTGTGATACACCAAAATGTTCGTATGAATAAGGCCTATTTGTGTCCATAATTAGAAATGCGGCGACTAGTCTAGGTATTCCAGAAATTCAGATTTTGTTTACTGACCACCATTGGTGAATCACATTTTCATGGAGCAACTCCACAAAAAACTGATAGGATATAAGTGTGATACACCAAAATGTTCGTATGAATAAGGCCTATTTGTGTCCATAATTAGAAATGCGGCGACTAGTCTAGGTATTCCAGAAATTCAGATTTTGTTTACTGACCACCATTGGTGAATCACATTTTCATGGAGCAACTCCACAAAAAACTGATAGGATATAAGTGTGATACACCAAAATGTTCGTATGAGTAAGGCCTATTTGTGTCCATAATTAGAAATGCGGCGACTACTCTAGGTATTCCAGAAATTCAGATTTTGTTTACTGACCACCATTGGTGAATCACATTTTCATGGAGCAACTCCATAAAAAACTGATAGGATATAAGTGTGATACACCAAAATGTTCGTACGAATAAGGCCTATTTGTGTCCATAATTAGAAATGCGGCGACTACTCTAGGTATTCCAGAAATTCAGATTTTGTTTACTGACCACCATTGGTGAATCACATTTTCATGGAGCAACTCCACAAAAAACTGATAGGATATAAGTGTGATACACCAAAATGTTCGTATGAGTAAGGCCTATTTGTGTCCATAATTAGAAATGCGGCGACTACTCTAGGTATTCCAGAAATTCAGATTTTGTTTACTGACCACCATTGGTGAATCACATTTTCATGGAGCAACTCCACAAAAAACTGATAGGATATAAGTGTGATACACCAAAATGTTCGTATGAGTAAGGCCTATTTGTGTCCATAATTAGAAATGCGGCGACTACTCTAGGTATTCCAGAAATTCAGATTTTGTTTACTGACCACCATTGGTGAATCACATTTTCATGGAGCAACTCCATAAAAAACTGATAGGATATAAGTGTGATACACCAAAATGTTCGTACGAATAAGGCCTATTTGTGTCCATAATTAGAAATGCGGCGACTACTCTAGGTATTCCAGAAATTCAGATTTTGTTTACTGACCACCATTGGTGAATCACATTTTCATGGAGCAACTCCACAAAAAACTGATAGGATATAAGTGTGATACACCAAAATGTTCGTATGAATAAGGCCTATTTGTGTCCATAATTAGAAATGCGGCGACTAGTCTAGGTATTCCAGAAATTCAGATTTTGTTTACTGACCACCATTGGTGAATCACATTTTCATGGAGCAACTCCACAAAAAACTGATAGGATATAAGTGTGATACACCAAAATGTTCGTATGAGTAAGGCCTATTTGTGTCCATAATTAGAAATGCGGCGACTACTCTAGGTATTCCAGAAATTCAGATTTTGTTTACTGACCACCATTGGTGAATCACATTTTCATGGAGCAACTCCATAAAAAACTGATAGGATATAAGTGTGATACACCAAAATGTTCGTACGAATAAGGCCTATTTGTGTCCATAATTAGAAATGCGGCGACTACTCTAGGTATTCCAGAAATTCAGATTTTGTTTACTGACCACCATTGGTGAATCACATTTTCATGGAGCAACTCCACAAAAAACTGATAGGATATAAGTGTGATACACCAAAATGTTCGTATGAGTAAGGCCTATTTGTGTCCATAATTAGAAATGCGGCGACTAGTCTAGGTATTCCAGAAATTCAGATTTTGTTTACTGACCACCATTGGTGAATCACATTTTCATGGAGCAACTCCACAAAAAACTGATAGGATATAAGTGTGATACACCAAAATGTTCGTATGAGTAAGGCCTATTTGTGTCCATAATTAGAAATGCGGCGACTACTCTAGGTATTCCAGAAATTCAGATTTTGTTTACTGACCACCGGTGTTTTTATAAAATGTTGTAAAAAATTTCATTTTATTTATTGAAAGGTGCATACACTCAATGAAAAGGTTTCCTTAAAACTAGATTCACAAAATATATGTACATTTTTCATAAAATTTAAGAATTTTTTCATTTAATTTGTGAAGAAAACTTTTTTAGTTTCATTAAACATGTTCATTAAACGTCCAGCAAAATACTTTCTGTGTCTGTTAAAGGTAAAGTCACAGACAACATTTCAAGTAGTTCGTTTCAGTTGTCTTGTGTTTCAATTCCACTCGTTCCCCGTTCCATTCCAGTTTTTTCCTAATTTTAGTGTTTCAATTCCACTCGTTCTAAGTTTCACTCTATATCGTTCCCATTGTCTAGTGCTAATATTCCACTCGTTCACCGTTCTGTATATAGAAATCCCATTTCATTCCCATTGTGCTGCGTTTCAATATCAATCGTTCCTCGCTGTTCCACTATGCCGTTTTCTAACTGTAATGTCTTAATTCCACTCGTTTCCCCTCCATTTTGTTTTCATTGTCTAGTGTTTCAGCTCCACTCGTTTCCCGTTCCATTATATTTCGCTTCCCAATTTAAGTGTTCCAGTTACACTCCTTCTTAAGTTTTAGGTTTCTAGCCGAAGAAGTTTGTGCATGCCATCAAGAAGGAGACTTTTGACCTTTTTGGCAAATCAAATCAGTGGGAATTTCCAAAAATCCCTTATTTGCGAACGTCTGCGACGGAGAGGGAACATACCGATTTCAAGATTCCTAGGGATATTTGTGGGAAATATACTTCAGACTCTAAACAAATTTTTACAGAATTTGGGGATTTTTTCAATAAGAAAAAGTCATTAGAATCTGACTTATATTTTTTTTTGAGAAAAGTTCCACTTAATTTAAGAGTTTTTCTTCCACATTCATATAAATAAATCTTTAAAAATAGCAGAAAAAAGCTACTAAAAATTAGTTAAAAATGACGTTGCAAAAGAAGCTGCTGAAATTAGCAGATTTTTTTGCTAAATACTAGTGAAATAAGAACAGCAAAATAATAACTTAAATTTACAGAAACTTTTAAATTTAGTTAAATGACAAATACAGGTTTATTTCTGTGAGTGTATGAATACTGTTTGAGGTTATTGTTATAATCGCCCAAAGAAATAGGGTGTTAATGGGTTAAGACTTTGGAAGGTTTTTAAGGCAGCCCTTTCTTACCTAGAATTGGCTCGTATGTTATTTTGTCTAGCAAAAACTAGTTAAAAATAATTTCCCAAGGTGCAATTTCTCGGGATTGTGGTATAGAGAACTATTCGACTTCCCCTAAAATGTAATATAATTATATAGAAGAAAAATAGGCGTCAAGAATGTAATTTTTATTTACAAACATCTCTTTTTTAATGAAATTCGATTTCCAACATTTTTTTTTTCATATAAAACTTCTTTAAAAATAAGAATTCAAAGTTACAACAACAAATTTTCTTTTTGTATTTACAAATTCCATTATTAGCGCCTATTTAAAAATATTGTTTTTTTATTTACATGAGAACTACAAAACTAATTTTTTTATATTATTTCTGTGTATATTCCTGTGAAGTAAAATCAATTAATAACATAAAAGTAATTAACATCTAATGAGCGATGATTAATTGGAGAAGTAATATTTTCTACAAAGTCTATTTAACGAAATTAATTATTTATTTTCTAAACCTCACCCATAAAAAATGTTCAGATTATTCCAAACATGTGTTCAATTGAAACAATTTTGCATTTTTCTTTGAGTGTAACAATGTTGCATGTACAAAGACATTAACTGTAATTAATGCAAAAAATTTATAAATATAACAACAAACACATAATGAATGATAAGGTGCATAAGGGGGAAGAGAAAATAATTACAAAACATCTGGTTCGAAACTGCAAAGACTATTTATACATCACTAGATGCGAGGCAGAAATCGTTTCGTTATGTATTCAGATTTTGGATAATGGTCAGCAAATCTGTACAATTTTGTCATCCCAGGTGAAAATGTTCATATATGTTCATATATTGTCATATATGGTTTCATGTATGAGCATATATGGTTTAATGTATGATCATATATGAACATATATGTTATGTATGGAAGCATATATGGGTAAATACATTCAAATGTATGAATCCATATATGATAATATACTGCATTTATTGGTCCATATATTGGTTCATATATTCCATATATCTTCATATATGAATTCATATATTAATCCATATATGGGTAATGTTTTAAGTTTTTTTTTTATCATGGGGGTAATTACGTGAGCGGATTCAAAAAATATTGAAATACAATACATTTGATAATTTCTTAAATACAATTAGCAATTTCTAAAATACAATTGCCAGTTTCTGAAATACAATTGATTATTTGTAAAATACATTTGATAATTTCTGAAATGCAATTGCGAATTTCTGAAATACAATTAATAAATTTCTGAAATACAATTTTCAGTTTCTGTTATACAATTGATAAATATGAAAATCAATTGATAATTTCTGAAAAGCAATAATAAAACTGGAAATAAATTGATAATTTCTGAAATACAATTGGTAAATCTGAAAAACAATTCATAACTTCTACAATACAATTGATAAATCTGAAAAACAATTGATAATTTCTGAAATAAAATGATAAATTTTAAAATACAATTGAAAATGTTGCACTAAGATAAAAACATCAAAAATAAAACTGCTAAATTTAGAAAATCTGCAGAAAATTTTGCAAAATATTAGTAAACTAAAAATGGCTAAAACAAACTGTTGTATCTAAAAAAATATTTGTTAAATTTTGTTCTATGCAAATAGCAGTTTATAAAATCAACAGAAATATTTGCTAAAAATATTAAACTGTTGATTTCAGAAGGCTAGATTAGTATTTCCATTAAAAACAAAAAACGAAAAAAGAACTTTGGAAATTTTAAATTTTATGTAATGTTTTTTTGTCTACTACTACAATTTAATTTTATTTTCTAATCATTGAAATTTAGCTCAATTATAACTCAAATTTTGTAAATATATTAAACAGTTTTATTTTTGATGTTCCTATCTTATTTATATTTAGCAGAAATACTCTGATAATTCAGCAGTTTTTCATTTTGAACTAACTTTTAGTAGCTTTAACTAAAATTTTTACACACTTTTTTCTATTAGTGTATAAACAATCATTAAATAATCAAAAAAAACAGTCATAAAATATTGTCTAAACTTGAAGTAAAATGTTTATGTCCATTAAAAATTTCATAATTTCTGAATTTCATTCAAATGTACAAATTCATTAGTAACGTATGAATAGAATTTTAATATTTACATTTAATTTGAATAAAAAAAGCAATACCCATGTGAAAATCGAAATATATATGAACATACATGATCATACATTGGCTCGTATGTGATCATGCATGGGCATACATAGTCATATACGTACATGCATAGTTCAATGTATGATCATACATGATCTCATATATTTCCATATACCTTTGTATCCGAAATTTGAGGGTATATGGAGGTATATGGCCATATATGATCATATATGAGCATACATGAATCATATGTGAGCATATATGGTCATATATGAATATGTACGGTCATATACCCTCAAATTTCGGATCCAAAGATATATGGAAATATATGAGATCATGTATGGTCATACATTGAACTATGCATGTACGTATATGACTATGTATGCCCATGCATGATCACATACGAGCCAATGTATGATCATGTGTGTTCATATATATTTCGATTTTCACATGGGTATTTTTATTAAAAAATAAAAAAATTTATATGAACATTCATATATCTCCATATATGACCATATACCCTCAAATTTCGGATCCGAACCCATATATGTTGCCATATATGGCCATACATATATGAACATTTTCACCTGGGATGGTAGAATTTAGATTGTAATGAAACTTGTGTCAGAGTTTCAAACCGATAACAAATATTCGGCATTGACAGATTGCGTGCCTCACAGTCGGCGTGGACTCAATTGCCGAATAAAAGTTTTAGAAAACCTATGTGAAAATCGAAATATATATGAACCTACATGATCATACATTGACTTGTATATGATCATGCATGGACATACATGATAATATACGTCCATACATAGTTCAATGTATGACAGTACATCAACTCATATATTTCCATATATTTTCGGATCCGAAAGTTGAGGTTATATGGAGGTATATGGCCATATATGATCATATATGAGCATACATGAATCATATGTGAGCAGATATGGTCATATATGAACATGTACGGTCATATACCCTCAAAGTTTGGATCCGAAGATATATGAGATGATGTATAGGTACATACATACATTAGTGTGGGCCGAACTTTGCCGAATTGCGAATTTCAAAAACGGGGGGTGCGGAAAAGTTGCGTATGCGTCCAGTAACCAATAAAAAATAAAAATTTTGAAAATCGGTTCACGTTCAAGGTCCCCGCAAAGCGGTTGAAATTTTGAAATTTCGGAAAGTTTAAAAAAAATCCTTAAATTTTGTTAAAAAATATTTGTTGTTGTGATATATTATTTCTAATAAATTATAGTTCGCTGAATCCAAAAAAATTAAAATTTTTAATCGGCCGAAGGGATTCTGAAATATTGCTACCCAAGTAAAAAAAAGTGATATGGAGCCATATGAAGTTATATTTAATTATATATAATCTTTTATGTAATTAGATATAATTATATCCGAAAAATGAGAACATCTTATTGTATCTTATTGTATCGAATTGTATACAATTGTATACAATTTGGTACAATTTGATACAATTTGATGCAATTCGATACAATTGTATCCGAATTTTGTCCTCATCCAATTACATCAAATTATATCTTTTTGTATAAAATTATATAAAATGTTATAAAAGTGGACATAGTTTGATACAATTATATCTAAAAATTGACCTTATACTTTTTATCATATTATATAGGACCATATCTAACAATATACAAAAATTATTTTTTTAAATAAAAAAGATATGCAATATCTGGAGATCAGACCTGGGGGATTTCAATTACAATTGCAAATAAATGTAATTGAAATTAAAAAAAAACACAATTACATTTCATGTAACTGTAATTGAAAATTTTCAATTACAAGTAATTGTAATTGAAAGTGATTTCAATTACAAATTTCAATTACATTTAGAATTAAAGTGTTTTTTGTTAAAATTTTGTAGAAAAAACTGACTGGGATAGGTTGGATAGGCGTGGATAAGTATAAAAAGAATACGTCATGTTGGGCTGACCCCTCACTTCTGCTTTTTGTCATTATTTCTTTTCCGAAAAAAATGTAATTGTAATTGAAATTTTTTCAATTACAATTATATGTAATGTATAATTGCAAATTTTAAATTACAAATTACTTGTAATTGTTTTTTTTTAATTACAATTACAAATAATATGTAATTGTAATTGATTTTTTTTCAATTACAATTGCATGTAATTGTGTAATTGCATGTGTAATTAATTTCCAAATATAATGATTAACCCAAAGGTCTGCTGAAGATCCTCTAATTTCGATAAATCTTCCATTACTTTTATCCAGATTTACCATGACAGTGCATTAAACATGAACAAAATTTTCTTTATTTTTAGTAATTTTAAATTAAAGTTGACAAGACTGAAATTTTAAAGTTAATACGATCATGTTATATGTACAACCAAGATATAAGAAAAATAGTAAAAAAAATAGTAAAATATTACAAAATAGTAAAAATTACTAAAAATATATGATGCAAAAAATAAACTCACACGAATCATGCACGGGTTATATATTCTTATTCACGCTCACGCACGAATCACTTGAGTATAGTAATTACACTCACGATCGCGTGTTATTCACAGAGATGTTCGTGACTCACGAACATTTCTAGTTACGCGCCAATCCCTAGTAATTACTAAATCTAAATTTAGTTCAAAATCAATTTTAACATAGAACCACATATAATATAATACGGTTTTATATGGACCTTATATATTTTTATATAAAATCACTTTGAAATAATTGCTTATGTGGGATGATATATAATTATAGATGATTTTATAAAGAACGTTATATTGTTATATATTAAAGAAATCATGAAATTTTGTAGATATGGAACCGTATTAAGTTATATATGGGTTCTTATTCGTCAATATATAATCATATCTAACAAAAATTATGAAATATTTCTTATATGGCTCCACATATAGTTTTATATTATTATGTATAGTGTCATACTAAATTATATATAAACGTATATGTAATTATAGCTGTAATATGTTACTTTATGTACTTATATATAGCACATGCAATTATATGTAGGCCAGTATGTAATAATATAAAATCACATATGCCTCCATATTAAAACCTTTGAGGAAAAAATATCTAACATATGACTATATAAAAGTATATCTGCTTGAATTTAAAAGCATATCCTGCCATATGTAACTATAAGTTACTAAATGCAATTACATAAAATAATATATGATTATATCAAAACTTTTTTACTCGGGTACTTAAATTTTGCTGAAAAACACGTTTTTTCATTTTTCAGTCGAGCCTTCAAAATGTTAGTCCAAAAATGTTCTTAATTTGAAGGTAAAAAAGTTTTAAAATGTTGAAGGGTATTCCAAGGACGCTGCGACAAAAGTTGTAAAAATTTTCACAGTCAAAAGTGATTGTTTTTTGTGATCACTGTTTTTTTATTAAGTGATCAGAGATTTTTCCCCTTTTATTGTTTTGTGTCAACATAAAATAACATTTTTATGGCTGGTCCATCTTTTTTAATAATTTTGGGTATTTTGATAATAAATATAAAATAGTGTGATCGGATCTCGAGATTTCGGACACAATGCTCGTAAAGTATCCTCTTTTTTGTCCACACAATGTTCGAAAAGTATCCCACTTTATATTTTTTGTTGTATTAAAAGAATATTTTAGAATAAAATTAAATGCCTAATAGTTTTTTTGCAAAAGTTTTGAAAAATATTTTATACACTGTGCCACAAAAGTATACATAAAAAAAGTAATTGAATATAACTTAATACATTAATGTTCAGTAAATATTATACAAAATTAAATTGCGTGCTTGGATTTAGAATTTTGTAACACAAGGGTTACTGGACGCATACGCAACTTTTCCGCACCCCCCGTTTTTGAAATTCGGAATTCGGCAAAGTTCGGCCCACTCTAACATACATATACATACATTGAACTATGTATTGACGTATATGATCATGTATGCCCACGCATGATGATTTACCAATCAATGTGCGATCATGGGTGTTCATATATATTTCGATTTTCACATGGGAATTGTTTATATTTTCTACAATAAAATTATTAAGGCAAACATACACGTTCAATATTATTGATCAATGTTTTTAAAATCAACCAATCAGAACAAAGTATTTAAAAAGGAAATGCTCTGATTGGTCGATTTTTGAAAAATTTATCAATAATATTGAACGTGTATGCCCTACTTTAAAAATATGTAAGTAAATTATAGAGAATAAAAATTGAAAAAATTCGATAAGCCCAGCAGGATAGAATACGAATGTTCAAGTTTCGCTATAAACCCTTTATCAGTATTCCAGAGTCGCCCGGAAAAAACCTTTCGTAAGCAAAAAAAAAAAAAACAAAAAACTAAGATTATATCAGGACAACGACCCCAAACATACCACTGCAATAATAAGAGAATGGTTATTTTATAATTCTCCAAGGGTCATCAAAACTCCAACGCAATCACCAGATTTAAATATAATCGAAAACTTGTAGCATAAACTACCCAGTGTAGAAACTCATTACCAGATATGTGGTTATGTAACTATATACCGACCCAGTGTCGAAACGGTAATGACATATCATTATTTTTTTTACTATCAGTAATGACACCTACTTACCTTCTGCATTATTTAAAACATATAATAATGAGTTACTGATAATGACTTATTTTTATCATTATTTCAAATAGATAGTAATTTTCTAGATTTTTTTGAAAATTTTTTTTAATTTATTTTTAGACTCAATATTCTTTCAACACTGGGATATATGTAACCACATATTTTTTGATTTTTTGTATGTTGGCGAGTAAGCTGACTTGTGTGCAGCAGGTCAATTATGTTTTTATCTATCAAACATTACATGTCGAGATAGCTCAGATGGTAGATCTATTGACTGGCAATCTGGAGTCCAAGGTTCGATTCCCGCACTAGAAAATTTTATTTAAAAAAAATTTACATTACCCGGGTAAAAAAAATAATATGATGTTATATGTAATGATATCTTATTTAATATAATTGGAGATATGCTGTGATCCGAAAAATGGTGGATAAAATTATATCGGATAAGATCTAAATATATTGAATCATATAGAATCTTATCCGGATTTTGACCCGATATAATTATATCTAATTTGATGTAGAAAGACATAATTTTATAACGCTTCATACTTCAAGATCAAAACAAAAACTATTAAAAAGTACTGAAAAATAACACCCTTAAGTTAAGAATTAAAAATTTATATACAAATTTAGAAGCTGTACATAATTGTAACCAAGCCTTCTCATATAAACTTGTATTCTACCCTTAAACTGTGTAAACCTGGTATGTTTATGAGTTTAATGTCAAATTCCATACATAAAAATATGGCTTGTATTTATACAAGGTTTACAAGGAATTTAGGAGTTATAATGAGTACGCCTTTTATATTTTGAAATCATACATAAATATATCTCAAAAAAACATAGAATTTTTTTTACATTACGCTATGCTTAAACATATCTAAAACAACTTAGAAAAAAAAATGAACATTGAGCTATATAAAACTTTATATATTTTCCGATAAAGCCATTTTTAATTATATATGACGATGTATTAAAATTGTCATAGCATATGTAAATAGATATGGCACATATAAATATATATGGGGACATGTATATTTATACTGATCTATATATGACATCATATAAGAAATTTTTGAAAAACTCAAAGCTATACATAATTATATCCGCAAAGATATAGTGTTACACTTGACTATATATAAACATATTAGTCCATATTAAATTATATAATTTCCTATATAACTATTTTTACTCGGGTAAAAAATATTTTTTTTTATAAAACTTATTTTTTTGAAAATCTATTTTTAGACTCAGTAGTGGTAAGCATATAGGTAATGACATATTTTTAGATTTTTCGTATGCTGGTGTGTAAGCATAACTCATTTTTTTCGCGGCATCGCCATACAAAGGTAATAAGAAAAGTAACTAGTTACCATTATCGGTTGCAGTAACCGAACGATTCGGTTGGGACAACAAAATTTTTTTGTAGGTGCAGTGTTGAAAATATATTATGTCTAAAAATAGATTTAAAAAAATTTTAAAAAATCTAGAAAATTATTTTGGTTTGAAATAATGATAAAAATAAGCCATTATCAGTAACTCATTATTATATGTTTTGAAATAATGCAGAAGGTAAGTCGGCGTCATTACTGGTAGTCCAAAAAATAGTGATATATCATTACCGTTTCTACACTGGGTAAAGTTATAAATCCGACAACATCAGATTTCTAACGCGACCTCAAAAAGACTTTTGAAGACAAATGTAATAAAATTTGTTTTGATTTTAGAAAAAAGTTAGGTTAATCGATCTCTAACTGAATGAAAGTCTTCATTGCGCAAAAAGAGTACCCAACAATTTACTTGGCCATGAATAAGACCGATTTTTTAAACCTTAAATTGACTGGCCCATTTTCACCGTGATCTAAAACTCGTGATAAATTTTCTAGAAATATTAAAAATCAATGCTGTTTTTGTAAAACTTTACAAATAATTTAATTTTTCTATTAAAAATTTTATAAAAAAAAAAACAAACAAAAATTACAACGAAAATACAACAATATCAAAAACTCTGCCTTCTTTTATTGCTCTTTTGGAAGGGAAAGAAAAAAATGATTCTAAAAACATGTCAATTTTTGCTGAGTCGTTTCTTTAAGTTTTTGTAGTAGAGTACAACAATCGGGGTTTTTATTACCTCTTTTGTCAACACCAGAAGTTTAGTCTTAGCCACGCCAATCGAAAGTATTGGCGAATTAGGGACAGGTGGTAAATACTCGTGTATACCTAGAAATTTATATACATTAAAAAATAACTATGTATGTATGTATGTACATTAGGGGTATAACCAGTTTTGCTTGAAATTTTCGCATATCACTACATGCTGATTAATGTTGTAATGAATGTCGATTTTTTAGGTCATTTGGAAATAAACATATCACGCACCGAAAGCAATTTCTAACATAATTTATGTATGGGTTGGGTTCTTTCCTTTGGCAAAATTAAGTTTTACAACATGGCGAGAATTTGTATTTCTTACTAAATTATCTATATTTGTGCACAATTAAAAAAATCTTTACCAAAAACTGTAATGCATCACAAAAAATATCATTATTCATACATTTGTATGCTCTATTTGACAATGCTTTTTGATTTTGCATATTTCAAAAGTAATTTCCCTAATAAGTGTAAACTTGTTAAATAAGTGTAAACTTGTATTAATTAATTTACATTAACTTTTGTAACGAAAAACAAGTAGGAGAACTGAATTATTTTAGTAGGTACATTTTTTTTCTTTTCTCAAATTCGAACAAACAACTTAAAACGTTTTTTTTTTTTTCATTAAAAACCGATTTTAACAGACTTTAAAACAAATGGCAGACTGACTGAGTGAATAAAATAAATTTATTATTGTATTATTAATTAATTACAAACAGTTAATAAAGTAATTTTCTCGCCTTTTAAAAAGCAACTTAAAATAAATGCTAATAAAGGTAATAAAATAACAAAATACAACGACAAGCAAACATTTTGCAATTAATTATATTATTAAATGACATTCCAAATACATTTGCATGAGAAACCGAACAACAAAGAACAACACAAATTGTAACCAAATAAGAGAAGAACGAAAAGTAAAAGCCAACAAATAAGCGATGATAATACTGAAGAAAACATGACACATAATTGTTGTAAGCTTAAATTGATGCTAACCAAAAGAAAAAAGAAACCAAAAAGAAAGGAACTTTTAATTTGCAGTTTATCAATGTTCAAGAAGAAACAAGGGATACACTGATTTGAAGATCCACAATGACTATGAGGTGCCCTATTTAAACACATTTAATGAATGGGATAACATGAAGCTGTTGTATGGGTAAGCCTTAATAGAAACTGAGCTAAACAACGAGTATAAAATCTCCAGAGTATGCATGCATCTATACCTCTATTAACTACTGGCTCTTTTCAGCATTTAAATAATTCTTATTAGAAGGTAATAGGTTAACCCCTCAATTCATAAATGCTTTGTAAAGTTATAGCAGGTTTACAAAACGTCATTTTCATACAAAATTTGTTCAATAAACCTCCTATAATTTTACAAAGCGTTTATGAATTTAGGGGTAAAGCTTTATGTGTAAATTTTTATAAATATTAAAAATTGTTTCAATAAATAATATTGGTGAATAATGAAAAAATGTTACGTTTGTTTTCCTTTGCCTACAGGAAACTCCTACCTTATGTAGGGCATAAAAGCAATATTTAAATTTAAATGAGAATGTGTGCAAGTGATTGCTTATATAGTCGAATTCGCTTATAACAAACCCTGGTTATAACGAACTTTTCTTAAATCAAACAATTTTTGTGGTCCCAAGGAATTTACTTACATATTTTACACAAAAAAATACGGTTATAAGAGATTAGTTTTTTGGTCCCGTTTACTACTTTTCAGTGAAACTACTTCATTTATAACGAACACTTAAAAAATATGGACTTTTAAATGAAAACTGTGTTGCAAATTTGAAACATCTTAGATCTTCAATTGAAAAGTTACCTTAAACAGTTAAAATCGAAAAAAAACGTAAAGCCGAATAAATGCGTCCCGTTTAAATGATTCCCTAAAAACCAGGGTTGGCAGGCAATACCGCTAAAATACCGTTATCGATTCAAACTGACTACCGTTACCCCTAAAATACCGTTACCGAAATACCCGGTATACCGTTATCCTTAAAATACCGATACCGAAATAAATGAAATATCAATACCCCTAAAATACCGTTACCGAAACAAATGAAATACCGCTATCCCTAAAATTCCGTTACCGATATTTTTAATTTTCTGGTTTTGGTAATTTCACGTGATTATTGAGTACTTTTTGAACATTAAGTTGATAAATTGGTTCTGTTTTTAATCTCGTTTGTTTTTTGTAAAAAAAATTGCGGGATACATCGAAATAACTGACTACCGTTAGCCTTAAAATACCGTTACCGAAATAACCCAATTATCGTTATCTTTAAAATACCGTTACCGAAATAACTCAAATACCGTTATCCTTAAAATACCGATACCGAAATAAATGAAATAGCGTTACCCTTAAAATACCGTTACCGAAATAACCTAAAATATCGTTACCCTAACGATAACCGCATTCGTTTCGGTTACCATCCATGCCTAAAACCATGTTTAAAGGAAAGAAATCAGGTTTTAGGAAGTAGATCGTGTAAAAAAACTTCTACTAAGAGAAAAATAATTTCGGTTAATGCCTTCTTACGCATTTGTGCAAAATTTTCCTATTTTCCTTTTATCCGAATTTATTTCGCATTTATCCGCATTTTCGGATAAACGATCCCCGCTTAAAAGCGCAGAAAACTCGACATTTTTTAGACATTATTTAAGCGGGGACTACTAAATCTTAATAATACAAGCAAATTTTGACAGAAGTTCTTTAAATTCGGGGAATTCATGAGGTCATTATAACCGACCTCCACTGTAAACAAAATTTAACTACACCTTATTTTAATGTTATCAAAGTGAAAAGATTCACAATTAATTACTTAATTCCCTTGAAGACATACTCATATACTACACTGATCATCGTCGTATTCGTCGTCATCATCATCATCAGCATAAAATTGTCTTGTCTCCGACGGACGGTTAACAACAATTTGTGTTGGCATGACGAACCTGTTGCCTTACACACCTTTTAAATGAAATGAGAAAAAAGTGTACAACAAAACCTTATCCAAATAGCCCATGCAATCCAAAATCGAAAAACTTTAAGTCTGTCCCTTGTAACCTTATGACTGTCCACGAGTCAGTCAGTCATTTAGTTATTTAAGCAACCAGCCACAAACAACAAAAACAACCAAATAACAAGAACATAAAGCCACTAATCACAACACATTCTCAAACACCAAATATGCGGAGCATGTGGGGGGAAGTGTTCCAGTATATTTTCTTTTTTTTTTTTTTATTAAGGCACAATGATTATGGGCAACCCAGCGCTCGCTAGCTGGCTGGCTGACTGGTTGGCTTAATTCAGCTCGTGTGTACTACAATATAGAAATACAACTCACAAAACAACAACAACAACAGCAACACCAAGTAACAAAACAAAAACAAAACATAACAGATTAGTTACCATATCCCATATCAGGGTAATTATTGTTAAATGCGATAACAATCTTGTAGTGTGGTGACATTTATTTATTTTCCTTAATTTTGCTGTATTAATCTTTTTTCGAATATTCCATAGTATGTTTCGATGTTCCACACTGAAGAAGAAGAAGATACACATGTCCACATGTGTTCATATAAATAACTATACACAGGCTGACTATTGTGAATTACTTTGGAGAGGAGGTTTGACTAATCATGCTTGATTTGTATTTACTTATTAAACAGACAGACGGACGGACTAAAAAGAGGAAAAACTCCTCACTCATCATGATGATGATCAGTACTACTGCTGATCTCCAGTCAGCCAAGCGTCCAACCAACCAATCGTACAACCCAGACCATCATCTCAGACAACATCAACATCATTAGCACAAAATGTGGTTGGTATAACGTGCATATTATTAGTATCATAGTGGCCATCGATTGTCTTGAAAAAAAGATGTCTTTTTACGACATCCATCGATGATTTAGCGTAAATTGATATGTGCAAATAAATAATTTAGTGATCACTATGATTGCGTCTTGTATCGCATTTGTTTGATCAATTGTTTTTGTTGTTTTCTGATAGATCATTCAAATGATTGATGTTGTCTTTTGAGTAGTTTTTACTTATTTTTTTCAAATTTAATCGCATCATTTAGGTTATTCAGACTGGATTGATGTAATGAGGTCGAATTTTATATACTCCTCTGGTAGTATTTCTGGAACATAATTTTTCAGATTAAAATTTTATTTGTAGATTAATACGTGTAAAACAATATTTTGATAAAAACATACATCACATTGGAATATGCTCTACATTTATAAAATTACTTCCTATGTCTAGACTCCTCAAGACGCAGATATTTAAGGGAACACTCTTAATTAGAACCTTAAAATGATACTTTTTCATAAACCTCTAAGCACTTCTCTACAAAAAAAAAATCAAACTGAAATTTTAAAACGACATTCAAAGAACGGTTCAAAAAAAAAATGTGAGCACAATCAGTGTAATGGTAATGTAATTTCATTTTCATTTCCATTACTTTTTTATAATGTAATGAAAAAAAAATTCATTAATTGTAATGAAATGAAAAACAAAATTTTTTTACTTAGCCCTTTTTTGTCAAACTTATCAATATTTTATAGCTTCAGACCTCAAAATTGAAGCTTAATTGCGCTTTAAGCGATGAATCGGCATAATAAGAATTCAAATTAAAGGACAAGAAAAAATAAAAATATTTACATTTGTATAAAAGCTTACTTGGGACTAGCTAATTGAATGGACCAATTAATTGATGATTTCATTGGCATTACAATTGACCAATGAATTTTTTTGGCTTTACAATTTATCAAAGCGAATTTTTTTTTTTCTAACTTTTTATTCTACAACTAGTCATACTTGACTAACGAGCAGATTTTTTCTGATACATTACTTAAATTGAGAGTCTTAAAGATATTATGCTAAAAATATCTTAACTACTGTTTTGTATCACAAGATCATGTGGCGTTGTACGTCGTAGTCTTCTTGTATGACTACTGGTGTTTATCAGTTTTCTGGCTTCTGAATTTTCATGGCTGCCCAATCTTTGGTAGTGCAGTGTTGCAATTTTTCCGATGGTATTTCTTACGGATTCAATACATATATCGCGATGAAGGTCACAATTTCGGATGTACCAGGGTGCGTTCACAAATTGACGCAGTAGTTTATTTTGAAATTGTTCAATGTATTTTATAACAGATGGTTTAGCACATCCCCATAACTGGCAGCCATAAGTCCAAATTGGTTTAATTACTTGTTGGTACACGATTAGTTTGTTTTCGAGAGATAGAGCTGAATTTCTGCCTATTAGCCAATTTAATTTTCTGCTTTTAATATCAAGTTCTTTTTTCTTCTTTAGCAAATGGGCGCTGTGGTGTAATGGTTAGCGCGTTGGACTGTTACACGTGAGGTTGCGGGTTCGAGCCCCAACCAAGGCAACATCAATTTATGAAAAATAGTAATATGTATGAGTTTTTTCTATCCCTCATACATATCGCAGCGTCCTCCTTCGGTGTTCCCATAGCATTTAACCCCACCGAAGTAAAATAATATAACAGGGCTATGAACTAAAAAGCTTCAACAAAGTTCGCCAACTCACCATCAGATGGCTCGCAACAACTGTTCTAAAATTCAACATCTCGCGCAATTACAGTGTTGCCATATTTGAAGCCCTTCACCTTTCACCACCTTTCACTTCTTCTCTATCCCCTTTCCAAAGGAAGCAACACGTTAATTAATAGGAAAAATTTCCTGAGTGTTGCTTCTCTTTAAAAAAAAAAAAAAAAAAAAAAAAAAAAAAATGTTCCTTCCATGACAATTTTGAGTCCAGAGTAAGACCAAGGTATTTGACCGAATTTGAATGAGGAATTTCAGTGTCTCTCATTTTTAGTGGTATATAAGAGATTTCTTTAAGTGAAAAATTAATATGAACCGATTTCGTGTGATTTATTTTGAATAAAATTTTTTTCAATTTCATTGTTCAATGCCTAATTGCCCAATTATAATTGGAAAATGGAAATTTGTCTTACGATTCCAAAAAAATTATTTTTTTTTATCCGTAAAACGTAGCCCTAACTAGAGCTATTTTAATCCCTTAAGAGAAGGGACTGAAAATTATGAAATTTTCTTGTATGGTAAAATGGTAATCAAATGATAGAAAATGCTCCCACGACTTCAAAAATTATTTTTTTTTCCAATAATCTATAAACGCATTAAAAATTTAGACATTTAAAAAAAAAAATTTTTTTTTTTGGAAAAATCCGTTGTTTTTGCAAAAATCACGCAATTTAAAAAAAAAAAATTTCAAAAAATCGCACGATTTTTACAAAAAACATTTTGCCGGCGGCGCAATTTAACTATATAGTTCTGAAATAACATTTTTCATCAATAAAAAGTTGATTTCTTTTGTCATTTCCACTTCCAATTGCCTTTTATGTTCCAAATTTTCAAAATAAACAACAAAAAAATGGACATTTACAGGATTTTACCAAAACTAAAATAATGTGATTTTAGACTTTTTTAATTTTTCGAAGGTCTAAAATTAAACAAAATGCCTCGTATTCGATTCTCGTCCAACGGATTAGTAAAAAAAACCTAATTTTTGAAATCGTGAGAAAATATCCTTTCATTTGAGTACTATTTTCGTTCCTATTAATTTTTAACTTTTTTCGACCCCCCTATTGGTCGAAAAATGGCTCTAGTTAGGGCTACGTTTTATGGATAAAAAAAATAACATTTTTGGAATCGTGAGACAATTTGCTTTAAAACCCACACTTACATGTTACTACGTTCCCCCGTTTTTTTGCCCCCCCCCCACGGGGCACCCGGTTCCGAGCCCCTCCCAAAATTAATTTGGGTTTTTTTCTTTTTTAATTCCAAAGGAGATCATATTTTTTTACGAAACCCCATAAACTGCAGTTTTGCCAAAGATTTAGCTCCAACGATGAAATTAATGTTCAAATAAATGCCTATTTTGAGCACCTCGAGAAATCCTATTTTTGAAAGGAATAAAAAATTGGAGAAACGTTGGACTAAGTGTATTGAGCAAAAATGAGAGCATGTTGAAAAAACCGTTTTTTGTTAAAAAAAAAAACTGTGTTTCGTACAAAAAGTCACGGACTTATTGATCCGCCCTCTACAGGAAAAAGTCTAATGGAGTCAAATCACACGATGTCTGTGACCAGATCACTTTGCCTCTGCGTGAGATAATCAGCACTCTAATCGCGTTTTGTTTGCAATAGGAATCACAGGACATAATATAACACATCGGCTGAAAAATCCGTAGGATGACACCACCAGCTTTCAGATGAAAAATGCCAAAATTTAATAATAATTCGTTCATTACCTAGTGTCTTCAAATGCAATAAAATATGCCATAAAATTTACGAATTACACACAAATCAACAACAAAATTATTTTTCTTGTTGTTGCTTTGTGTGCTATTTTCAAATTTCTTTGCACATTTTATTGCATTTGTAGACACTGGGTTAGTGAACAAGTTACAGCTGTTTTAGTGAGGCTACTTTTGCGATTTTCAAAACAATGGATTCGAAGTAATTTCCTGTGTTGATTTAGCATTGCTTTTTAATGTGAAAAAACACAGTTCAAGCCAAAGCTTGGCTCGATAAGTATTATTCGGACTCTGCTTCATCGAGACAAATGGTAGAAAAGTAGTTTGCTGACTTTAAACTACGGACACCGATTACGCCGAATGCTCTGGTCGCCCAAAAAGGTGGTAACACCGGAAAACATCAAAAAAGTTCACAAAATCGTTTTGGCAGATCGTAAAGTGAAATTGTAGGAGATAGATGATACCTTAAAGATATCGAAGGAACTTGCCGGCTTTAATTTGCAAGAACATTTGTCCATGAGAAAGCTGTTTTCGAAATGGGTGCTGCGTTTGCTCACAGTGCATCAAAAACAACAACGTGTCGATGATTCTGAGAGTTGTTTGGAGCTGTTTCGGCTAGACAAAAAGAACTTTTTGCGTCGCTATGTTACAATGGACGAAATTTGAATATGCCACTTCACTCCAGAGTCGTATAGGCAGTCAGCTGAGTGGACAGCAACTAGCGAATGTCGTCCGAAGAAGTCAAAGACGCAACAGTCAGCTGGTAAAGTTATGGCATCAGTATTTTGGGATGCGGCTGGAATTCGTACATTGATTACTAGGGCAAGGAATTTCATACACTTAAAATATGCGCCTAAAATATGCTGTTAAAAAAGAAAAATATGCGTTAAAAACTATTATTTTTGCAAAAATAATGCACTCTAAAACTTAAAAATGTATTTAAGTTAGTTATTTTGTAATAATTTTGCAATAAGGTTTTAAGAATGTTTTTTTTGATTGAATCAAAATATGAATTTTGTATATTTTTTTACAAAATAAAAAATGCTTCTAAAAATGAAAAATATGCATAAATATGCATTAAAAAGCACAAAATATGTATTAAAAAGCACAAAATATGCATTAAAAAGGCACCAAATATGCATTTAAATTCAAAATATGCAAAAACATGCATTTATGACAAAATATGCAAAAACATGCAACTACAAATCGATGCCATTTTGTTCTAAATTTGATGATTCGGATAAATATTTAGTCCACATTAGTTCTGGGCTATCGAGAAAAAACATGCATTTGCATGAAATTCCTTGCCCTATTGATTACCTTGAAAAAGGCCATACCACCAATAGCGATCGCTACATGGCCCAACTGGTGCGTCTGAAGGAAAAAACGGCCCCATATTAAGAAGAAAAAAGTGCTCTTTCACCAAGATAATGCGCCGTGTCACAAAGCGTTGGCTACCGTGGTCAAATTGCACAATTTACACTTTCAATTGCTTCCGCACCCACCGTATACGCCAGATTTGGCTCCCAGCGATTTTTACCTCTTTTCAGACTTCAAAAAAATGCTCGCTGGAAAGAGTTTTGGTTCGAATGAAGAGGTGATTACCGAAACAGAAAAAATGTTGTTTTATTGGTTATCATACGGACTTTACAGCCGATGTGTTATATATGAGTAGCTGAGATGCAAAACTCGTTCGTTACAAAAATTAAAAAAATGAGATGTCAATTGATTCTGACAGTTCTTTGGCGATTTGTGAGAAGATTTTCGATTTTGCAATTTTGAGTTTTTAACCAAGAATTAAAAGCGTTCAACTAAATTTGTTAATTTAATTAGCCGCAACAAGTTTTTTGCTTCCTCCCAAAATTTAGTTAATATGTAAGGAACGAGTTTTGCATCTCAGCTACTCATATATAATCGTTCTTGCAAACGGCATCAGCTGTGTGGCACGTAGAGCCGCCCTTTTGGACCATATGTCGTTCACATCCATATCATCCAATTGTGGCCAAAAGAAATTGGTTATCATCGATCAGTAGCGCTCTCCATTGATGATGTTATCGTTTTCCCTGCCAACAAACAGTGACTTTCTGCTGATGCAGAGAGTTTGGATTAGTAACCATCTTTTCAAATCCGGCAATTTTGCTTGCCGCTGAAGATGTTTTTTTCTGAAATCGGAACAAAGTATTATCATTTGTACGTGTTGCTCATTCATTATATTTCGGCCATTAACGCAAAGTGACTTGGACCTAAAAATTACAAACGTGGAGTTAGTTTTTTCGAGACACCTTGTGCTTATATTAAGAAGCATGGTTGGAATTGAAATATAGGTCATTTTGTTGTAATTAAAAAATACCATGTGGGATTCCTCATAGAAGCGCACTAATTCGGCAAAGTCAATCAATTAAAATTGCTCATAAATCATTGGGTAAATTTTTGCGTAGAATTTATCTTTATTTAGTAGCAAGAATGCCGCTTATTATCTATCGTATAGACAGCCTTCAGAAACACAATATTTATTTATAATAGTTTCGTCAATATCATCATTTTGTGAAACTTCTTTATAAACTTTTGTTCCATCATCAATAATCTTTTTGAAAACATCTTTTCAATTTAACTTGGGCGCCTCTGTCACAGCAGTTAGCTTTTCGTCAAAGACATAAATGTCTTAATTCCACTGATTGAATGTCTCTTGACTAGATTTCGGTTAGTTGATTTAATTTGGTTGGTTAATCAACGTGATATTCATAAAAAAATAAATACAAATTTCATCTCACTCTTCGAATCAATGCTGCAGTGGTTCATAAAAAGTGTCAAATTCAAATACAGCATATATGTATGTTAATAAAAACAATATGTATAAAGACATTAGCTGCCATCGCAGGGTGCCATAATCATAGATTGTGATCAGTCTGCAGTGCACTGCAAGCATTAAATGAAATCAAAGGGACAGGGTTTCAACAAAAAAAATAATGTTGCCTCAAAAATATTAAGCTTCGACGAATAAACGAACTATGATCATGCTAAGCTTTATAGTTTTTGTTTTTTCTGGTTTAGATGGTAAATCAATGATATGACACTTTGTATAATGTTTATTTTTTTCAATTGTTTAAATAATAGAAACACCTACACACGCGTTAGGCAATCTTTTAATTTAATTTATTTAACGTAACAATTATTTATTAATATCTTTAATTCTCAACATAAATATAGACCAATTTACTTATTCATAAAAGTATAATTTTTAAAGTAAAGTTAACAAAAACACACACTCCATTCTACATTTTATTGAGATCATTAAAAAAACTTGTCACATTTTAATAAAGCTGGTTTCTTTGCTACGATACGAACTTCAAGTCTACCCAGCTGAAATTGTACGCTGGCTGCCTAAACAACTTGACTGAATGCGTTATATGAGTGTGAGTGAATGAGTTGAGTAAATGAAGTAACACTGAATCAAAAGTGAATGACTCTGACTCTGAGTTTTGTCGTACACGCACACTCCATACTTTTTAATGGACTAATTCCAATGAATTAATGATAATTAGAATAACTTTATTTCGTTGAAGCCTCAAATGACGGACATAACTGGGGAATATTATGAAGTATAAACACACTCTTATGTGTTGTTGCATGCCCATCATATAAATGTGAGCACACTCTTAAGTTTATTAGGCAGGCAGGCAGCCAGCTAACAGTGAAAGACTCTTGACTCTTTATTTTCCCAAACACAAAAGTATTTACTCGTTTTCTTTCCATACTGTATAGCCACGATTAGTTACGAGTACTTAACTGAAATGGACGTCAAGTAATTAATATCATAGTGAACAAGGCAAAACAACAAAAAACCCAAAATAATATAGTGGAGAACACAACAACAACAACAATAACAACAAGAACTGAAAAAGAAATCGCTCACAGAGAAAATGGCCCAGCAAAACAAACAAGAAGACATGAAACATACGTCAAGAGTCAAGACATGTGCGCAATTAACGAACAGACAGCATACCACTGTATATGGTTACACCTACTGCGCCAATGTTTAGATGTTGCCCCCCCATTAGTGTGGTACATACACCTAAATATTTATACACTACTACTATACATCAAATATACAACAACACACAGCATACGGTACTCACACAGAGTAGTTTTGGCTAGCTAAAAATAATGCTGGTGGAGCAGCGCGAGAGGTTGAAAGGGCGTCAGTGTATGATATCTATGACTAGTTGCGTAAATACTACATATGAACATAATTTAACGAAAGCCCCTTTCAAATAGAAAATATAACCAATGTTAACTGGTGATATACCCTACAACCAGAAAACAGATTCGGTGCTGACAAACCCATTTGTTGCCAATCGAATGGTTCAGTTGCATCAAATGAATTTTTCGTTTGCGGCTACTGAATTATACTTGATGCAACTGAAGTTCCGTTGTCACAGTCAAATTAGTCCTGTCTCAATTGGTTTTCTGTTGCCACAACTGAAAAATTCGGTTACCACAACCGAACCATGCGATTGACTACAAATGGGGTTATCAGAACTGAATCTGTTTTCTGGGTGTACGATTAATATTTTTGGTAAAAATTTATTAAATTCGATTTAAAGATCTGGTATAAGGAAATTTTAAACTTAAGGGCATTATCGTTGTAGACAGCTAATTCCAATTAAATATTCTCTGGTAGCAACACCCATCAAAGCATTCAGATCGAGTAAATCGAGTAAAGTGTAAATTTAACTTCTTCAATAAATTTTAAAATTTTCTTCAAATTTATTTTTATCGGGATATACATACATACATATGTACGTTAATTGCATTAAAGGAATTAAATGTGCTGAAGTCCCAGAACTTATATTACTAATTGCGAATAATAATCTGCTGAAGGCATGTCCCTATCCGGATTTCATTCTTGCCTAAAAAAATCGTCAGAGGACGACGTTTTTAGAATTTCTATAAATAATGGTTAAGTTAAATTACAAACTCAATGAGAATTTTTTATTATTGTCCAGGAGCATTATTAAACATTTAAAATATCAAAGAAAAAACAAAAACAACAACAACAAAAGATTTACCACAATTTGCTTTGTCATCTTCCAATAAAATACTCTGTTGTTTTGACAGATCTAGCAATGTGGTGACATCGATTCATGTATAACCAACAATAGTATAACTAATTATGTAGTAGAACCCATCAATTACAACTTATTCTTCGAAAATTAAAATATTATTTTATTATTATTCCTCATACTCGTTTTGTACCCTTACTCGAGAAATAGTTCGAGTAAGAACTACTCGAACAAAAAACAGTTTTTTAGTTGTTTATTTAAAAACGTTAAAGGAAACTCTATTATCACAATACAATTTCTGATATTTTAATAAGGTTATGTTAGGTTTAGAGATTGACACGTATGCCCACAAGACCATGTTTAAATCCGAAGTGATTCCTCGAAGAAGTTGGTGTGCTGATTTCAGGATTTCTTTCTCACATGCTCATGAGTGTTTTCCTAATCGAGTTTATTATAATCCTTTAATTTGGTCATCTTGATGTATTTAACCCTTATACATGGAGTAATATCGACTAGTTCATCTAGTTCCGGGAAGAAATATTAAACAAGTATTTAAAGCGACTTCGTCATAGCGCAGAACAATGCAAGATAGTGTAAGGCGAATATCAACACTTCCTCATACACACACCATCGACATAAGTCATCAGTCGTACTACCAATTCTCCTACTATAAGATCTTAAATTAATGTGACCTGTTATTATATCTTTATACCTCCTGAGGTCTGCTTCTTCCATAAGCAGTAACGGTTTTATAGCTTTTTTCTTATCAGGTTTTCATAGGGCTCTCGTTTGCCTGCAACGCGTATTTGCGTTCCACTTTTTTCTTTCCAGGGTATCCAAATGCTCCCTTATATTCCTGTATATTCGATCCAGATATGAGTATATATCATTTGTCGCAGTGATTCCTGTCCCTTTCTCGACAACTCCTTCGATTTTGCTTTTCTCTCTCTCTCTCTGTATGATGCATATCCTATACAGGATGTAAGCGAATCCCAGTCATATGATATATATTTGCAAAAATTTCCGTGTTTGCAGTCAGGTAGACCAGTTTTCCAATTGACCAAATTCCAGTCCACGATCTGATATTGCGTAACCAAGACATCAGCTTTCGACCAATCCCACGCCTACCCTCGATTTTTACTTCGATTATAAGGAGAAGTAGCTCATATTTTTCTCTTCTGATGATGTGACCAAAATATGAAGTTCTACAGACTTTGATCGCATGGAGTGGTTGATGTTCAGTGTTCAATCTTCTTAATATTTTTTTATTGGTTACGAAATCCGTCCATGAACTCCAATAAGTCTGAATATGGTGATGTTAATTGGATAAATCCTGGCTTTGAGACTTCATATACATATTTCATCCTAAAAAATGCTGCAATCCTTGTGCAATCATGCACTATGTTTAATATTGGGTATATCATAATATTCTCCACTACCTATGCCCTCTTTCATCCTTGATCCATCCCTGTATATACTTAGACATTTTGGTCTAGCATAGGGTTTTTCCAGTAGCCCCTAGACTTTATTTCCGTTTCAATTATCGAGTCCACACAATAAGAAGTGTGCCATTTAAAAGTGTAACACACATTTTTTTTAGTAACTATTTCCAAGTGTCGAGAATCGGTCACCCTCTCATGATATTGAGTCCGCCCTAATCGACCTCGACTTCTGAACACTTCCTAAATATCAAAGGCAAAACAAGATGTTATAATTAAGATGACGATAACAAGCAAAAAAAAAACAGTTTTTCATTCTCTTTGCTAAATAAATGTAAAGTTAATTTACCTAAACTAATCCAAGTATGTCCTTTCATATTTAATCCATTGGTGAGCCCATCGTGTTACTTTATTATTTTAAAGGAACCAAGTCTCCTTTCTGTTTTCGTCCCGGCAAACAGAAATTCAACAAATTTCCATATATACATCGGAAATCTGGTGGTGACACCTTTAAAAAAAATTTATCAAAATATATTTGAGAAATATGTCAGATTTCAAAATGCATAGGTGTGTGAAAGTTAAGTGCTTTATTAGTTTACAATGAAGAATCCAAGACAAGATCATAAAAAAAAAATATTGAAACAATTTAAAATAATCCATTGTGAAAGCCTGGAACGCGTAAAGCAAAAGGACTCGGGAACAAACAAATGTGAAGAAGCTATTGATGGCGATTTCAAACATTACCGGTCGCGAAGTGTCACGGTGCGTACAATGTTCCGACACTTTTGTGCGTAGAGTTAAGGCTAACGTTTGAAACATCTAAAGTTCAGAAAGTTTTAGACAGAAATGTTGTAAATGTTGATGCTGAAAAACGAGTATTATACTTTTTAATGGCGCACTCTTTAATACTATATCAGAATTTTTGTATAAATTTTTAATTAAAAGTCTCATGACACGGTTAATGTTTCCTTCTCTGAGCAGTTGTAGAAAACTTAAATCTCATTCACTTCAATAAAAATAATAAAGAAACGCTATCGTTTTAAATTTTATGAATGCCTTTGATCATGTATTTCATGTCGCACTCTCATCCGTCCATTTCGCTTAGCGTCGCCAAATAATAACTTCTGTGATTTTGCCTAATGTATAGCCGAGATCTCATCCGCAGAATTTAGTTCTTTATCCATAACTTTTTCTTATACATTTTGATGACTTTTCAATTATACTTAATTCATATTCGATCCAGGTTTGGTGATACCGGCTAAAAACCACAAATATCAAATGCTTTAAACAACTTATTTCCTTTACACACTGTAGGGTACTCATTTAGGAATAATTATAGCAACAGCAATAACAATTATGTATGTACACAAATAAATCTACACACCTAATGAAGACTATGCGAACAAATATTAAAAATAATGAAACGATGTTGTTAATTCAGGCAAATTGGATTATTTAATAAGTTTATTGGTTAAATAGTCTATACGAGAGCATAACAACAGCCACAGCAACAACGACAACATACAACAACAATCTACAATACAAACAACAAACAAATCAAGCAATAAACATACCTTTAACAACATCACAGTAACACTATAAAAAAAAAACACTAAAAACAACAACAAAATAAAAAACAACCATACGTAACCTTTGGCAACAATTCTTTTAAACAAAAAATCTCGTTTAAAATAAACCAACTGACAGTAAAAATACAACAACACAGTCACATTAACAACAAAACGACCAGAACAGAATAAAAATATGTTTTGAAAATCATTCGTGTTAATTTCTCAGAATTACGATTTGATAAACACGTTTAAAGGTTTTTAGTTATAAGGAAATATTGTTTAATGTGTTATGGATATGCGATATGGATATGGATATATGCACTCACTCTGCTCTGCTCTGATCATCGTTCTATGTTCTCTTCTACTGGATGAAGTAGAATAAATATAGGGACAACATTTGAACTGAAATGAATGAACGCATGGACAGCATACAGTACTGGGATCTTTAATTATAAACTGGGGAGAACTGTTGCTCAGAATAAAATTTACATTAGAACGGATAGCAATCAACTGTGGCCACTAATGAATTATTTTTAGGAAAAATAAGTCACTAAGTTTCTGTCTTTGAAAGCTGAGCATCACAGACATAAACCATCCGAATACTGAGCAAACAAAATTGAAAGAAGGAGTTCCGGAAAGAAAACATGGCATCAATTAACAAGACTACATCTACTCTGTCAGTCTAGCAACAGTAAAATTTAGGAAATCAGTATTCTTAAAAACAAGAACAGCCCAGCAAAATTTTTTTGAACTGGTTGCCTTAGAATCTGTTCTAGAACAGGTGTTTTAACCACCGGTTCCGTGGAATACGTTCTAGAACTGATTCCTGGAAGTCAGAATGGAAGGCTTCACTGTCGCAGAACCAGTTCTATAACTGGTTCCAAAGCAACCTCTTCTAGTTTGGAGGAACAGAACCTGTTGCTTTTGGGACAAACTCAGACAAAAATCATTGATGATAGAACATAAATTGGAACAGGTTGCATGCAAATACAAGTTGTTCTACAATCAGTTCTTTGCATCCGACAATTTTGCTGGGAGAAGGTAATTTCCGTCCGTCAAGTAAAATCCATAAAATCAATGTACTTGAACACAAAAACAGCCCACACATCCCTAGTTAGATAGTCATTACGTCACCCAAATAAAATTTTGAAAAAATTTGAAGGGTTTAATAATTTGTATGGTATCCCAGGAAAATTTTTTACAATCGGTAGCCTACCACACCCATTCTACAACTGGCTCCACTGCAACCGATTCCATGGAACTGGTTCCAGAACCAGTTCCTGGGATCCTATATGGAAGGTGTGGGTGACGTAGAATCAGTTCCAGAACTAGTTCCAGAACTGATTCTAGAGCAACCGGTTCCACTTTGGAGCCATAGAAGGGGTTGCTTTTGGGACAATTTCAAACAAAAAGAATCGGTGTTAGAATCGACAGTAGAAGGGGTTGTGAATGAAAAGTAGCTATTGTACAACCGATTCTTTGGAACAGAAAATTTTCCTGGGATGTTAAGGTAAGAGAACTTTATATCAATATATAAAACTCCTTCTAATCCGTCAGTCAAGCAGCAGTTAAATTTATTTGTTATCTCTCACTCTCTTTTTCTTCTGATCTTTTTGGTTAAACTGGGAATCCTTTCCACTGTTTCACAGATTACAGTAAAAGTTGTCGTTTATATTTCTTCGGTCGACCGATTCAAAGCCTATTTTGGAATTCTGCATCGTTTTCTAATCAGACAGTCGGAGGATCGATTAAAGGTTACATATACACATATGGTCAATGAAATAGTTACGATTTAAGTTTTTTCTAATTTTATTCTCGTTGCCTTTATTTTTAAAGATCAAAATAGTGGCTTAATTCGCCAAGAAAAGCAAGGATATGGTTCAGAAAATTATACAGAATTTTAAGGTAATGTTTGTTTTTTCATTTTGTCACTTGTTTTAAGTGGGCGTGGCTTTTAACGAAAAATTTCCGACATCGACCTTTCATCAAATTACATATGTAGCCACGTCCACTTAAAACAAGTGACAAAACGAAAAAACAAACATTACCTTAAAATTCTGTATAATTTTCTGAACCAGATCCTTGCCTTTCTTGGCGAATTAAGCCACTATTTTGATCTTTAAAAATAAAGGCAACGAGAATATAATTAGAAAAAACTTATATCGTACCTATTTCATTGGCCATATGTGTATAAAAAAAGAACACATCGGAAATTTTGAAGGCTGCTAACTAAATACGAACATAATTTAAAAGTTCTAAATGGCGGATCCAAAATTAAAAAATTTTGGATTTAAAAGACACATTTTTAAGTGACTTCGGATCACTCTTCACGAATCTGAAATTTTCCAATTCAAATTGGCAGATTTCCACGAAAGAAAGAAATTTGTTTTATGGCAATGTCCGGAATACCTGAAAAGTCCTTACGGATTTGCCTTATTCTGTTTATACCCTACACCACTATGTGGTCAGGGTATTATAAGTTTGTGCTGATGTTTGTAACACAAAAAATAATGGTCGTAGACCCACCTTATAGTATACCGATCGGTTCAGAATTTTTTTTTATTTCGATTTAACGATGTCCGTCTGTCCGTCCGTCTGTCTGTCTGTCTGTCTGTCCATGCAATCTTGTGCGCACTCTACAGGTCGCAACTATTAAGATATTTTGATGAAATTTGGTACGCAGACCTATGTTGGGCCAAGGACGAACAAGTTTGATTTTGGTGAACATCGGTCCATGTTTAGACCTAGTGCCCATATAAGGGTCCTACCAAAATTATACTGTTTACACGCTGCAGGTCGTAAATATTAAGATATTTTCATGAAATTTGGTACGCAGACCTACATTGGCCCAATAACGCAGCCTATTGATTTTGGTGAACATCGGTCCATGTTTAGACCTAGTGCCCATATAAGGGTCCTACCAAAATTATACTGTTTACACGCTGCAGGTCGTAAATATTAAGATATTTTCATGAAATTTGGTACACAGACCTATATTAGCCCAATAACGCAGCCTATTGATTTTGGTGAACATCGGTCCATGTTTAGACCTAGTGCCCATATAAGGGTGCTACCAAAATTATACTGTTTATACGCTGCAGGTCGCAAATATTAAGATATTTTGATGAAATTTGGTACACAGACCTATATTAGCCCAATAACGCAGCCTATTGATTTTGGTGAACATCGGTCCATGTTTAGACCTAGTGCCCATATAAGGGTGCTACCAAAATTATACTGTTTATACGCTGCAGGTCGCAAATATTAAGATATTTTAATGAATTTTGGTACATAGACCTATGTTGGCCCGAGGACGAAGCCTATTGATTTTGGTGAACATCGGTCCATGTTTAGACCTAGTGCCCATATAAGGGTCCTACCAAAATTATACTGTTTATACGCTGCAGGTCGTAAATATTAAGATATTTTGATGAAATTTGGTACATAGACCTATATTGGCCCAATAACGCAGCCTATTGATTTTGATAAACATCGGTCCATGTTTAGACCTAGTGCCCATATAAGGGTCCTACCAAAATTATAATGTTTATACGCTGCAGGTCGCAAATATTACGATATTTTGATGAAATTTGGTACATAGACCTATGTTGGCCCAAGGACGAAGCCTATTGATTTTGGTGAACATCGGTCCATGTTTAGAACTAGTGCCCATATAAGGGTCCCCCCAAAATTGGCTTGGTTACAAACTGCAGGTCGCAAATATTAAGATATTTTAATGAAATTTGGTGCGCTGACTCACATTATAGAAAATTTTGACACAAGCCCCATTTTAACCCATTCGAATTTCGGATCCAAACAATACACCAGACTGGTGTAGGGTATTGTATAGTCGGCATGCCCGACTTTAACCTTTTTACTCGTTTTTATTTCGATTTAACGATGTCCGTCTGTCCGTCCTTCCGTCTGTCTGTCTGTCCATGCAATCTTGTGCGCACTCTTCAGGTCGCAAATATTAAGATATTTTGATGAAATTTGGTACGCAAACCTATGTTGGCCCAAGGACGAACGAGTTTGATCTTGGTGAACATCGGTCCATGTTTAGACCTAGTGCCCATATAAGGGTCCTACCAAAATTATATTGTTTATACGCTGCAGGTCGTAAATATTAAGATATTTTGATGAAATTTGGTACACAGACCTATATTGGCCCAATAACGCAGCCTAATGATTTTGGTGAACAGCGGTCCATGTTTAGACCTAGTGCCCATATAAGGGTCCTACCAAAATGACACTGTTTATACGCTGCAGGTCGTAAATATTAAGATATTTTGATGAAATTTGGTACACAGACCTATATTGGCCCAATAACGCAGCCTATTGATTTTAGTGAACATCGGTCCATGTTTAGACCTAGTGCCCATATAAGGGTCCCACCAAAATTATATTGTTTACACGCTGCAGGTCGCAAATGTTAAGATATTTTGATGAAATTTGGTACACAGACCTATGTTGGCCCAATAACGCAGCCTATTGATTTTGGTGAACTTCGGTCCATGTTTAGACCTAGTGCCCATATAAGGGTCCCACCAAAATTATATTATTTATACGCTGCAGGTCGCAAATATTAAGATATTTTGATGAAATTTGGTACATAGACCTATGTTGGCCCAAGGACGAAGCCTATTGATTTTGGTGAACATCGGTCCATGTTTAGAACTAGTGCCCATATAAGGGTCCCCCCAAAATTGGCTTGGTTACAAACTGCAGGTCGCAAATATTAAGATATTTTAATGAAATTTGGTGCGCTGACTCACATTATAGAAAATTTTGACACAAGCCCCATTTTAACCCATTCGAATTTCGGATCCAAACAATACACCAGACTGGTGTAGGGTATTGTATAGTCGGCATGCCCGACTTTAACCTTTTTACTCGTTTAAAATACAAGAAGTTCAATTAAATTAGTTACGAAATCTATTGAACTACTTGACAACTGGGGAAAATTCTGATAGGGATTTCTTCAACCTGTTGATGTGGAAGATACTAAAATAAAACTTCTAAGGTCAGTCAAACGTAATAGGTATTACTTAAGTCAAAGGAAGGCAAGGAACTTCCCAGTGTAGAAAATCATTACCAGATATGTGGTTATGTAACTGCATACTTGGTAATGGTAACTAGTTACTTTTGTTATTACATTTCTTATTATCTTTATATGGCGAAAAATAATGAGTTATGGTTACACACCAGCATACGAAAAATCAAAAAATATATCTTTACCTACATGCTTACCAGTACTGACAAAAATGAGTGTAAAAATAGATTTTCAAAGAAATTAATTATATAAAAAAATATTTTTTATTGTATTAGTTTTTTTAAATAAAATTTGCTGGTGCGGGAATCGAACCTGGGTCTACAGATTGCCAGTCAATAGCTCTAACATCTGAGCTATATCGACGTAATATTTAATAGATAAAAACATAATTGACCTGCTGCACACAAGTAAGCTGACCCACCAACATACAAAAAAAATATGTGGTTACATATATCCTTACCAGTGTTTAAAAAATATTAAGTCTAAAAATAGATTTCAAAAAATTAAAAAAAAATTAGAAAATTATTTTCTATTTGAAATAATGATAAAAATAAGTCATTATCAGTAACTCATTTTTATATGTTTCAAAATAATGCAGAAGGTAAGTGGGTGTCATTACTGGTAGTCCAAAAAATAATGATATGTCATCACCGTTTCTACACTGTGAAGTTACAGGTAGATAAATCATGTATTGATATTATTGCAAAATATTTCATAAAACATGTTTTAAAACACCCACTAAATGTTAAGGCACCCATTGAGACAGTGGTAAAACACAAAGCTATTCAAAAATTGTTCTCTTAATCCAATGTCCACATACTGTAAATGTTTAGAAGAAACATGGTCTCAAGAGTCAAAGAAATATATTCAGAAAATAAAATATATTGGTGGGTGTAATTTATTATTAATTATAACACAGACGAATGAACCTGAACCACAAAAAATAGTATGGAAAATGAAGCGTATAAAGACCAAAATAACGAGTGAGTTTATTTGGTAAACTGCTTGCACTCCGTGTACAACCAACTACAGGGAATATTGAAAATTAATGTTGTTAAAAAATTAAAAAAAAAAAAAACTGTGGAAAATTGTAACAATTTCACACTGACAATTTCTGAAACAGCTTCCTATGCACCCAGTAAAGGAATCATAAATGTTTTCTTTAAAAATTCCTGTATATTTATTCATTTAAGTTAAGGTGTTTGTATAATCGTATATGTGTGTTCGTACTCGTATGTGTGCTTATGGTGTTTGCATGTGTTTTATTAAGTCTACTGACGCCTAAGGATAATATTGTAATTCAAGTGTGCTGCTTTTTAGTTGTTGTTCTTGTTGCTGCTGATATATGTGTGTGTGTGTGTGTGTAAACGTGTTTGTTTTTTATTTGTTTGCTGATTATGATCATCACGCCATCATCAACGATATCATCAATTGATTATCGATTATTAATTGTATACACACACTGTTTTTCTTATGTTTAATCAAAATATTAGGGACATTCATTTGCATAATGATAAAATTGGGAATATTAATTCAAAACTTGATATTCAATCGGTTAACCGTTACTCGATTAATCGATGAAAGTCTTTCAAAAACTTGCTCGAGTAATTTCAAATGCCCAATTTCGAGTAATGAATTACTCGAATAATTTTGGTCCATTAATCGAGTAAGCCGGGTAAATCGAAAAAGGTTTTTTTAGTTTTTACCATTTTTTTTTTTCAATTTGCAGACTATTTTTTTTTTTTTGGAAAGTAATGTTTCTGTTGTAGTTTGAATTAAAATAGTTTGAATTAAAATACTATAATGCTTGTGCATAATAACTTAAAAACCTTATAAAATTAAGTCAGCTCTATATTTTATCAATTTCACTAAAATTCGCCTTATTATAGTATCTTGTAACTTAATAAAACCTCCCAAGAAATTGGAAAATTACAAGTAACAACATTAATGTTTACGTTGTGGAAAAATTTCACTCGAAATTAAAATGACTCAAATTGCAATTTAATTTAAACAAATGAACAATTTTTTAATTTTATAAAAAAATAAACACAAAATGTCACTTTTTCCCATGAAAAATAATAGTCTTGTACATTAAATTTGCGTGAAAACAAACTCTACACAATTTTCACGTGAAACTGATTGTCGTGAAAAATCATTTTTTTTTTTTTATATGGAGTAAAACAGTTTTTTCACGTGAAACTGGATCAACTTACGGTGCTTTAATTTAAAAATTTCACGGTATAATTTGTCAGCGCTTAAAGAAGATACTTTTGTTTTGAATCAACTCGCTTAAAATTTGTTTCATTTTCTGATTCATAAGCACTTTAATTCAACAATTTGAAATTGAATAAAGTGAGGTATGATTTATATAAATTTATATTTATTCAGTTTTGAATGAATTTAATTGTTTTATGATTTGATTCGCGATTGAAGGCAAACATTATTGGTTAAATGAATTTGTTAAAATTTAGTCAGTTCATTTGATTATACGAAAAGGATCAACAAAACTCAAAACGATTATTTGAATAAGATAAAAATCACTAAAATGAGTTTTGCTTATCGATTCGTTCAAAATTGAATTAGAATTTAGGAATTATGTTGGTCTGAGTTTTACTATTTAGACCCAGAGTAGACCTTTATAAAAATTTATGAAAAGGCAAACTTAATTATATATATTATTTCTTAAATTTCTACTTAAGGATTCATTTTAAAAAATCTACAAAAAATGTATAATTTTTACGAAAAAATAATGAAATAAAATTGTAACTCGAGTAATTTTAAAATCTTACACGATTAATCGAGTAAGTTCAAAACATCAAAGTCGAGTTACTCGGTTACTCGAACAAAACCAAACCTGAGTAATTTGAACACCCTACACTGAGAGAATTATCCTTCATGATATTAATAATATAATTTCATGGAATTTTTTTCGTAGAAGCAATGAAGAATTTCATTATGTATATAATATTTAATTAATATTATGAAATTTTTCATAACTTTTCTTTCATAAAATTTCATATTTTCATTAAAAAAATTCATTGAATTTCATAAATTAGATCTCCATAAATTTAATTAAAATGTTCTTTATATGTGTATATGAAATTGTTCAATAGTATTTACTTTTTTTTATAAAATATCGTCATTTCCTGAGAGAATAATCTTTTATAATTTTTATTTTTTTTTAAATTAATTTTTTATTATTAATTTTGAACTATGAAATTTTTTTAAAAATCATATTAATTTTTTCGAAACTTTTTTTATGAAACTTTTAATGAATTTAATGAATTCTTTCTTTAGATATATTTTGTACATCCGTAAAATATGCTACGATTTTATTACGCCTTTTGCATTTGCTAAGTACTTTTTATTTATCCACTTCAGCTTAGCAACGACAACAACCAACTATAATAAATAATAGTAAATGAAATTGCTTCATAGATTTTATGAAGCTCTTTATTGGCTGAATGATTTATTCATTGGACGAGTGGCCTATTAATTTTACCAAGAGTTTCATTAATTTTATGAAATTTTGACAAACATTGACTTTAATGAAACCTGTTTCATGGATTCTATGAGAAGTTTCAATGGACGAGTTCCAGTGACAATTTTCATTGAACGTACACACAAATTATTTTGAAGGTAAAATTAACTAAAAATACAATTTAAAACGAATAAAATTCAGTTAAAACCCGGTCTACTCACATTTTCATTTAATTTAACAATTTTTATACCCTACACCACTATGTGGTCAGGGTATTATAAGTTTGTGTTGATGTTTGTAACACCAAAAAATATTAGTCCTAGACCCACCTTATAGTATACCGATCGGTTCAGAATTTTTTCTTATTTCGATTTCACGATGTCCGTCTGTCCGTCCGTCTGTCTGTCCATGCATTCTTGTGCGCACTCTACAGGTCGCAAATATTAGGATATTTTGATCAAACTTGCTACACCGACTTATGTCGGGCCAAGGACGAAGCCTATTGATTTTGGTTAAAATCGGTCCATGTTTAGACCTAGTGCCCATATAAGGGTCCTCCCAAAATTATATTGTTTATACGCCGCAGGTCGCAAATATTAAGATATTTTGATGAAATTTGGTACACAGAGCTAAGTTGGCCCAAGGACGAAGCCTATTGATTTTGGTGAACATCGGTCCATGTTTAGACCTAGTGCCCATATAAGGGTCCCCCCAAAATTATATTGTTTATACGCTGCAGGTCGCAAATATTAAGATATTTTGATGAAATTTGGTACACCGATTTATATCAGCCCAAGGAAGAAGCGTATTGATTTTGGTTAAAACTGGTCCATGTTTAGACCTAGTGCCCATATAAGGGTCCTCCCAAAATTATATTGTTATACGCTGCAGGTCGCAAATATTAAGATATTTTGATGAAATTTGGTACACACAGCTAAGTTGGCCCAAGGACGAAGCCTATTGATTTTGGTGAACATCGGTCCATGTTTAGACCTAGTGCCCATATAAGGGTCCTACTAAAATTATATTTTTTATACGCTGCAGGTCGCAAATATTAAGATATTTTGCTGAAATTTGGTACACCGACCTATATCAGCCCAAGGACGAAGCCTATTGATTTTGGTTAACACCGGTCCATGTTTAGACCTAGTGCCCATATAAGGGTCCCCCCAAAATTATATTGTTTATACGCTGCAGGTCGCAAATATTAAGATATTTTGATGAAATTTGGTACACCGATTTATATCAGCCCAAGGAAGAAGCGTATTGATTTTGGTTAACACTGGTCCATGTTTAAACCTAGTGCCCATATAAGGGTCCCCCCAAAATTGGCTTGGTTACAAACTGCAGGTCGCAAATATTAAGATATTTTAATGAAATTTGGTTCGCTGACTCACATTATAGAAAATTTTGACACAAGTCCCATTTCGAATTTGGGATCCAAATATTAGTTGGCTTTAACCAGACTGGTGTAGGGTATTGTATAGTCGGCATGCCTGACTTTAACCTTTTTACTCGTTATTTAGTTAAATTTATAAATAACTTGTGAAAAAAGTTAAAAATTATTTTTCTTCTACGAACAACTGTTATTATTTTTAAAAACAACTCAACGGAAAAACTTCAGAAACAACTAACAAAAAGTGACTGTATTTATTTTATGAGTGCATGAAGAAATTCATTACTGAAGTGATGATAATTCTCTCAGTGTACTACTTTCCTAACTTATTTACAAGAAAAATTATAAGAAATTCCCGCACATATCGCCACTGAAAAACAAAATCAACACCAAAAAGTTTGCCACAATTTGCTTTGTCGTCTTCCAAATTACTACTCTGTTATTTTAACAGATCTAGATCCTGTTTAACCAACAAAACAAAATCGTGTTTTCTATCAGTTATATTTTTATAAAATCAATGCTCTACCCGTGCAGCGATTTCGTACCATTGGCAATTTCCAACTGGGTAGTTCGCCTTTTGCAAACTTTGTCACTTTTTTAATAAACCACTTAAATTTTTGTTGAAAAAATTTTGTTGTAAAAACAATTGGTATACCAGTTCCACTGACAATTGCTGACTGGGTATTTACCCTTATTATCCTAGCGTCGAACTTTGCCGAATTGCGAATTTCAGAAAAAGGGTGTGGAAAAGTTGCTTATGCGCCCAGTAAACAGTAAAAAATAAAAATTTTTTAAATCGGTTCACGTTCAAGGTCCCCGCAAAGCGGTTGAAATTTCGTAAAGTTAAAAAAAATCCTTAAATTTTGTTAAAAAATATTTGTTGTTGTGATATATTATTTCTAATAAATTATAGTTCGCTGAATTCAAAAAAAATAAAAATTTTTTAATCGGTCGAAACGGTTCTGAAATATTGCTACTTGAATTTTGCTGAAAAACACGTTTTTTCATTCTTCTGTCGAGCCTTCAAAAAGTTAGTCTAAAAGTGTTTTTAATTTTTTTCATTTCCAAACCTACTATCTATGTATATAAAATTATCTTTCATTTGAGTGTAAAAAAGTTTAAAAAATTTTGAAGGGTATTCCAAGGACGCTGCGGCAAAAGTTGTAAAAATTTTCAGAGTCAAAAGTGATTGTTTTTTGTGAGCACTGTTTTTTTTATTAAGTGATCAGAGATTTTACCCATTTATTGTTTTGGAATAACATAAAATAACATTTTTATGACTGGTCTATCTTTTTTAATAATTTTGGGTATTTTAATAATAAATAGAAAATAGCGTGATCGGATCTCGAGATTTGGAACACAATGCTCGAAAAGTATCCTCTTTTTTGTCCACACAATGTTCGAAAAGTATCCTACTTTATATTTTTGGTTGTATTAAAAGAATAATTTAGAATAAAATTAAATACCTAATAGTTTTTTTGTAAAGGTTTTGAAAGATATTTTATACACTGTGCCACAAAAGTATATATACAAAAATGTAATTGTTTATAACTTAATACATTAGTTTTTAGTAAATAGCATAAAAATTAAATTGCGTGCTTGGATTCAAAATTTCGTAAAACAATGTTCGTAAAGTATCCTACTTTTTATCCACACAATGTTCGAAATGTGTTTTACTTATACTTTTGTATTTATATATATTTATTCATATTGTTAATATTTATAAATACAAATTGACAAAAGGGTTTAAAATTTCTTTGAACATTTTTGAAAACTTTGCAAATTTCATAGAAATTTGTGAACCTGATTTTAGTTTAGGTTTAATTTAGCCAGTCCGAACTCACCCTAAATGTGTTTAGAGAAAAAACTACACTTCACCAAATATTTATTTTCCATCTTGGACATGGAAAAATAGCTGAAATAGAAAAGGTAATTTAATTTAATCCAATTAGTGAATATTAGATATTTTAGTGGAATATTTTAATTTTGTAGAAATATAAATTGAAGTGATGAAACTTAAAAGAGAGACTGTTGTTTTGCCGTTAATGAAGAATTTAAAGTTACAATAAAATACTGCGTCATTGTATTTATTATTTTTTAATAATAGGGTGAAAGACATGGCGGATAGAAAAATTCTGTTAAAATAGGTGGAGGCTAACTCCATCTATTGAGCACTTTGAGAACTACCTTTTGAATGTATTAAATCTAAGTGATTAAAAAATGCGGTTAATATCTTGTGATCAGAGTGTAAACAGACACATAAATCTCATAAAATACAGAAATATACTACTTGCTTGGAAGCAGGTTTGTAAGGGAATATTGATGTTACTGATATTTGTACCCTAATTTTTGTTCTATATTTTCCTCTAAGAATAAGAAATTTTGAGCATTGAATGTCGATTTTTCTTAGCGCTTTTAAAATTATAGCTCCACGGCTTAAGTTATCACAAAGTCTGCCTTACTTCTGTACTTTCTGAAATTGATAACGATAAAGCTTTAGTATAATAATAATAGTCTCATCATATTTCATATTTCGTTAAGCGCCCTATGCTCCAATGGGAGTTAGAGGAATATATATGTATATCATCATATTTCAGTTAGCATTAGTATGCTACCTAAAAAACTGGCATAATTTTGAATTTTGGTAATCTAGCAACAATACGTGAATACCATAAATTTTCGATTTACTTTTTTAACAATAAAAAAGAGAAAGGATGAAATATGGAAGACTCTTTATCAACATTTCCAGTCTCATTTCACCTACACCAATGGTAATTTATCAATTGATACGTTATAATTAAGAACACCAAATGAATTTTTAAAATTTTTTTCTTTTTAATATTTGTATTGTATTTTTTCATCATTTGTAATAATGTTGTGTGTCTTTTTTCACTACACTAAACAAAACTTATAACTTAAAACTTAAAGTTAACATATATACAATTTTAAAGAATTTAAACTATATTAGGCTTATAAACTAAAAAAAAAGGAAAATAATACAAAAAGTTAAGATAATAAGAATGAATTTACTAATAGATGAAAATTGAAAAATTACAAAAATTAGTCGAAAGATTTTTATAATTTTATTTTAAAGTAGTTAAGTAATTGTGTTCAGTGATCAATTTTGAAGCTCGTTTCTAGTTTAATATTTATACACACACTTGACAAAACTAATTACCAATTTATAGAAAAAGAAAAAATTTAATCTAAAATTATCCTTACAGATAATGATAGAAATATATCACAAGTCACAACTAAAAACTGACGATATTTTATAATACATTCACGCTTTCATTCATTTAGTTTTTTCCCCACTTTCTTCAACTTTCAACAAAAAATAAATAAGGAACTCACAACACGCCCAGAAGACTGCCCGTTTTTTTTTTCGAGCAGACTTTGTTTTTATACAATTTGGTATTTACACTCTTAACTTAGTAGATGATGCAGATGATAATAATGAGGTTAAGGTTTTTTTAGGTTAGGGATTGCCAGAATCCATATTTCTCGTTTTTTAATGACTTTGATCAAATTCATGTTCATCATCACTGCCACAATCATCCATTTCCATATCGATAAGTTCATCATCATCTTCATCACAGCTGGCGTTTTGCGAGTTACGATCGGAACAGCCTTCCTTGCCATCTTCTTGTTGCATGCGTTTGTGTTTGGTGCGACGATTTTGAAACCATACTTTAACTTGTGTCTCCGATAAGTTGAGAGACTGTGCCAAAGCTTTTCGTTCGGCTCCTACAACATATTGATTACTTTCGAAGGCATGTTCCAATTTTAAGAGTTGTGAAGGTGAGAAAGCGGTACGTATGCGTTTAGGTTTGCGAAAAGGTTGTAGTAAGAAATCTAAAATGATAAGAAAGGATAGTGAAATTAGTTTATGATGACAAAAGTTTAGATAGAGAAGACACTAAATGGAATAAAATAAAGTTGAAATAAAGTTATGTATATACCACATTTACACATAACCCAATACAAATTTTGTTCTTGAATTTCGCGAAAAGTATTCAATATGTTTAAGAGTTTAGCGCAAACCAGATAGTAAAAGTGTCAATGGAACAGTGGCAGTTCAGTCAAACTAAAATTTTGAGAAAACTGTTTAATATTTTTTAAAATTCCTTAAGCCTAAACCAGATAGTGAAACTGGCACTGAACTGTGGCAGTACAGTGAAACTTTTTTCTTGAATTTCGCGAAAACTGTTCAATATTTTTAAAAATTTAGAACAAACCAGATAGTGAAAGTGCCATTTAATTGTGGCAATGCTGTCAAAAATTGTTCTGGAATTTTATCAAAACTATTCAATATTTTTAAAAACATCTTGTTAATTTTGTTACAAAATTTTCCAATTTCTCGGCAGTGACAAATAAAAAAAATACAAGCACCTGATTTTTCGAGAAAAAACTCGCACTGTGAAAAAAAAAACACTGTGTTTATCTGGTTTAGGCTGAATTGAATTTCATTTGAAAGCGGATTCAGGTTATTTATTTTTTAATCTCTCGGCAGTGAGAACTAAAAAAAGCTGCTTTATCGACAAACTGCCGCACTGCCGTAAAACACTGTGAACACAGCGAGTATCTGTTTTGTGCTAATCAGTTGTAGAAGAACAATAAATCCCAAACTAGATAGTGAATGTGCCAATTTCTCGAAAACTATATTCAATATTGTTGACAATGGATTTTGTTGACCTGTTGTGATGTTATAGGGTGAATATAGTCAATTTCTCGGCAGTTGTAAATAAAAAAAATACAAAAACCTGCTTTATCTGTTTTAGGCTTAAAGCTCGAACCAGATAAACGCCTTATAGACAGTGTTTGCCGCAGTACGTCAGTTTTTTATTTATCACCGTCGAATTTTGTTTCAGGAGCTAGCTTGAAATAAAATTTAATAAGAAATTCAAGAGCAAAACTCGACAAAACTGCAACTGTACACTGGCATTTTCTCTATCGGGTTTCGACTTAACTGCCAAATAATACATTCTCTTAAACAGAAAAAATGTTTTCAATTAAAATTTTGTCATTTTAAGAAAGGAATTAATTGTATTTACAGACTTTTATTTTTTGAAAGCTCAATTTGTGAATACAATTAATTTGTTTGTTAATATGACAACTGCGTCAAAAACACAAATTACTTGTAAAGGGACCGGTAGAAATTACTTTTTTATGTGTAAGGTTTGTATGTACGTTTAGAAAAGTTAACGTTCCCGTCTAACTTTTTTATGCCGAAAACGAAATAGTCTCTCAAGGTCTAAAAAAATGTTTGAGTTTACTTCTCGAATTGTTTTTTACTTTGAAGTTAACATAAATAGAAAAATTGAAATCTACATTATAACCTAGTAAGAACCCTAGAAAGACAATATGATGATAGTGCTTGGTAGCACTTGAAAAAGCATTAATTGTCAACCATTGGTTCTAGGAAAGTTTTTTTCATAAGTTTTTTTTTATCTATTAATTCTAAAATAAATTGTGAATTCTATTTTTCTTCATCAGGTTACTTTCCTCACAAATACTTCACAGAGATTTTGCTTTCAAAAACCTCTACACTTTCAAGAACGATCGTTTCGGGGATTTAATTCATAATAAGGAAATTGGACTCGAACTAAATTAATAAAATTTCTAGTTAAATTTAAATAATTTTTGAAACTGCTTCGTTAGAAATTTCAAAAATATCTGAAAGTATAACAAAGTTTCAGGGCCATATGCATAATCACTTTTTTATTATGCATAGGCACTTTAGTCTTCTACTTGTTCCTGGTTTACAAGTTTGGAGGCATGTGATTATTATTTTATATTACTTGAGACAACATTCGTTTGGCTGTTGCAATATAATTTCAGTTGTCTCGACTAAAATTTCCAACCGAAGCATTCGATTGGCAACAAATTCGGTTGTAAGCACGAATCTGTTATCTGGGTGTACTTTCATAACTTCTTTCACACTGATAATAATCCATGCATAAAAATACCAAAAAATGTCAAAACAACAAAAATTGTCGTAAAATATACGAAAATTGGTTTATTTTACGAAAGTTTTTGTTGTTTTGACATTTATTTCGTACTTTTATGCATGGATTATTATGTGTGCAGAAGTATCGCAATAACTCTGCTCTACGAGTGCCTAAATGGAGAATTCTTTCAAACTTATGAAGATAGTATCTAAAGAAACAACTTTCCAGCTTTAATTTTAGACTTTTTTTATAATTTCTGGCACATTAAGTTTATGATTTATAAGACCTCAAATCATTTTAGGAAAATTAATGTGATTAAGAATTTTGGAGAATAAATAACCTCTAGTCCTGTTCCAATAACCTCAAAATATTCCCTTAATATTATCCGAAAATCAATTGATTCTTTTACTCAGAACTACATCTGGGTCCTTTAGAATGAAGTCCGAAACTTGTTCTAGCATTTGTTTACGAAATAATTGATATTGCAACTGTCGTTCCACCTGAACAGATCTTAGCAAATCGTTACCGAAAATACGGTTAGCACAACCTTAATTGGATTGTGATATCTGAATTTTCGGTTGCAACAACTTAGTGCTTCGGTTGTATGAAAATTTAACTGGGACAACAATTTCTTTTCGGGGTTTAAAATTATATTCCTACGAAAAAGTTGAGAATCTTGTGCGACAAAAATTAATTCTAGAATAGAATATTAGTACCTAACTGATCTCAAAATGACAGGTTGGGCGCGTTTTAATCTAAGTTTAAGCTTCAGGTTTATCAATTAATTCATTTATACCAACCGAAACGAATAACGGTATTGGTACGGTATTGTACAGAAAAATTTTCTGTTCGAAAGAATCGGTTGTAGAATATCTACTTTTCCTTTACAACCCTTTCTTCTGTCAATTCTAACACCGATTATTTTTGTTTGAAATTGTTCCAAAAGCAACTACTTCTATAGCTCCAAATTGGAACCGGTTGCCCTAGAATCAGTTGCAGAACTGGTGTGATTGGCTACGGATTGTAAAAAATTTTCCTGGGTGGTATCGATATTGTTTGTTTCGGTATTTATATAACAGTATTTCATTCGTATTAGTATCGGCAGTACCGTTACGAAACATCAATACCGGTATTTTTTGGTATTATCGAATAATTGCGTTTTCACAGTATATTGTGTGTTGTTGTAAAAAGTAAAATGTTGTCAATCAAAATTAAACATTGATAATCATATATCAAGTTAGAAATATAATTTTTTATTAACAAAAACCGATAAAGTTATTTTACAAATTTCGATGTTTGATTTTAAAAAAATTATTCTTTTTTCCTCTAAAAACGAAAAAAAAAAAAACTGATTCTGTTAAAAACGGATTCAATAGCGGCACGATACCGGTATTAAGGGAAAAGGTTTTGGAATACCGGTATTTTTTAAATCAAAAGTTTCAGTATTGGTAACTATATCGTTTACCAATTTCAAAAGGCTTTGAAACGGATAACATACATAAAGGTGTAGGTTGCCAACCTTGATTTATACTTAAATTTTGTAAAGAAAAATTTGTTTGCTTAAATACTTACTTCCTGGAAATCTATGAGGAAATATTCTACCATGTCGACTTAATAACCAGGGATACAATGGATAACTATCGCGTGGCATACCGGGCCCTTGCATGAACTGAGCAGCATGTGGAGGTAAACCCGCAGCGGCGGCAGCTGCAGCAGCTGGTCCTAAAACATGACCGGCTTGCAACGCCATTTGAAATTGAGCGGCGGCTATCAGATGAGGATTATGTTGAGGTGGTAATTCTGGTGGTGCATTAATGTATGGTGGTAAAGCCTTGATATCAGGCATACCAGGTTGGGCGCCATGTGGTGGTGGAGGTGGTGCTTGTCCAGGACCCATGGGGAAAGGTCTTACAATATTTGAGGGAGGCATACCAGGTAGTAACATGGGCATAGAACCAGGTGTCATTGTCGCACATGGTGGTTTACCATAATGTTGTGGTGTAGAGGGACTATTGCACACATTTGGGGGAGGCGGGGAGGCATGAGATGATGACTGAGGTGATACTGATTTTGGTGGTGTGTGAGGAGGTTGATGACGTTGTGCGGGATTTTGTACATTTTCATTGGCTCTATCAGGAGAACGTTCACGTTTTAAACTATTGTGATGGTGATGATGTTGATTTTGGTGTTGATGTTGTGAATTTGATGACGACTCATTATCTGGCGACAAACGTGTATGGACTGGAGGACTATAAGGACCATTGGGGGAATTCATTTGGACCGCGGCTTGGGCTGAATTATGTAAACGTTGTATAATATCCGATATATCAGGTTTTTGAGAATTTTGTTGTTGCTGCTGTTGATGTTGCATCAACAAATGTTGATGTAAAGCCTGTTGTTGGGCCATCGATAAGTGATGTGCCATATGAGGATGTTGAGCCATTAAATGAGGATGTTGTAAACCCGCTAAGGAGGTCATATTTGCAGGAGGTGTTTGTGGCGGTGAAGAGGGATTGTTGGTGGAATTATTATCATCCGAATTTGTACTAGTAGAACCATTTAATGTATCACCGACGGTATTTGTATTAACGCTATTGGCATCATTACCTACAATCGACTCAATGCTAAAGCCAATCTTTTGTTTAGGCGTTGGCATCATAACTGCTGATGTGGGTACCGGCGGAATCATTTTAGTCATAAATACGCGTTTTATTAAAGCGCTAGGCGTCTGCGATTTTTAAAAACCAGTTTAAATTTGTTGTATATTCGTATTTTTTGAATTTCTAAACACTGTTTTTGTGGGTTTTAAAAGTAATGAAAAACTTTTAGTCCTTTTTTAAAGTTTTTCTTTACGGTAAGTTATATTCACTTGTTTTTTTTTAATTGTATCAAAATCATAGAATTTTCTTTGTTATATCTCTTTTTTTCATAAATATTTTCTTGTTGTTTAAGGAAAGTTTAAACTTTACACAATGTAATTCACTTTCATAAGAAATTAAGATTTCTTTTGTAATATTTTTTTTTTCTTTTAATCACGGACGTATTCTCTTTCACGTGTGTTTACTCAACGACTAATAGTGTCAGAATAATTCACAAATACCCAACGTTAGCACTAAGTATCCACAGTGGGAATTTTACCTCGCTCTTAGTACTCTTTAGTAAATTTAACCGGTTTCATTAACAAATTCTCTTTATTATGCTGGATATGCTTTATACTCTATTCAATTAATCACTCTCTCTCTCTTTCTTTCTCTCTTTAACTGCATAATTTACCTATATCTACCACATATGTCATCTCTTTTTAGTTAACTCAACCATTTGAAAGTGTGGATTTTATCTTCGTATGGATGAACTAAACACAGGAAAGAATGCAATATATTTGCCTTGCAATTATATCTCTATCTCTTTTACACTTTTGTGGACATGAGGATAAATCGTTTAACTATCATGTCTGCTTTTGGTGTTTACTTTATTGCTATAGTATTAATTGTATTGTTCCAGGGGAGGCGTTTCCACTTTTAATAGTTACATTTTACGCTCGTTAAGAGGCTTTTATGATTAGTGTTATTGTTGTTGTTGCTACTTTTGCATATGGCTTCCGATAAATGGTGTTTTTAGTTAAAGATACTCTAAGTTTAAAATGTTATTGTTAGTTGGACACACATTGTTGTTGTTGTTGTTGGAACTAAAACATAGTGTTATTCTATGGATGGATAGATGGTAACAGTTGTTGTTGTTATTTGGTTAGATGGATCCTAAATAAACATTAGCAAACACCATTCATGGGGTTGTCGTCATTTAGATCAATAAGTAAATTAACGAGTTTCATTATCGTTGGTTACCTCTTGTGGGTTAGAGTAGATGTTAGATGTTGAACATCTAGTGGAGTGTCGTTTTTGTAAGTGGTTTTTATGGTTTGTACTGGGAGCAGTAGTGGTAGTATTGTTAGTAGTTGGTTCTTCTATATTCACTGCATCTATCGCATCGTCTCTGTTCAGCTTCTCACTTATTTTCAATTGCTGTTATTTTTTTGTTATGGCTGCTATTTGATGATGCTGCTTGCTGTTGCCAGAGTGGGTTTAATACCCATTTAGTTTGTATCATTTTGTTTGTCTTTTGTTGTTGATACAAAAAAAAAAAAAAATAAATAAAAAACTTTTAAAATGAGGATGATATTTAATTAGTTTACATTTTCTTTTTGATCTCCTTTCAATCTGTATACTTTTAATTAAATTACATTGTGATGATGACAATATATTAAAATGTATTTATATTTAAGGATAATAATGGAAAAAAATGTTTACTTGTAACCTTTTTTCTAACTGCTGCAAGTTGAAATTGCTTTAAAAAAATTACAACATGGAATACACAGCTTAATATGATAGGACCAAACTTGCACCATTGCGAAGAAAATATTGGAAAAAATACTACATGGGGAAAAATAATATTTTGAAAATCGGTTAAAGTCTTCCGTCTCCGGTAATTGATCGAAGATTCCGAGCTTCGATAAATCGCCTTAATTTTTAACAATTAATTATATAGTGTGAAACATCGTTTTAAGCCAATTTTAGTACGCTGAATACTAATAAACATATCGGTAGAAATGTTTACAAAATATGGTAACTCTGATTTTGATGAAAAGTTTGTTTTTATCGTTATTGAAAATTTGGCTTTAAAAATACAAAATATTTGGACACCGGCAGAATCTGCATAATGACCTTATGAACATACACAAATATGGTGTTGCGGAAATAATTTTATTCCCGATGTAATTGTACTCGAAATGTTTTTTCAGTTAAAGGTTCTGCAATATCACAACACCATTCAAAAAAATAAAAGGGAAGGGACGATTTTTTATAAAGTAGATTCGAAGTATTCTTTAAATACATTTTATGAATTTTGGTTATTAAAATGGAGATTACAAAAAATTTGGACAAATAATTTCGCAATTCGGGTGTTAAAAATTTTTTTTTTTTTTTGTAATTTTGGCATTTGCAATTTTTAAAATTGACAGTCAGGCTTTGAGGTCTAACATAAAACCTAAACTCTTTAAATATCGAAGTTTTTTATAGTCAAAATTCAACTTTCTAGTCATTTCTGAAAGTCTTTATTTTTTTTTATTTATGTATAGAAAACTCATGCACCATTTCAGCATTTAATATAATGGAATAACTCATACGACACCGTGCCCAACCGAATATGTATGTTTGTTATTTTTTGTCTGCGGTGTCGTATGATTTTTCCCTTATATTAACTTCTGGAATCGCACATGAGAAAACTTATCATTATAAATAAAGCAGAGTTGGCAACTGATTCATAAGGTCAGTGATCATATTAAACAATATTTAAAATTATTTCGTTTAGTAATTTTACGGTTAAAGTTATTTGGTTTTGTTATTTTAAGTTTAACTCAAGGTTGGTTACAGAAACGAATAACGGTAAGGGTAACGGTAACGGTATCAGATTTCGTTTGTTTAGGTAACGGTAAAGGTAACGGTATTTAAGACAGTTTCGGTAACGGTATACCGTTATCGAAACAGCAATGCCGGTACGTACCGGTATTAAAAATTATGTTAAAAACATATAAAAACAAGTAAAAACATGGCATATTTTTAATTTTAAGTACTGAAAATACAGATTATACGCTATAAATTCAATACTGGTAGTTTTAATAAGTAAAATTATTATCTATAAATTTTTTGTAAAAAAAAACACTAAAGATTATAAAATAAAAAATAAAAAAATTGTAATTTTTATATAAAATAATAAATACCGGTAAAATACCGGTAACTACCCATAAAAATAACGGTATCGGTAACGATAACGGTATTTAGAATTTTTTTTAGAGGTATCGATAACGGTAACGGTATTCAATTTGAAACGGTATTTCATCGATAACGGTATTATAACGATAACGGTAACCAACCTTGGTTTAACTGTATTTTAAATTATTTCGTTAGAGTATTATGCTTTTTTTTTTTTTTTTGAAAAGCCGATTTATTCAAAATTATACCAACCATAAAATAAAGGCACAAAAAAGCCATGAAAAAAATTAAAAATCGTCAACTGGCCCACAAGGGTAATACACACATGATCATAATAACAGATGATCAGATAACAGGATATTATTCTTGGAAATCCTATCTTAAATATCGAAGTTTAATTTTTTTCTCAACAGATTACTACACTCAAAATTATAAGTCTGTCGGCTGAAGAGAAAAATTTATTACTTTAACAAAATTTATACCTGTTTTTGGCTTAAAATTAAATTTGTTGATTTTAAAATATTTTTTGTTAAATTTAACAAATTTAAATTTAAGTAAAAAATTAGTAACACTGCAGTTTTATTTGTAATTATACTGTGTCGTGAAATTTGTGCAAATTTAGGGTCTCGCGACCCTTCCCGGGCCTTGTCCATATCATATAAGGGCATGTAAGGGCATTTTGTCGGTTTGGCTCTATATCGCTTAGTTTCAACGATATGAGCCATTTTATGAAATGGAAAATTTTTATTAAAAATTTCCGTGTGCAAGTCCCCACCAAGGTCCATTTTTAGATAGAGATAACCAGTTCACGAGAGTATTACATGGTTAGGGGTAGTCGAAATGTTCTTCAATTTTGTTCTATCTCTCTTATGAGGGCCATTTAAGAAGACGGGAGGGTAATAACATCTACCGGGTAATAACAGTAACAGAAAAATATTAAATTAACAATAAATTGTATAAAATTTAGCGAATGGGTTCTTAAAAATTATACAGATTTTTAGTCATAAGTTGACAACTCATAAATAAAATTAGTTAAGAGAATGCCAAGCGGCTTGCCTATCATATACAAGTTATTTGAATCCTTTTATCACATTACATTTGTCAAGTACTGAATATATCGTCAGCAAAGGGTTGGCTACATATGACCATCGGCATGGTCCTTTAAGTTTTAAAAAATTTTAGAGTGGTATTCGGCCTAGTTTTCGAAAGAATTACATTTATTATCGCTAACATTATACCACATACTTATATATTACTCATACGCAACCATGCACAAATTTCTTAAAATACGGTGCAACTACATTTGTACCATATTCAATTAAATTTTCTCGAAAATTAAGCCGAACACATCTCCAAGTTTTTTCTTACCAATAGGAAATTATCTGAAGATTTTTTAAGAAATTTTTAAAAATATTTAAAAAAATAATAAAAACTCAGAACTTGTTCTGAAAATTTCAAATTTTTTTTCTTTTAGAAAATAGCCCGTGAAAAAATCTACAGATTGTGTTTAATTTTATGCTCTTGACACATTTCAAAAGATTATAACAAATTGTTTACCAAAAACACTTTTAAATTTTTTCAATATTTGACCACGGCTTCCTCGCCCACTTTGCACAAAAGTAAAAAAAACAAGTACGGATTCTTTTTTGTGTTACACAGAGCTATACATACCCAAAGTTTGACATTAATACGATATATGTTTTACTAGCTGGACATTTGGTGTGGAATGCCATATATTAAATTTTTTTAATAAACTATTTTCAAAAAATATAGAATTGAAAGTAATAACGCTATTTTTTGCAACATTTTAAAATGATAAAATATGTCCTTTAATTTGATATAATGCGCGTTTTGAGAGCTGCGCTAATATTCCCTATATATGCAGTTAAAGTTGAAATTTCTCTTTTTTCACGATTTCGTTAATAAATAATCTGCGATGAAAGGAATATCCAATATTTGAATTTGTACCTTTAGTAAACATCTCTTGTTACTTAATTTATCAAAAAAATTTCGCATTTTCTTTTTCAATTTTTTTAAGTTACACTCAGATAAAAAAGTTAGTAAAAAAATTTGTAAACAGTTTCCAATCGCACTTTACTATTTTTATATTTACATATATTAATATCTGCTGAAATTAGCAAAACAGTGTACTAAAAAATAAAAAAACTGTATATATTTACTTTATTATTTTTAGATGTCATATAAATAGCGAATTCACAATTAATATATTTTTAAAAAACTTTAAAGTTTAAAATAAAAGAAAAAGCCAAATGCACCCTTTTTTATTTCATATTGTTACATTGTCTTTTATATTTCTTATGACACATTTTCAATGAAATCAGTTCAACCTATTTAAAAATATATAACAAAGAATATTTTTGTTTAGCTTGGTGCTATTTTTTTAACGCAGCTGTATATCCTATATCCTTTACCTAATCGAAATAAATTGATATGGTTACAAAAGCACAAAGTCTATATTTTTAAACCATATTGAAAATTATCCGTGGTTTAGTCAGGTATATGAATAAATAAGAAATTTTAACAAAAAAAAACCGTCTTTTTGCTAAAATTTAAATTTGCAAATATTTCAAAAACTAGAGCTAATTTCGAAATTTGGTGTTCACATTCGTGATATTCATCCTAAAATCTATCAGAATTGATATGTCGCATGTCCGATGCATTTTTAGTGTTTAGTTTACAACAATTCTGCTAAAATTTAGTAGCGGCTATTGAATTTTTCTACTAATTTTGTTCTACTACAGATCGGCAGCCATGTGTTGCTGAAATTAGAAAAAACTACCGTTGGGCTCAAAACAGTTAAATTTCCCGTAATAACAGCACAATTTTCAGTAACCTTTACAGACTTTTTTGGTTGAGTGTAGTATTTAGCAAAAAAAAAATTAAGTTAGTTTTTAATTATTTTTATTAACTTTTTCTGCAACTGTTACAGATTTATTTCTATGAGTATTTTGTTTTAACTGTCAATTTCAGTACATTCTTCTTTTTTGAGTGTACAAATTGTTTTTTCTGTTCTTTTTTAAATAATCTTTTAAATTATCTTGACAAAAATTAGTTTTTTGTTTTTTTTAATTTAAAACTTTTTTAAGAGACTGATTTCGTTAGATTTGAAACTTTTTGCGTACATTTTTTTTTTAATTATAGCAAGTTCTTAAGTTTTAGCCGATTTAAGTTATTTTGTCAAAAGCCCAGAGATATTAAAATGTAGTTTTTGAGAAATCGCTTATTTCGATTTCAATTAATCTGATAAAAAAAAACCAGTTTCAGAAAATTGTTTAACTAGGAAATAATATGTCAACTTTGACAACTGATGTTCATTATACAATTTATTAATTGTATAATAAAAACAAAATACCAGGCATATTAGTTTTAATAATTCAACTTTTATGTGTTTTTTAAAACAAAAACTTGTATTCTATTATAATCTGAACATAAATACGCGTGAAACAAATTAAAAAATAAAAAAACTTTCCCAACAATCATTAAGTGTTGATTACGACGGCAAATTATGTATAAATGTTCGTTCATCAGATGTTGTCATATAATTATTATTATGATTATTAAAAACAAAGCCTTTACCAAAACAAAACTTAAGGGTCGTTTCTACCATGTTAACTTAACAAGATTTATTGCCGTTGAAAGATTATTAAAATGTACTTTCCAAAGCGATTGGTAACATGATTTTTAAAAGCATAGGCATATTACCAAACTTTAAATTTTTAACTTTCTGCATTATTATAGCTTTCGACTGATATAATTTCCTAAAATAAAAATTTTCAATTAACTTAAGCAACTGCTGTGAACTCTCGCCTTATGCCCGATTACTGAATGTTCAGTTAGCTACTAACTGGGACTTTAACTGACACATTTGTTGTTGTTGCTCATATAAAATATGAATTTAACTGTTGCCTAAATTTTAACTGGACATTTAGTAATCGGGCCTTAGTGTTTTAATTTGTATTTATTAAAAGAAAAAAAAAAACAATACAGCATGGGGCAAAGTGTATTGTGTTATTTTAATTGCCAACATTAAATGACAATTTATAATGAAATTGCGTACAGATAAAGACAAAAACTTGACTACACACAATATTCCATGCGGCATATACGGACAAACTTAATCGCTTACTAAACTTTTAGTTTAAGCCAGAGACTCATTAATTTATTATAACGATAACCTTTTGTATGTTTTTGTTTAAATTAATTTACAAAAAAAAAAAAAAAACAATTTACAAAATTAGTTGCAATGAAATATGTTTTGTTTTAACTTCCCCTCAATTTTAAGTTTTTTTTCTTTTTTCTTTAATTTATAAATTAACAATCCTTTACACGTTTTTATTATATGTATGTACGCTGCTATGATACGGCTGATGGTGTTACTGAACTGATTTATTTATTTTTTGTATTAAAATCTGTTGTTATTTTAAACATAATTTTGTGTTAAAGTGCCAATGTAATTTGTTTGCAAATGATTTCAGTAGAACCATAAATTATAATAAATATAATAAAATGTATTTCATATTTCTGGTTCATAAATATTAACATGTGTTAACATTACTCTGCCACTACCGATTGTGATTATGTACACAGAGAGAACAGATTAGTAATGATAATCGTGGCTTTAATAGAAAAACAGTTGAGACAATAGATTTTCAGTAGCCACAACAACAATTCGACAGCCATAACGCAAAAAAATTTGGTTACCCCAACCAATCTATTTGAATGGCAATAAATTTGGATTTTACCACTAACCTACATATTTTCTGGGTGTAGAGTACTTGTCGTCATATTTGTTTTTTAATTAAACATTTTCACTGGTTTGTGCTACTCGTAGTCTAATTATATATTTTTTTGGCACATGTTGAAATTGATATTGATCGCAGGTTTACGATAAATTTTGACATGCTCTATTACAGTCTTAATTTATTATAGGAGACAGATTTGTGAAGTTTTTTTTTGTTTGTGTTCTACTTATTTTTACGTAAATTGAATATAAAGTATAGTTAGATAAAAATTATTAATTTTTTTAAGGAATTATTATGAAAAAATTTACACAAAAATATGTATTCAATTACACTGTAGAACAGCATAGAAAACCTTTTGTTCCAATACATATCTTCTACTAAACTTTTATGTACTGCAAACAAATTGTCTGAAATTGTTTTGGTAATAACATGGGTTAATACTTAATTTATCATACTAAGTATTTAGTTTGATTCCTCGCCAGTTGTTTCGGTTCGTTAAATCGCCCTTTTTTGAAATATTTACTATTATGCCTTCCTTAAGTACCTCTGGTACCATTTCCGTCTCCCAAATATCTACAATAATTGAGAAAAAAAGTTCAGCGCTTGTTTGGGGATTTGCCTTAAGGAGTTCCGGGGAAATATTGGCCGTTTTTTTTAATCACTGGATTTATTTTCGGATTTATTTTATTTTGTTAAAAAATCCAAATTTTGTTTTTAATTTCCAAAAATTATAATTTTTATCAAAATCTAATATTTATTCGCCAATATAATGTGCAGAAAATCATTAAATTTTTTAAAAATGTGAACACAGGAATTGAAATAAGCTAAATCCAAAATGGATTTAAAAAATAAATAAATTCGTTTTGGATTTAGCTTAATTTCATTCCAGAAATTGCATTTTCGCAAACTTTAAATTTTTTCTTTCACACTATATTAGGGAATAAGTATTAGATTTGGACAAAAATATAGAATTTTGAAAATTAAAAACAAAATGTGGATTTTTTAACAAAATAAAATAAATCCAGTGATTAAAAAAACACCAATTGCCACTTTCAGGGCTTTTGTTATTCATGAGTAATGTAATGGCATCTACTATTTCGGAAATAAGAGGGGTAGACGTATTTATATCAAGTTGTGTGTTGTGAGTGTGGCAGTAACATATAGACAGATCATTTTCTGGCCGTGACGAGCGCATCTCGGAATAGTATTCAGCCAAGAGCTTGAGCTTGTCATCCTTGGATGTGATGAGTGTGCCTAAGTTGTTCTTTATGCGTTTCCCGCAGATTGGGGTGGCGGTATGTGATCATTTCTATACTAGTCTGTGTAAGTCACTGGTATGGCTTGTTTCATCTGCTGCTTGTGCTTCGAGCGCTGTTTTGTCTCTGCGGGCACTGTGCTTAACTTGACAGTCGAATGTGGAATACTGCATCCATAGGGTGGCTTTAGAAGTACATGTTTTTGTAGAGTTGAGTGCTGCTTTGAATTTCTTTCTCTCCTAAACTAATTCCCATTTTTCATCAGATATGAACATATTTTTTAAATTCTCCCAGTCTTTGCGTTGGTTACTAGAAGTTGCTGACAGCGACCGAGGGGATATTCGGTCTTCTAATATCGAATTTTTTGCCACTGAGGGAGTTTTGCTTTTAATTGCAGCTAGCTTTAAACGAATACTCCCTATGAGTAGGTGATGATCGCTAGCTATGTCGCACAGTGCTTCGTCCCCATATATCAAATCGGCAAAATTAGAGGAGTTATCGTAGAAGAATGAAATTCGGTGTGCTGGTTCAGAACGTGTAAATTAAGAAAAATTCGAAGTTTCAGCAAAATCGGTGCAAGGACATGACTACCTCCCATACATCCTTAATGTAAAATTTTTAATTTTAGCTACAATTGTAAACAGAATAAGGCGAAAATTGGTTACTGCCAGTCAAATTATGTCTCAATTAAAGTCTTAAAATGGTTTGTAAAATAATACTTTTTAGCTCTTAGGCAAATTTTGTTTCATTTGGTGCAAGGACATGACTACCTCCCAAATATCCTTTTTCTAAAAAACTATATTTTGGCTACATTTATGATCAGAATGCACCAAAAACTTAAAATAGTTACTAAAATAATACTTTTTAGCTCTTTGGTAAGTTTTGTTTCATTCGGTGTAAGGACATGACTACCTCCATATATCCTTTTTCTCAAAAACTATATTTTGGCCAGATTTAAGATCAGAATGCACTAGAAACTTACAGTAGTTTAAAAAATTATGCTTTTTATCTCTGTGCCAAATTTTGTTTCATTCGGTGCAAGTCCCGTATATCCTTTTTCTCATTCATTATCAATTTTAAGGGCGCCACAGACGAGCAGTATTATTGCTCAATTTTTACAAGTTTTTTTTATTGTGCAATATTAATTTATTTTAGCAAAACCTTCAATATGACACACACATGGTCAAAAATATTGGTAACTGGCTAAAATTTAGCGAAAACAACAATTTTTGACAAAATAATCAATTTTCATAAAATGTCCTGGAAAGGAGTCGCTCCCCACACAAAACCCGAATTATCATTTTTTCAATTTATTAATTTTCTTTAATAATAACTATTTTATTACAAAAATAGCTTTTGACATTTCCAAATTATATATTTAAAAAAAAAATTGACAAATAAATAAAAAAAAAAGCAGTTTTTGTATTTCTATTAAATTTATGGACATTTCGGTTCTAGGTTAAAGTGGGTTAATGATATCCAGCGAAAGCAAAATTCCGTATCTGAATGCTTTTAAGTATATTTAATGAAAAAGTTAAATAAAAAACTAGTGTTGCAAAAATTTCGAATTTTGTGAATTTTTAATTTTAATATGCTATTTTCTTTTACAAAAATGGGCCATTTTCGGCCGCAATTCTTCAATTTTGAACCTACTAGATGAAAACTTGGCTGTGTAATGAATGAAAATCGACAAATCGTGTTTTAAGGGACAGCATATACATCTACATACACACATATATATCTACATAAAATTTAAAAATTGGGATATGTAGGAAAAGTTAAAAATTTAAAATTTGCGGTTCAAAATTTTAATTTTTTTTTACAGAATCGTAAAAAAATAGACGTTATTTTTTATATTTTTTTTTAAATTTCACTAAACTTTATAAAATTTTAGGTTTTCCGCAAAAAAAGTGTTATTATGTACTTGAAATTTTTTTTTAAGTTTCTTGAATTTTTTTATTTTTACAGCACATTAAAACGAAGCTTGTGTTTCAATTTTCAAGTTCTTTTCTTTAAAAAACGTTATTTTAATTTTTGGTGGTACCTTCAAATTTAGCTCTTTCTAACTTTGTTAAAACTCAGGTAAAAGGGTTTGGAAAATGTATAAAATTTTTAAATTTGCTGTTAAAAAGAACAAATTTTTTTCTATTAAAGAGCTTCAAGATGTCCTAAAATCATAAATAAAAAAAAGACGTTCTTCCATATTTTTTTTTTTTTTACTCTTCCAAACTTAAGCAACTTTGGGATTTCCAGTCAAAAAATGTCAAAAGTTTTCGATGCCAGCAAATATTATTCTATAAAAAATGTTCACTTAAAATAATTTCTGCTTATTGAATAACAAAACCACCGTGTTTCAAAGAATTATCTTTAAAACTGAAGTTTTGCCAATTTTTTTTTTTGAAAAGCAGTTAAAATTAGATTTTCGTTTAACTAATTTAGCTCAAAATTTTTTTGACTTTAGCGCCCTCTGTTGTTAACAAAAAGAGGAGATACTGAATTCCTCTTTCATATTTATTTATGGTATTATGTCACCTCTTCAAAAATGTATAAGTTACTAACGTTCCGCATATATTTTTTTTATTTTGCCTATGGGACAAAGCACTGTGTGTCGGCGCCTCTTTTATTTCGTTCATCCTGCAATGAGCCGCGCCATTTCCGGGAGATAGTAGTACGTGTACGAAATCTGGCAGCAATTATGCTGTCGGAGATGGACTTCCAGCAAATAAGAGGTTTCCGTGACTCCTTTCATGGCCTGTTTATGTATTACGAAAATAGTCTAAACGAAACGAATTGACAATTACTTTCGTCAAAAATATGTGGGCAACAAAAACAAATTTTCGTTACTTTGCTTTCGTTTAGAGTATTTTCGCAATACATAAACAAGGGCTCAGTTTTTAAAATTAAAAAAAATAAAAATAATCTTAAAAAATATAAATTTCAATTTTCGATTTCGAGTCTGACCTTGTAATGCTCTGAGACTATCAAGCTACAAGTTATAGATATCCCCACAAAGCTATATATCTCTCTAGTATTATACTGCAATTATACTTGATAATAAATAATTCAACAGAATTCAAACATTGTATACAATTAGATAATTTCCTTATAATAAAAAAACAATTGCAATAATTTAAGATACGATATAAAAATTAATAAAATATTTTATAAATGTAAAACCACCACCTAAGAAGAAAATCACACCTGTAACTCTCTCTATATTTACAATACTAACTGAATATTAAAGTTACCAAAAGAAAATTAAATTGGACAATTCTTGCAAAAAAAAAAAACAAAAGCAACACCTTTCTCTCTGAATACTTAACAAAACAAAGTAAATTGAAAACCATACTAAATGTGTTTTCAGCAATAAAAAATGCAAAATAGTAGAAAATAGAAACAAATGACCATTTCATTATAAAAATCAACAGAAAGTGAGAAAAGAAACAATGAACGAAAGTATTGTAGCAGCCACAATGAAAAGGTACTTCATGACACAATTGAATCCTTAACCAAAATAAAAGGTGTCAAAAACAACACAACACCCGTGGCGTTAAAAACGTTTTGTACGAATTCTAAAGTATTAAATAAATATATTCGAATCCATTCTCTTCTTTCCTTTTTATTACAAGTTCTCATAAAAACCCCATGTAACTAGAAATGTATTTGTAAAAAGTACTTCAATATGTTGTACGAAATGTAATGGATAGATGTATCTTTTACAGATTTTGTATTTTTTCTTTTTGCTAAATAATGTATCAAAATGCAGTAGAGCGGACAACAATAATGCAGCAGTCAGCCCAGCATGATGTAATGTTTTTTCGTGTTTTTTTTTTGCCCAAAAAACAAAACTATTTCACAATTTTCCTAAAACAACAAAAGATATAAACATTCGTACATACAACATTGAATATATTGACTTTTTTGTAAAAGAAACAATAAGAAACGTGGCAATTTTTCTATTGTTTTATTAAAAAAAAAATTGAGAATTTACAAATTGTATTGAAAAACAAAGATCCGTTTTAATGATGATGAGTTTGCGATTAATATATTTAATGTACATCAATAAACTACACTGAAAAAAATACTGCTTTATGTTAACAGAAATTACTACTAATGTTCAGGATAAAGTGAAATCTGTTGAAATTTTTAGAAGAGAGTATGTCAAGTATTTCTGGTAGTACAAAGAATGGTATAAGACTAGGAGTCGCTATCGGATCGGACATCGGATGTCATGGTGGTATGATGTCATGGTAGCACACACGAATATTTCTAAGCAAGAGGCATATAAACTACAAGATTCAAACGCTATCAGATCGCATCGGATCGGACATCGTTGTCAGACAGTCGATCGAAAAATGAGGAGAAAGTGGAAGTAAATTGGCAGAAACTAAAAATGACAATAAAAATTAAAAAAAATAAATAAAAATGTGGAATTAAGAAAAATATAATAAAAAAATATGAAAACATGGAAAAAATAAGCAAAAATTAATGTTTAAATTTTATTCTCAAAAATTTTTAATTTCACATATTTTATTAATTATTGCATTTTTTTCATTTCTGATATTATCAATATTTTTCTTATTTTTTTCTCATAACTCTGAGATTGAGAAAATAAAAAGGTGAAAAACTTTTTATTCACACTTTTAATTTTTTTTCAACGAAAACTTCCTTTTGTCCGATGACCGGTGGTCCAATGTGCGATCCGATAGCGATTGGGACTCCTAGTTTATATGTTTCTTCTGTAAGTTTGATAGTACTCTCAAATAGATTATATGAATATCTTATGTATAGGCCCAAAATAGGAAAAAATTATTGCTAAATCACAGACATATTATTTTTAGTGTACTGACAACTTCACCTCTATGTTGAAATAAATTCATTTATTTTGTAATTTTCAAGAAGTACATTTTGATATTTTTTTTTCTCTGGTTTTTGTTTCTATTACCAAAATAAAGACGTTACAATGACTGATTGTATTTAATCGTATGTGCCTATTTTAGGGGTGGTTACGGTATAATTACAATTGCTCATTTAATTTCAAATGAATTTGTTAAGAATTGATCAACACAATACAAAAGAAACTAGAACAAAATTCAATGGAAATTCAATTCAACATCAAAAATATGTTCGTTTATAACAACTTAACTAATAAATTTGTTTAATTGTTAGACCATTTTTCAGAAGAAATTGAAATCAAAATGATTAAATATCATCAACATCAGTTGATGAACATTAAGAACTAATTTTTTTTTATACATGCACTGAAAAAATGTCTTGGTATAATATAATGAAAAGTTATATGCACCCAGTTAATAAGTACAAACAGGAAAGTGCTTACTTATGGAAATAAATCTGTAAAAAAAGTAGAAAAAGCTATTAAAATTAATTAAAAACGATCTAGCCGAAAAGAAATAAAAGAACACCAAAAATAACTGTTGAATTTATAAAATTTTAGTTTTGTTTGAGCTAAATAACGGTCAAGCATCCTCAGAGTCAAATGATCTTGGGATGTTTTTCTTATTATGTACGGAGTCCTTTGTTGTTTGTGTATGGAATTATGAACGGAGAAAAATATGGCGAAGTCATAACAGGACTTGTCGTACCTATTGAGGAGGGGCAATACGGGCATTCCAATGAGGCCTTCTTTCAGGATGACTCTGCACCATGTCACCTTGCAAAATCAGTAAGTTTTGATTATAAATATGTAGTATCATTATATTCGCATGTTTGGAGCTCAAAATTATGAAATAATCTTTTAAATCTTTTTTACAGGTGCAAAAAACATTCAAGGATCTGGGTATTCAGCACATGGATTGGCCTGGAAACTCCCCGGATTTAAATCCTATCTAACATATATGGCACGTGATGAAACGCATAAGCCATAGAGTAAACTGGAGCTAAAAAGAATTTTGGAAAGTGTCTGGGAAAATGAGATTTGAAACAATGAATTGCAAAAACTTGTTGAGTCAATGCCTTCCCGAATCGAAGCTGTTATAACCTCCAGAGGGGGGTCGACATCTTAACAGACTTAAGATTATAATAATATTTTATCTAATATTCAAGTAAAGAACCAGTAAGGGTTTTTCAACAGGGACGCTACAACAGTAGAAAGACAGGGACAGCAAATGACGCCATATTTCTTGCCGCTCTTTTGACATTTCTCTTTAGTAAGGTTTGCCATTTCATGATGGAAAGATATACGAGCCAACAACGAGTCGAAATTATTAAAATTTACTACCGAAATTCGGAGTCAGTGGCCTCAACGTTAAGAGCGCTACCGATTTGTTTATGGTCGTCATAATCGTCGTAGCAGATCAACAATTGAGCGTCTAGTGGAAAAATTTGAATCCACAGGCACAGTACAAAATGTTCCCGTGCCAGTGAGATAAAGAAGTGCCCGTAGTGTCGAGAATATTGCTGCCGCTGAGGCTTCAGTTGAAGAAAGCCCAAATGTGTCTCTCACACGTCGTTCTCAAGCGTTGGGCATCTCTGTGACGTCGTTGTGGCGAATTTTGCGAAAAGATTTTGGCCTACAGCCTTACAAGATCAAATTGATGCAAGAACTGTAGCCGCTTGACCACAAGAAGCGTCGTGTGTTCGTGAATTGGGCTGAGCAACAACTTGAACATGATTCGGATTTTCATCGAAAAATCATCTTCAGCGATGAGGCTCATTCCTGGCTGAATGGCTTCGTCAATAAACAAAATATGCGTTATTGGTCAGACAGCAATCCACACGTACTCCATGAGTCATCATTGCATCCCGAAAAAATTACGGTTTGGTGCGGTTTATGGGCCGGCGGCGTCATTGGGCCGTACTTCTTCCGTGATGATCAAGACCGGCACGTTACTGTGAATGGGAATCGCTACCGTTCAATGAGAACCGAATATTTTTGGCCCCAATTGGATGATATGGACTTGGAGGACATGTGGTTCCAACAGGACGGCGCCACAAACCACACAGCGAATGTCACAATCAATTTATTGCAAACCAAGTTTGGAGAACGTGTTATCTCACGAAATGGTCCAGTCGATTGGCCGCCTCGTTCGTGCGATTTGACGCCGTTGGACTCTTTCCTGTGGGACTACGTCAAATCTATGGTCTATGCCAACAAGCCAGCGACGATTGATGAACTTCGTACGAATATCGAACGTGAAATTGCAGCAGTATCGGCCGATTTATGCTTGAAAACCGTCAAAAATTGGGTTCAGCGTCTGGACTTCTGCAAGCGTGCCCGTGGTGGCCATGAAAAAGAGATCGATTTCCATACATAATGGCATCGAACGTACTTTCACAGGAATAAAGAATTTTATTGATATCCAAAACCGTTTTTGTTTTATTTAAAAAAACTTTTGTAGCGCTCTTATTGAAAAACCCTTTATATTGTTTAATATTGAAAATATTTCCAAAACCGGCATAAATACATTTCATATGGAAAAAAAGAAAAATATACTTTCGATATCAATGATTATAGCCTACACAACTACGTGGTCAGGGTATAATAAGTTTGTGCTGATGTTTGTAACACCAAAAAATATTGGACCTAGACCCACCTTATAGTATACCGATCGACTCAGAATCACGTTTTATTTTTTCGATTTACCGATGTCCGTCTGTCCGTCCGTCTGTCTGTCTGTCCATGCATTCTTGTGCGCACTCTACAGGTCGCAAATATTAAGATATTTTGATGAAATTTGGTACAAGGACGAAGCCTATCGATTTTGGTTAAAATCGGTCCATGTTTAGACCTAGTGCCCATATAAGCCCCCCCCCCCCAAAATTGGATTGGTTACACGCTGCAGGTCGTAAATATTAAAATATTTTTCTGATTGTCCAGTTACAATTTAGCCGACAGTTAAACTCAAATTTTATATAGGAGACAACAACAAATGTGTCAGTTAAAGTCCCAGTTAGTAGCTAACTGGACATTCAGTAATCGGAACTAAGAGTTTTTTTTAATATGTTGTCCACTAAGAGTCACATACTTTTTGTAGGAATGGGCACGTAAATTGATAATATTGAAAACATTTAGAAAATCAATAATAAATGCATATTTTTAAAATTTGAAATGCATATTTTTCGATTTTAAATACATATTTTATTTACATAAAACACGGTTATAAATGGCCATCGATATGTACTCGTATCACCCTATATTCTCTACTACAAGCTATTAAAGTCAACATGGGAAACTTTTTACTGTATCACACAAATAATTCACTTTAATCAGATGTAATGGATAAGCCATAGTATAATCTAGTAGCTTTACACTTTTTCTGTCGCTTGAAAAAGTGAACAGAAGTCCACAACTACATTAGATAGGAACAAGCTCTGAATTTTTTAATGAGTTAGGCTTCTATATTATACTATGGTTATAGCCACGTTTACAAGCTATTTATTTTACACCTCATCAAAAAAAAAATGGCCCTCTTTGAAATCACATTTATATTTTTTTTTAGAAATTTACAACACGTAAAACATTTCTAAAAATATAAAAAATACATTAAACCATAATTTTTTGGGAAACTGCTTTGGAAATCCTTGACATTTTAACAATAAAATTATAACCCAAGTTACAGTAAAAAGTCCTCATTTAAAATATATATGTAACTAGAAATATATAAAATAAAAACTATCTCACATCCTAAACTTGTCTTGTATGTAAAACATGAATTATTGTACAATGGTACTTGAGAAAAAATACTGTATAAAGAAAAAAAGAGTTAATGTAACACGTAATACACGTGCAAGATAAACACTACTTGTTTTACGATTTAGTGGTAGTTTTTAAAATCCTCTAACATGTAGAATAACAAAAAAAAACTTACGAAAGAAACATAAAATCCTTTCAGTTTTTTATGGGTTTTCTGTTCTTTTACAATATTGTATTTTACAGCTAAGAAAAAAAAAACAAATAAAATAAACTAAAAAGTCATAAAATTTAGCTATTTTCTATGACATTTTAACCATTTTCAAATTTAGATTTGCTTCCTTGCCAAAAAGAATAATAAAAAAAAGAATAAAATTGTGTTATATGACTCCTCTATCTTGATAATATTCGTTTTATACAATACAGATTTTAAAAAGATAAATCAAACAGAGGAGACAACAACATTATTAACAACTAGATACTACATTCAAATCTACACGCAGAAAAATGACATTGTTTGACATGTTTACAGACAATTATATGTATATAGATTTGCCAATTACCATACATATGTTGGAAGTACGCTTCCAGTTATTTTATTTTTATCATTATTATAATAATATTTCCAGGCAAACATTGTAATGTTTGTATATAAGTCATATTTGCCCACCTAAACCAAGGTAGACATATTTACAATTTAAAATTTTTCGTTATAATATTTGTGGGATGCAAATAAATATAATCATGATAAACATATATATATATATATTTTCCAGTAGATATATACTTTTATAGACGATAAAAATATATTTAGAATTCACTCAGGGAACTTCTGCAGTCAGAATTTGTTAGTTATTTAGGTAGTATTTCAGTAAAGTTATTTTAAATAAAAATAACATTCATTTGTAGAAGAAATGTTAATTTTAACTGAAAATTCGTAACATTCATTTTATGCAGTCTGGTTTTTGTTTTAATAAACCAAATAAAATGTTTGTAAGTAATTTTTTTTTTTTTTTTTGTTTTGACTAATTTGTGGTTAATTTTATTAACAGTCAAAAACAAAAGAAAATTTGATGAAATGTTAGTAGTCCTGTTTTCAAGGGAAATTTCATTTGTTTTAAATTACATATGCAGCGGTCTTTACGAACAAAATATTTTAAGTGTACGAACATATTACCAGCAAACATATTATATTAGAAAGACGGCGAATATATTTTTACAATTTTTCCAAACAGCAAATATATTACCAACAGGGTGTTTTTTTCAGTGTGTACTTTTGTATGTAGTGTGTTTGCAGTATGTTTCTCCTGGGATATGAACAACTATATTTAAGAATTTTTATACCAAATGTGTTTTAGATTTCCAAAAAAAAAAAAAAAGAAATTGTTATTACATTGTAATAAGATTTTTTACACAAGATTACTCATCATGATTCTAAATGGTTGACCTGGATTTTTTTTATTAGTTTTTAGTAAAAAGGTGAAATGTACTAACAATAAAATATTTTAAAGAGGACTTTAATATAAATTTGATTACATACTTAGGTACAGATCAATTCAAATTCGGTTACTAGATTTATCAAATAAAATTCTTTACTTATACAAATTACACTACTTCCTAATGTAAAATTTCATTACGAGTTATATAACCCATTATCTGGTAATGGCAAATAGTTACTTTTCTTAATTCTTTTCCTTTATCCCTTTCATATGGGAATGTCGCGCAAAATAATAGGTGGTTAACAATATGCTTACCAGTATTAACAAAAATAATGAGTATAAAGGAAAACATACACGTTCATTATTGTTGATCAATGTTTTTAAAATCAAACAATCAGAACAAAGTATTTAAAAATAAAATGTTCTGATTGGTTGATTTTTGAAAAATTAATCATATAATGGTTAACTTTTTTAGTTTTATTTTAAAACAATACAAATTGACTAGAAAATTTAACTGCTACGAAATATCCGTATTTTTATTTAGTTAAATTTTTAGATAACTTTTGAAAAACGTTAAAAATTAGTTTTCTTCTACGAACAACTTTTATTACTTTTAAAAATAACTGAACGGAAAAACTTCCGAAACAACTAACAAAAACTGACGGTCTTTATTTTGTGAGTGTGTTACTACACACAGAAAAAACAGGGGGAATATTACCTAAGAGCTATGTAATTATACAACTACATAATTTTCAAGTTAGTTTTACAAAGTTCTAGTAAAATATGTACAATTTTTTGTAAAATATATATAATCCTTTCAAAATATATACATCCCAGTGTAGAAACGGTAATGACATATCATTATTTTTTAGACTACCAGTAATGATACCCACTTACCTTCTGCATTATTTTAAAACATATAATAATGAGTTACTGATAATGACTTATTTTTATCATTATTTCAAATAGAAAATAATTTTCTAGATTTTTTTGAAAATTTTTTGAAATCTATTTTTAGACTCAATATTTTTTAAACACTGGTAAGGATATATGTAACCACATATTTTTTGATTTTTTGTATGTTGGCGAGTAAGCTTACTTGTGTGCAGGAGGTCAATTATGTTTTTATCTATTAAATATTACATGTCGATATAGCTCAGACCATAAAGCTATTGACTGGCAATCTGTAGACCCAGGTTCGATTCCCGCACCAGCAAATTTTATTTAAAAAAAAATACAAAAAAAAATATTTTTTTTAATATAATTTATTTTTTTGAAAATCTATTTTTAGACTCATTATTTTTGTCAGTACTGGTATGCACATAGGTAACGATATTTTTTTTGATTTTTCGTATGCTGGTGTGTATTTATTATTATTCGCGACATCGCTATATAAAGGTAATAAGAAATGTAATAACAAAAGTAACTAGTTACCATTACCAAGTATGTAGTTATATAACTACATACCTGGTAATGATTTTCTACACTGGGATGTGTAGCGGAAAATATCCGAAAAATTACATATATTTTGCTATAAATTTGTAAAACTTACTTCGAACTTATGTAGTTGTATAATTATATAGCACTTAGATAAAGTTCCACCTGTTTTTTTTCTGCGTGTACAATTGGTTCTTTTTGTATGGAGTTTATCCACTATCACTAACTTTATGAATCGGCTGCCAACCCTGAGTTTAACCGAAAAAATGTTTGCCATGAAATTCTACTACAAGTCTCTGAAGACATCAAAGTTGAAAATTTAACTTCAATGCAAGAAATAAATCGAAACTCAAAATGTGTCTAAGGCTTAATCTCGTACTTATTGAGAATTGGCGCTCAAATGTCCAACAAAATTGGATTTTAGGAGGAAACCAAGTGTATATTCCATTTTAGGTATAGGATTCTAAAAACACCTTAAACAATTTTGAAATTTTTAATCTGAACGACTATATTTTCAAAAGTTATTGAGATATTGATACACACTTAAGTTTGAAAAATAGTGCACGGAATTAACTTTAAACTGTGTAAAGGATTTTCTTTCTGCAGCTATAGTTACTAAATTATAAATTTTTTATTGAATAAATGGGTTGAAAAATGGAAAAAGATATTATCCTAAATCCATTGCAATATCATTCACTTTTTTTTTATAGAGCAGTGTTATTACACTCAAAATAATAAGTCTGTTAGCTGTACAGAAAAATTTGTTACTTTAACAAAAATAGGAATATTTTTTGGCTTAAAATAAAATTTGTTGATTTTAACTAATAAAAATTTAAGTAAAAAATTTGTAAAACTATAGTTTTATCTGTAATTATACTGAGTAGTAGAATTTATTAAAATTGAGAGTCTCGGGACCCTCCCGAGGCATATAAGGCAACTCCAATGGAGAAAACATTTTGTCCGTTTTGCTCTATCTCGCTTAGTTTTAGAGATATGGGCCATTTTATGAAGTGGAAAATTTTTATTAAAAATTTCCGAGGATCCAAGGCCCCGCCAAGTTCCATTTTTGGACAGCGATAACCCCTTTGGCTGGGGTATTATATGGTTAGGGGTAGTCGAAATTTTCATCAATTTTGCTTTATTTCTCTTAGTTTTAAAAAATCGGAAAGGAAAGAAATAGCGCCATTTTTAGAAATTCGGATACATTGGTGGTGCCATCTACCGGGTAATAACAATAACAGGAAAATATATTTTAACAATAAATTTTGTAAAATTTAACGAATGAGTTTTTAAAAATTAATTATAAATAATTTTGAAAATTAACACTCAAAATTAGTTAAAGTACTGAGGATTTTTAGTATAGTGTCAAAGGAAGATAAACAAAATCTTTGCTTAAATCAGTGTTTCAACTAAAAATTTGTTAAAAATTAGTCAAATCAATTTGAAACCCGTTTGGCAGATTTTTTACTGACGTATTACTTTAAGTGTACAATAAAATTTTGGAATCTATCATATTTATTCATTTCAGATACATATATGCATATTTAAATTCAAAGATAAAACAACTAAATGTATGTGTCTTAGCAATCTGAGTTCAAATCTCAGGAAAGACATTATACAATAATTTTTTTTTAATTAATTTTTTATTGATTCTAATTAAAAGACACAATTAATTTTTTTGGTATTGATTTAATTTTATTTATAAAGGCAGGAATACACATTCAATATTATTGATCAAGTTTTCAAAAATCAACCGATATAAACATTTTATTTTTAAATACCTTTTTCTGATTGGTTGATTTTAAAAACACTGATCAATAATATTGAACGTGCATGTTTAACTTAACGGCAGGAATTCACGTTCAATATTTTTGATCAATCTTTTTAAAATTAGCCAATCAGTACAAAGTATTTATAAATACACTTTTTTTATTGGTTGATTTTTGAAAGATTGATCAATAATACTTAAGGTGTATTCTTGCCTTTAATCGAGTTCTATTCTAGTAGGTGGCATAAAAAAATGTTTAAATAAATTTTGCGGAACGTCTTATTCTATTTATAGATTTTAAAATCCATAAATATTAAAGCAATCAATAAATACAACAAAATTTCATTAATTTCATTTGACTTCTGCAAGTTAAGGCAACATACACGTTCAATATTATTGATAAATTTTTTTAAGATCAAACAATCTGAACAAAGTATTTAAAAATAAAATGTTCTGATTGGTTGATTTTTGAAAAATTTATCAATAACATTGAACATGTATGCCCTATTTAGTAGACGTAAAATTATTGTAAAAGTAATCAAAGCTAATTGAAAAATCTTTTGAACATGTCATTTAATTTCAAAAGCAAACGGAAAACGATGGTTAAAACTAACAACACCATATTTAATTATTAATAAAATTTTCATCCATATGGCTGCTTCATAAAATTAATCTTCTCAAATAAAACACCCCTTACAAATCTTGTTAAATTAACAGATTCGAAAAAAAATTCAATTATTACTAATTTTCAAAGAGCAGTATGCCCATTTGCTCGTTGTTCAATTAGAAAACATTTAAAAATGTCATTGTATAATAATTATTATTGTCACTTTTATTACAATAGGAATATGAAATTTATATTAAGGATTAACACGCATCAGTGACACTCGAGGATGAAAATTCTACAAAGGGTTGATTGTTATGAATTTAAAGGAAGGAAATATAACGATTGATGTAAAGTCAACTTTAGTAATCAGGAAATGCTATGAATAGGCAACGTTTGACAATGATTCATATTCGAAATCCGTTTTTCAAACCACAAATCCATCAACCACCATTAAAGGACAATCCTATATTCCTGTTTAAAGATTTTACGAATTTTATTTAAAGCACGTTTGTTACAGATTGCAAAATGAGCTTAATTTATAAGAACTTTAGATATTTTTCAGCATCACTTAAAATATTAATTTGCCCTCTAACCACCACCCTACAAGTTCCATTTATAATTTAAAAGATTTGTGAGTCTATTAACACCGGAAGACTTTATTATACGTTAAATTAGATTTGATTTTTTTTTATGGTAAAGAATCTGTTTGATAATTTTTATCTTTTATCATTATTAAGAACAACTAAACTAAACAACCCTCAAATTGGACACGTAGTGCAAATATACCAAACAAACATTTATTCCCATCTCATACGTACGAATTCCTGCAATAAGGGAGTTTATTACAATACAAACAACTACTGTTAGCGGCATTAGCAGCTACAGCTACTGCTCATGCCATCATCCGTCCTCTGTTACTAAAGCCACATCATCATTTCGTGAAAAATTAGACGCCATCTTGTTTTTATTTAACTGTAATTTCATCTTATAGAGACTTTTGTTGTTGTAATTTTTTTGGCAGTCATAAAATAAATGAATTGTTATATTGTTGCTTGATTGCCTTGTTATTTATTTAATAATAAATGGAAAATGAAATAGGACTTATTTTTCTTTTCCAGTTCAAATAAAGAACAAACAAAAAAAAAAATTATAAAGACCTCGTTAAATTGTTGTGTGTACATACAAAAGGGGTGAATTATTTTTAAGTGGGAACATTTTTATAGTACAGTGGCTGAAAATGTATAAAATTCCATTTTTATGTAGTCTGATATCTGATCCATTAAAGCTGGTTCGGAAAAATTAGCATCTTTGCTGAGAATGAGATCATATATGATCATTAGAGTGGTCCCAAAAACATGTAAGTTGAAATTCGCGGTTTCCACAATGTTGGCCCGATTCCTCAATGTCTAAAAACTATCTGTGACAACCCCATTTGTTGCATCAAACGAATTTTTCGGTTGCGGCTACCGAATTTTTCTTGATACAACTGAAATTCCGTTGCCACAGTCAAATTAGTCTTGTCTCAATTAGTTTTCTGTTGTCACAACTGAAAAATACGGCTACCACAACCGAACCATGCGATGGCTACAAATGCGGTTATCAGAACCGAATCTGTGTTCTGGGTGAAGTTTCAGCCAAATTTGCTTTTATTTAGAGGTCGCAGAAAAAGTTATATTTTAATAATTACACTGCTCTGGCATGACATTGCAGTGGAATTAAGCTTAAACTGTATAAAGGGTTTTCTTTTTGGAGCTATAGTTACTAAATTATAAATATACACTGAGAGAATTATCTACATGATATTAATGAATGTTTGCATTAAACTAATGAAGTTGCACTGGAACTCATCCTTTGAAACTTTTAATTGAATTAATAGAATTTTTCATAAAATATTGTGAAAAATTACATTATATTTATTAAAAGTTTGATAAACTCTATGAAAAAGTTTCGTTAAAATTAGATTCATAAAATATATGAAGCAATTTCATCAATTTTAAGTAATTGTTCACTTACTTTGTGAAGAAACCTTCATTAGTGTACTGAAAAACTCGTCCAGCAAAATTCTCTCTGTGTAGTCTTAATTAATATGCAGAAAAGCAATACGAAATGAAAACAAAATAATTAAATAACTTTTAAGTAGTTTGCAGTTTTTTTTTTAAACTAAGCACAAAAATACACATTTTAGTTAAAATTTTCACATTTTCTGAAAAGATGTGGATAAAAATCCAACTTGTTTATGACTTCTATGAACACATTTCTGAAATCTGATTTTTATTTTAATCCGAAATAAATTGATATGATTCTTAAAGCTCTAACTATATACTCTAAGCCCATATTGAAAATTATCCGAATTTTGGTAAAAGAGAGATTTGCGAATATTTCAAAAACTGGACCTAATTTTAAAACTAAAAATGTATCAGTTTTAACTGGTGCATCCTGAGTGGACTAAAGTGGATACATATTTGAATATTTTTAAATCTGTATTAATAACTTTTGTTCAATTTGTGATATCCAAGTGTAGTTTTTCCAGTTTTTGAAGTGGCCAGGTCAGAGCACCGATTTGAATCCCATCGAGAATTGGTGGGCAATTGTCAAAAGAAGACTCTCCCAATGCGAACGAGCACCGACCAACTTAGATGATCTTTGGTCAGGAGTTTCAGCGGAATGGGCGGAATATTCCACCTCAAACTATTAAAAATCTCGTGGAAAGCATTCCTTCTCACATAAAATCTGTTTTAAAGAACAAAGGACTTTCGACAAAATATTAAAGAAAGAACTTGCCGAAAATTTCAAATATGAACAATACTGGATAAAAGCGGTCACAATTTGCAATTATTTTTTTCATTAACTTCCCAGGAAAAAAAGTGAGGAGAAAGAAGTAGTAAAAACATAACAACAGATGAATAGGGAGTAGTGATAATTTGTGGTTTTCACTGATGAATTTAACACTGGCTTGTCATAGGAGGGAAGTTGTTCTTTTTTGAAACAAATTATGTATATTCGAACCGATTAAAAGGAAGTTCATTTTCACTTGTTTTGTATTTTAATTTAATAAAAAAAAAACATAATTTTTTTCAAGCAGACGCTCTACCCCTTATGCTATGGCTTGTTATAACTTATAGCTAGGGTTTATGTCCCGGGAATTCCCGGGACGGGATTCCCGGAAATCCCGCCCTTTTTTCAATCCCGCAATCCCGGGAATTTCGTGCGGGATTTCCCGGGATTTTTTTTATTCTTTTACAGAAGTTTTAGCTAGTATATTAAAATTTTGGAAGCTTTATTTCAATTAAAAACATTCATTGTTTTAAAAATAATTTAAATAAAAAATATTTAAAATTAAAAAATGCAATTTAAAATATAATAATATAATATATAATATAAAAAATATTATTTAGGCCGAATTTTTTGGGTTTAGTTAAACCGAAAACAAATTTTATTAGACATTATCAATTTTAAATACCAACAAAAATACTCGTACCTCGGAAATTTTATATTTTTTATTATTTATGGTCTTTGTTCAAAAAAAGCAATATTCATACACAACATTTCAAAATCAGTATTTCAGCTCCAAATACCTCCAATAAAACTCGGCATTAAAATAAAAAATAAAAAAATATAATATTTTCGTATTTTCAATTGATGTATTTTGAGTTTTTTTTACTTCAAATAATTTCCTTTAAATTTTAATTGCTGATCTTTTGTTTAAGTTGTATTTTTCAAATTTTGTGTTTTTGTTAGATTAGATTGTTGACCTTTGGTATTGTTATATTTTTAGTATTGTTTGGCTTTAGGTCATAAATTAAAAAAAAAAATAAAAATACAAATATTTTGTATTTTATTTTTCAATATTTTATTTTTTAATTTTCTTCCGATATTTCGATTTGCATCGCAATTCATCCTCTGGGATATTTAAAAAATACAATATATTAAAAAATATATTTTTGAACGGGACTGAGTTGAAAATTTCTCGCTGCACTTAAAGCTTACTATTATTTTTAAAATAATGCATCAGATGCTTTTTAAAATTATTTTGGATTTTTTATATGTTAATTAAAAAAAAACTTGCCTAAAAATTTGTGTGAAAAATACTCACTTTTATAGACGAATACTTCTGAAAATCTGCATAGAAACAAAATATCTAGAAATAGAAATTTTTGGATTCTATATTTAATTAAAAAATCGATCTTTGTTCTGATTCTAAAGCTGATCCGATACAAATTTGCACCCATTAACAATTCCATTATATCATGAAAGAATTTAGATTCAATTTGTTTAACCGTTTAAACCCCGAATTAATATTTAATTAATGTATTTCTAAGAGTTGTTTTAAAATTAAGACAGCCGTCCATACAAATATATTACCTGCATATTAGTTCGCTATTTAAACTGTTAAACGAATTGATCTCGAAAAAGTGGAAGATATGGATATTTTATATTAAGCCCTTATTTCGGAATATGTATATTAAGTACAATTTCTCATGACTGCAACCAAAAGATGAACTTTCTCGTAAGTTTTTTTTTAATAGATATCGAGTTTTTCAAGTAAACATACGTCGGATATATTCATTTTCTAACGAGCGGGAATTCCCGGGATCCCGGGAAATTCAGAAAAAAATCCCGCTGTCCCGGGAAATGAAAAAGTCCGGGAAAAGAAGAACCCTACTTATAGCTGACTTTTAGCAGTCTTGTTCAGTAAATTGTTATATTTATTTATTTCTTTCTTTCTATTTTTATTAACAAAAATATATAACATATTGGAAAATATATAAGTTGTTTTTTTTAAAGTGTTTTTTTTTTTAATAATACACTCATAGAAAGAAATAAAGCTGTAAAAATAGGAGAAAAAGCTACTAAAAATTATGTAATTAAAAATGACCTTGCAAAAAAACTGCTGATATTAGCAGATTGTTTTTTGCTAAATACTAGTAAGATAAGAAGGAAAAATAAAACTGTTAAATTTACAAAATTTTTGTTGCATTTAAGTTAACTTTTAATACCAATTACCTTGATAAAATCCGGAAAAAAAATTTGCAGCATATTAGTAGATAAAAAATAGTTTTTTCTGCAAGATAATTTTTAACTTATTTTTACTAGTTCCAACTAAAATGTTTACAGGATTTTTCTTTTTCTGTTATATTTAGTTTCTAAATACATTTGTGCCTACACGTTCCTATGCAACCCCCATACAAAATATTAACTTCTTATCACCCATGAAAGAGAACTTCTGACTAGCATATATTTATTGCAGCATTAAATGTTGTTTAAAACCCATTCCTAAGGGAGTAATTCTTTGTGATGTAATGAAGGAAGTGATTCATTTAGAAGTCATTCAATTTATTTTTGCTGGGTTCTTAATGATATATTCTACTCTATTTAGGTTTTTATTGAAGAAGAATGTTTTAGTTTTATGCATTAAAAAAATCATTTAAGTTTCTATAATAAAATAAAAATTCGAAAAATGTTGAATTAATGTATCCACTTTAGTCCACTACTGTATATTTCCTTCCTTGAGTATAAACATTAATAAAATGCATTTCCTTAAGAAATGAAATTTTATTTGAACTTAGCAAAATTTTCTAAAGCAAATTAGTTTCTAGTTTGTTGTTTTTTTATAAACTCATTGTCCCACTGTGCAATCAGTTTTTCTAATTTCTTCCTTTGATTATTTTTTCGGTTACAAATATTTTTTTCTCTATTACACTGTCATCTAATTTTTTAAAACATTCCGCAAAATTTACTATATCCGCACATGCACATACAGGCACACACAACCATTAACATTCATCCTGGCAAGCAAACGACCATCTATAAAAGCAATAGATTAGCTTGAAACGACAAAAAAAACTAAAATTAAAAAAGACGACATCGACTACGTCGACGACGACAATAAGGAGCTAAAGGAGCACAATGACAACGCAATTCACATTTTATTACCCTCGTCATTATAATCTGCCATTGTTTGTTTCCCGCTGCCATTATTATTCGCCATTTAAATAATTTCAGTTCATGCAGCGACATTTATTTTGTAGTTGTGTTCACAACTTTCCATTCAACTACTGCTGGATATTTTTCCCTTATTATTTTTTGCTTTTTCTCTAGCCGCGTGTGCCTTTTAATAACAGTAATAGTAGTAGTAATGCGCTGTCTTTTTTAGTATTCGGTGAATGTGGACAAAAAAAAGAAACAAAAAAACATCCCCTTCCAAAAGGCACAAGGTTTCAGTGGTACACAGTTTTGGCATCGTTATTAAATGTGATCAGCGAACATCATCAACATTTGATTGCTACAAATAATGCCACCACTTTACGCTCATGAGCACGACAAATGATTCAAATTTAACAACTTTGAAATGAGTAAGTGGCATGATTGTGTTGTTTTTGTGATGGTACGAGTAGAAGTAGTGGTGGTAATGGAAAGTGGGATTCTAAAAAAACATACAACACCCATGTATTTAAATGGCGTCTACATTAAGGATCAAGGACACAAAAGTTGTAAAAAATTTTTTCAAACAATAAAGCGGCATGAATAACAAAAAAAGGTTTCATTTGATTAAAATGCAAATGAATTTGTTGACAAAAACTAAACAAGGGTTTATTCATCATATTCCAATTAATTGGGATTTGTGAGAAAATTAGAAAATTTTGATAAAATTAACACGTTTACTATGTAAATTGTTTTTGTTATTTTTTTACTGTATACTGTTTAATGCACAATCAAGAAAGGATTGATTTTAAAAATGGTTTAAGTCCGTTTAATATTTTTAAAATTACATGAGATAGGTCCTTAAAGTAGCTTTCTTTTAAATAGTCGCTTTGAAATCTAGCCAACATATTTTGAGCTTTTGGAAATAATGACTTATAAAGGACTGTAAAATATGATAATTTTCAGAGTGCTGAAATTTTAGAGTCATAAATGAAACAGAATAGACTGTTGTTTATTAACCTATTTAAAAAATTTTTGAAATTTTTTTAATACTTATAAATGACTTAAAAATAATTCATAAACGACTCATAAATGGCTCAGACTATTCAAAATTAGCCAATAATGCTTATAATTGAGAGTCTTTTTACTAAAAAAAGTCAGTAAAGTCAGCAAAAAATGTTGCTGTGTCAGCACATTTTTATTCAAAAAATTTGGTACAATAATTTCGGCAAAAGGGCTTATTTTTACAAAAAAAAAAATCCTTGCTGATATCAATAAAACTTTTCGCTAAATATTAGTATACTGAAAAAAACAAAAAAAATTTCAAAAAAAAATATACTTTAGTTAACTTATTTGCTGAAAAAATAAATCCAGAAATTGTGTGTTTTTTTTATTCTTTTGAAAACTTTCTAAAATATAAAACTGTCCGGACGACCACATTGTCGACATGATTTAATTAAAAATCTAAAAATTTATAAAAATAATTATAAATAAAATATATGTATACAGGAGTTGTTTTTTTGTATAATATATATTTTCTCTGATTATCAGCATAATTTTGGTAACAAAATAAATTACTAAATCATTAGTTCAAAAGTATAAAGATATTACTAAAACTTTTTCTGGAAACACAAGTTCAGCAAAAAGAAAAATTACTGAAAACTAGTAGACTTGATATACAAGATGTTTTACTAATTTTTCTACTAACTTATTTTTTGGATTGTAAGAGTCTGTAAAAATTTATTAATTAGAAATTTATTAATTCAGTTCGAGGCCAATTTCCATATTATGAATTAGCATAATAAGTAATTTTTTTCAAAAACTGCTATTTTTCTTCATCAGGATATTATCCTAACAAATACTTCACAGAGTTTTTGCTTTCAAAAACATCTAAACTTTCAGGAATGAAAAGACTATCGTTTCGGGGATTTTCCCGAAAATTTCTAAAGAAAACTGAAGAAGGGGACCTGGAAAATCCCCGAAACGATCGTCTTTTCATTCCTGAAAATGTAGAGGTTTTTGAAAACAAAAACTCTGTGAAGTATTTGTTAGGAGAATATCCTGATGAAGAAAAATAGCAGTTTTTGAAAAAAGTACTTATTATGTTAATTCATACACTCAAACAAAAAAGTCTGTAATGGCTACTGAAAATTATGCTGTTAAAACGGGAAATTTAACTGTTTTGAGCCAAGCGGATTTTTTTTGCTAATTTTAGCAACACATTGCTGCTGATCAGCAGCACAACAAAATTAGTAGATAAAATAAGTAGCCGCTACTAAATTTTAGCAAAATCGATTTGTAAAATCAGTTAAAAAAATTACTAAATATCAATAATTTTAGTACAAAACGAAATTAGTATAAATAATTAGTAGACGCTACTAAATTTCAGTAAATTGTTGTAAACTGCAATTTAAAATAAATCTGCTGAAATTAGCAAAAACATGTACTAAAAACTGAACAAACTGTAAAATCTAAAAAAAAATTTAAACAGTTCTACAGTTATTACCTTTTAATGCATTGGAGGTACAATAAATTTTATTTTTAAACTAAGAATATATCAATAATAACAAATATAAACTAAAGAAGAATTCTAAAAAATCAACGAATTCTTGTGAATAAAATTTCTTTAAGTACCTACTTGTTGTTAAATTAGTATATTTTTTGCTAAGTTTTGAAAAATTATATATGTCTGTTTGATCACTTCTGAAATTATTCATATAGAGACAATCTGACAATAAAAATATAAACAATAATACAATTTAATGGAAGATCACTGATGAAGCCTGTCCATAAAAAGGCAGAAACTAGATCTAGTCTGATTTGCAAATTTATTGTGTTTATAACTTTTGAGGAAATTAGAAAATTTTTTAGTTTGACTCAAAATCATAAATTAATATCACTTTCTGTTTAAATTATTTTTCAAATTAAAGAAATATGATACAATTTCACAAGTCACAACGAAAATTAGTAGAAAAAATCCGTAATTTGTTATAAGAAAATAGCAAAAATTATTACTAAAAAAACTTTTACTAAAAATCAGTACCAAAATAGTAAAGTGCGATTCAAAACTGTTTACAATTTTTTTTACCAACTTTTTTATCTGAGTGTAGCTTTTTCTACTATTTTCACAGGTTTGTTTCTATAAGTTTCAGCACCTAGTATATTATCTCGTTGGTATACTTACCGACAGATTTGTTTTCATATATAGACAATTTTACCTTTCTACACTCAGAGAAATAAGTCTGTAAAAATACAAGAATTAATTACTACAAATTAGTTAAAAATTACCTTTGCAGAAAAAACTGCTAAAATCAGCAGAATCTCTTTGCTATATATTAGCTAAATGAAAATAGCAAAATATACTGCTCAATCTAATTAATTTAAGTTGAATTTTTTGCTGATTGCTATCAAATATGTTCGGTTGTTGGCGCAGCTAAGTAATATACATATTTATCTTTACTCGTATTATTTCCTTTGTTTTGTGTATGTAAATCAGTGTTGCCACTAGGGAGTGCTTCCCGGGATTTTCCGTCTAGGGATTCCCTGGAAATTAAGCATTTTTCAGTTCCCGAATTCCCGGAAATTTGGACCGGGAATCCCGGGATTTCACAAAATACAATTTAAAATAAAAAGTTAATTATTTCAAATTTTTATATACATAAAAAATTTAAAAATTTTGAAAATAGTAAATATGTTACATTAATATGTGTATATTTATTTGTATAATTGTATTTTATACAAATAATTCAATTATAAAAAATTTTTAATCGCACTTGTGCTAGATTAGATTAGATATGAAGGCACTACGTACCGCGACCAAAGATCTTTTGTGCTGCTTAGAGTTCCCATTATTTTAAAAGTTTTATTTTTAATATTTTGCATGGTACGGTGAAAATAAAACATTTGTTTTAAAATTAAAGTCGACTTTAACAAAAATATGCATTTAGAAAATTTAGAGGCTGATTGTATATATTTTTTGAAATGCAATAACGTTTTGAAAATCTATTTTCTAAGCATGCTACTATTAAATAATCTCTCGTAATAGATAGGAACTTTTCCCTTTGGGAGGTCCTTTTTTTGGAATAATCTACTTCTTAAATATGGTTTTTTTTTTAAATCCCTCTTGAAATCTCAAGCATGTGTTTATATTGTTGTATGTTTGCTTTATTATCTTAAAACCCATCAAATGAAACTCTCATTGATTCAATTAAAATTCATTAGGATTATAATAAAGTCAAAATGAGAAAACTCCAATGCATGAAAGAAAGGACACTTCAAAACAAGTACTTTTTGAATACGAACAACACAAGGGGTTATTAAAATCAGATAATACCATAACAATAGCTACACAACTACACGCATATGTGCAACTCACACACACTCAAAAGGATATTCATTAAATATGCACGTATGTAGTTTATGATCACCCATACATTCATAGTTGACTTGATTTAAGCCAATTATTTGGTGATAACTGACTGAGTGACTCTATAGTGAACTAAATATTGACTGAAGGATTATAAAGTGAATACGTCAATGCTTAGAATTGGGCATAACAGGATTTTATGTTTTTTTGAGTGTATGAAGAAAAAAATATCAGGTATAGCCTGAATATTTATTTCACAAAATATTAAGATTTTTTTTTTTGTGTTATTTGGTATTCTTTTCTTTTTTTTTGTGCAACTTATCTTTTGATTTTTTTCACTCAAAATCCTTTTTATCCTTTATATCTTTTATACATGTTTCTATGTATGTGCGGCTTCATGTGTAGATCATGTGTGTTCATTCCACATGGTGTTGGAAAATTTCAGGCTATTTTGTTATTTAATTTTAATAATAATTTTTGAAATTTTTATCCCAAGATTATTTAATATTTTTTATTCTACATATTTCAGGTTGCATTACATTGTTAGAAAGGTTAGTGTGCGAATTTTTGTCGTTTTTTTTTTAACTTATTGACTAGTTACTACTGGGAATACTCATATTAACAGTAGAAGTATGTAGCTACTGTAAACTAAATACTTATAAATGAAAGTCGGTTTTCTTTTTTTTCAATCTTTTGATCTATATCGGCAAATATGTTATGAAAAAATTCAGTAGCACTTGAAATTAGTTTCGGTTTATTATTATCATTTCTACTGTGTCTTTAGGCGAAAAACTTCAAAGGAAACCTAACTTACATACCTACACATAGTATCTACTCGTATCATTACAATTACATACTTCATTTTAAATATGTTGATGTATTTGAAAATAAAGTTGTTGAATAATATGAATACTTACTGTTAAATTTCTATACATTCTACAATGATTTATAAGACATTTATAGTAACTGTTTATTTACATTAGAATACTTATGTATCGTATGAATGATTGGTTGTTGTCACCGTTTGAGAATTCGTAAAAATTCTTTTATTCTTTGTTCATTTTCAGGCGGTATATTTGAACTTGTTTAAATTATATTTAATTCGTTAGATAGTTAATAAATATTGTTGTAATTTTATTACCATAGTTTTTCATATTCAATAGAATTTATTTTTGAAAGAATTGTTTTAAAATTTTATCCACATTCCACTTATAGTTCGATTTATGGAACGTGTTGTTATACGAGTATGAATGCGATTATTGACAAAGTAAAAAAGTTGTTGCGTTATCTAAATGGATAAATAAATAAAATTGTACAATATATTATATAAGGAGGAACATAGGGCCACCGCAATATATGAGGCCGTTCGAAATTATTTTTTTCCAAAATTTAAATTAAATATTACAGATACAATTTGCAAATCATGTAAACGAAAACAACCAAAAACGACACTTAAAAAACTACAAATGTAATGCAAAAAGCTATTATATATTTTTTTTTTATAAAATTGTAGTTATTATTAAATATTAAGAAAAATAAAAACAGTTTTAGTAAAACTTACTGACAAAAAAATAAAAAAAACTAACTAGAAAACATTACTACTTTTTTAATCAAGGGTTAAAAATAAGCGATTCAAATTAAAAATCGTAACCACTTATACCGGTGCAAAAGTCGTAACAGCCCACTAATCCCAAGAAAGATACAATACACTCACAGGAATAAATCTGTAAAAATAGCACAAAAAGCAACTAAAAATTAGTTAAAAATGATCTTGCGGAAAAAACTGCTGAAATTTTGTAGATTTTTTTGCTCAATACTAGTAAAATAAGAACAGCAAAAATAAAACTTTTAAATTTACAGAATTCTAGTTATATTTGAGTTACCTTTCAGTTAATTGAAAATTACAAATTATATTGTATTTACTTATAATAATTTTGATCATTTTGCTAAAGATTAGTAGGCAAAATCAAACTATCTAGAAAATTTTTCTTATTTTTATGCTAAATTTAGATGAACGCAAACAGCATTCTGCTAAAATTAACAGAATATTTGCAAAAAAAAAATGCAAACTGGCGATTTCAGAAGGCTAGATTTTATTTGCATTAAAAAAATTACAACTAAAAACTTTTTTTAACTGTTTTTTTCCGACTTTTGCAGATTAAGTTGGAAAAAAGTGTATTATTAAAAATTCCCAAAATTTTAAATTTATAAAAAAATTATTTTTTTTTTCATTTATTCATTTAATATTTTCAAAATGATTCAGATACGGAATTTTGACTTCATCGGATATCATTAACTCACTTTAGCCTGGAATCCAAAATGACCCACCAATTTGATAAAAATGCAAAAACGTGTTTTTTTAAATTTAATTTTAAAGATTTTTTATAATGCCTAATTTGGAGATCTCGATTGCTATTTCTACCACATAAAAGTTGATATTAAATAAAAAAAAAAAATTGGAAAAATGATAACTCGGGTTTGTGTTTGGAGCGACTGCTTTCCAGGACATTTTACAAATATTGCTTATTTTGTCAAAAATTTGACAAAATTTGAATGTTTTCATCAAATTTTACATAGTTTTCGGAAAAGTATCACTTAAATTTGGTAAGAATATAATTATCTTTACATTTGTTTAAAAAATCGTTAACCCTTAGTGGCCTGGGGTCAGAAAAGACCCATGAAACTTAATATTAATTATGACTACGAGATTGTTAAGCCATTAAATTGACAAAAAAAAATCTGAGCTGGATAAAAATTATTATTTTATGTAACAAAACGACCCACTAGGAAATTTACAGAATAACACCTTTCATAATTTTCGAAAAAGTATCACTTCAAATGGATCAAAAAAATCTTTTCTCCATTTGCTAAAAATTATTATTTTGTGTAACTTGATCCATATAGGGTTAATGTTTTAACTTTTCGGCAAAAAATACCCACTTGGAAATTTACAGAATAACGTCTTTCCTAATAGAAAACAATAAATGCATAATAAACAAATCTTTTCATTAGAATCTAATACGATTCCACAACTAAAATTGTTATTAACATACGGACGCTTTTGACCCCACCTTTTAACCCTTAAAAATAAGATTGGGACTATATAGAATTGCGCTTGTTCGTAAGTTTTGAACCCTCTACCGCATATCTCAATTTAATAAAAGTCTGATGTTATTCTGTAAATTTCCTAGTGGGTTTTTTTAGTGAAAAGTGAAAACATTAACCCTATATGGCTCAAGTTACACAAAATAAAAATTTTTATCAAGTGGAAAAAAATATTTTTTTCATTCATTTAAAATGATATTTTTCCGAAAATTATTAAAGGTCTTATTCTGTAAATTTCCTAGTGGGTCGTTTTTGGCCAATACTGTAAAAATTAACCCCACATGGATCAAGTAAGTTTAGTTTATTTGTTGTTGGATTCTACCCTTAGTCCTTCTGAAATCATATAGCTATAATTTCAGAAGGCCAAAGGGCACTTTTGAGTTCTTTTGGACTCCAATTGTTTGCCAAAGGGCACTTTTGAGTTCTTTTGGACTCCAATTGTTTACTGGGTTTAAATGTTAAGGGCTAAAAGTGAGTAAAAATGGTCAAAGTTGATTTCTATAAAATGTATAAGTAATTCTGAATATTGTTTATTTTCACCTCAAACAATTAAAAAATCACAATCAAAGAATCATGTTCATTAAAATACCAAACATGATTTTTTCTATAATTTTACTTCGATATAAACACGCATTTTTCATATATTTTTTTTTAATTTAATCTAAAAATAATAATTGTTTAAAGATTTCAAAGAAAATCTAAAGATAATATTACTATTCCAGAATATCTCTTAAATAAAATGAACCGTTATTAGAATTTGTAATTACTGGAAAATCTTACAATTTTTAACAGACAATATGACACCTGTAATAATTGTCAATACAAATGTACATACTATTTCATATTGATATGATAGTATAAAATATATGGTAGCTACTGGTCAATTAAGATGCATAGAATGACCAAGGGTATATGGCAATTACTCGATGACAGCTCTATAGTGGTGTATATCATAATAATTGTCAAATATTAATGACACCCTCGTATCCTGACTAAAATCGTTAAAAGAGTGTGAAGTGAGAAAGAGCCTTTTTGTCTTTTTTTTTTTTTTTTTTTTGTTAAATATAATAAGGCAAGGTTTATTCGGGTTATTACACCTTGTTATTTTTTTAGTATTTAGGATTCCATGTTTGTTGTTGTGTTGCGTTGTGTTGACTTTAAGGTTAGAGAGAAAGTGACATTACTTCCGGTAGCTACTGTATATTTTAACAACTTCTACTGTGGCACCTACCTTCATCACTGTTTCTTTTGTTTTTAATTGTTTGTAAATCATAAATGAAATTATGATTTATTTAAAAATTATGATGTTGATGAAGAAAAGTACTCACGTTTACTTTCTACGACTATTGCGTTAAAAGATGGCAATTTAATATTTAAACAACCAAAATTAATATTTTATATCCTCTACTTACCGTTTGCCTATTTTACCTACCAAAAAAGCCAAAGTAATAAATGTCAGTTACATCCGTATATAATTATCTACCAAAAATATAAAACAATTGAACACTTATTCAGAGTGTAAATTAAATATTTTTAATGTTTCCCATTTTCCACCAAAATGGCGTATTAAAAATTTCAAATTAGTCTTAGATATCCACAAAAAAAAACGGAAAGTCTATTTATTGATATTTTACGGAACTAAAAAAAACTACAACAATAATATTTAATAATACACAACCCTCGTTGAAGCAAATTAAGTTATTATTGAAATCATAAAAGTCTTTCAGTGAATCAAATTTCCGTGGGTGAATCTTAAGATAGAGTAGTGTGTAATTTAACTTAAATGCTGAAGCTGGAAAAATTTACAATGATGATTTAAGAGATAAAACTACAACGTATGACTTTATAAATTCAGTCAGTCATCCATCCATTCATTCAGTCATCCAATCATACATCCATTCATCCATCCATCCATCTATTCCCCACCATCATCCACATGCTTGCAATTACCAACGGATGTAAACGATTAGCAGTGCTCTGTGTTAAAATGTCTTAATTAAGAGACGAAAAAAAATCATTGAATTGAGCTTAACATACAACAAAAAAATCTCCACCATATAACTGGGCTGGGCTGTTATAAACTGCGGGAGTGTGCTGTCGTTTTTATCGCTAATTTGTAATCAACAATTAAAGCCAACAAACAAATTTAGTTCAGACAACATACAACAAAACTACATACAGTTTATACACTAAATGAAATTCAATAAAGGTCACCCTTTTTCACTTAACTAATCTCTGGACGACCTTGTCCCATATGTAGTAAACTTTACTTTTCGCTTTCGTGGAAATCTATTTTGAATCGAATAATTAATCGAAAAGCAGATTTGAAATTTCTAAAGAAAAACTGCTTTAGCGAAAGAACATTATAACTGGTAATAATCTAATATTTTCCAACCGAATTAAGGAATTGGGGCAACCGATCGCGAATACTAGCACTAAATACACTGAAAATATTATTACAGTAACTGACTGTAGTTTATTTAAAAAGTTATCCGTATATTTATTTTTAAATGACTATACAGTTAAAATACAAAGAGAATATATTTTTTAAATGTTTTTGTCGTTTATTTAAAAAATAAATTACATATAAATACGGATTTTCTGTCACAGTTAATATTTCCATTTAAAATGTTTTGTTAAAAAAAGAATTCCTTTTCGATTTCTAGGTCAGTCAAAAAACTAAATAAACTAAATATCATTTATTCTTACGGATTTTGTAGTTAATTTTTTGAAATTTAAAAAAAAACGAAATAAATGCAAAAACGACCATTTACTATAGGCGATAAAAATGCCTTGTTGGCTGTCCGTCTCCAATATACACAAATTGCCTGCACTTGTACGTACAAACCATACGTCAATGTGGCAATATTTGTGAAAAGGTGACACGGAGGAAATAAGAAGATAAACAGAGAAAATCTGAAGTAGAATGTTTGTATATGTCTGTTTGATCACTTCTGAAATTATTCATATAGAGACAATCTGACAATAAAAATATAAACAATAATACAATTTAATGGAAAATCACTGATGAAGCCTGCCCATAAAAAGGCAGAAACTAGATCTAGTCTGATTTGAAAATTTAATGTGTTTATAACTTTTGAGGAAGGTTTATTCTTCTTCTTAACCTCAAACCTACTAAAGGAAAAATCATTATTTTTTTAAGGATTTTGTAGTTTATTTATTAACATTTAAAAATAAATGAAAAGTTCTTTTGATCTAAACGAAAAGTCAGTAGACCGGTTTTCAAGTAATTTTTCATTTTTTTTAAATTACAATTTCAGTTAATTTAAACTACAAACTATTTTGAGTGTACAAAAAAAAAAAACGGCTAGCACCCCTTGAATTCAGCGTGCTCGAATTAGATTTAGCAGTAGAGTCCCCAGTTTATTAAAAAAAACTTCAATTTTGAGCACAGTGTAACATGGGTTTTACGAGTACTTACAATCCCACTGTGTGAGTTTGTAATTTTGTCCTTAGGTTTAAATAGGGGAAATTGTTGCTTGCCAAAAATTTTTGTCTTTTGTTCAGTGTTACCACTTTTTTAAATAATTATTCTAAAACGGGACTGTTAATACATTCTTTGAATAATTTTTTAGTAATGATATTTTTGTGTAGCTTTTGTGTAATTTCACTTTTACAGAGTTTTTCGAAAATTTCAGTCCCAAAGCTTTTTATTGACTAAATAAATATCGTGCCAGTTTCCGCGAAATTATTTTTGTAAATTTGTTTAACAAAATATTACTCAAACTTTATATAAAAGTATTATTCTTTTGGGAGGCAACACCATTGGAAAATGCAGCGAAAGAGTGAAATTTGTGGATTTCCAATGACTAAAAAAAAATTTTCAACTAGATTGTGCTAACGCAGAACGAAAATATATTGGAAATAATTCAGATATTCAGACAAAGTTAACCTACAAAAATGTCTTTACTATGAATGACACCCAATAATTCCCTTTAAATATGAAAATGTAACATTTTTATTTTACAATAGAGTATTTGCTATTAAACATATTGCAAAGAGATTTCAGGCTAAAAATTATAAACAATTTGAGATATGATGAAAAGAACCCATCAATTAATAAAAAAAACAGTGAAAAGTTTCCAAATTTTTAATTTTTTACAGTTTTTACAGTCTGACTCATATTTAAAGCAAAGATGGAATAGGAACTACTGTCTTTAAATTAAAGCCATCTTGGAGAAGCACTCAGAGAAAAAAATTGGTTAATTTTAAAATCGATTTTGCAGGAGTCTAGGGATAGAATAACAAAAAACATATCCGAATGAAGTAGTTTTTTGTAAAAACATAAACACTATATTTGGTTTTAATTTAACTTTTTATGTGGATTCTGGCTACCTTTTTGACAAAAAATGTCTAAAAGGCATATTTTTTTTAATTTTCGACTTTTAAAGCATTCCTTTTTGAGCCTGAAAAAGCATTGAATTTCCTTTGGTTGACACAATCTTTTGTTGGCAAATTTCTGCCCACATTGCGCAGGAGAGTTGGTCTAGAGAACCTCTACGTGTTGTTTGTGTTAACTTTTTTTTTATATAAATTAACCATTATCTTTAAAAAATAAAAATTTTTAAATGTTTTCTGTAATTTTATACGGTTTTGGATAATTTTTGATCAACAGCTGTGTAATTTTTTGTTTTACTAGTGGCAACACTGCTTATGTTGGGCTTTTTAAAAAATTTACTATTCCTACTCGAACATCGCCTAGTGTTTGTATGTGTAGCATGTTTAAGTTATTATGATTTTATTTCTTTTTAAAGCTGTAGCTTAGAGAGTGTAGATCTGTTATCTTGTGTTTGTAATTTGATTTCAATTTAATATAATGTATGGGATCATTTAAAATGAGGGCGTCATAGAGGATTAAAGAGTTATTGTTGTGATTTAAGGAAAAATTAAAATATGTTTCAATGAAATAATTAATTCCTCAATTGGAGAAAGCTAGCCTGAAACTATAGAGTGGTAATAATTTGGCGCCCAATTTTTAAAAGCTTGTCACAACCGAATCATTCGATTGTCACAAACAAACCATTAGATTGGCTATAAATTCGGTTGTCAGTACGAATCTGTCTTCTCTGTGCTTCTATGGAAATTGATTAGTTTTTTATCCCAGCAAAACAAACTGTTGCCAAAGCAGTAGAAAAAGTAATTCAATTAATGAGCTACTCGTAGATGTATGTAAATACTTACATATTTTTTTTTTAACAGAAACAAATGAATTTATGCCTGTTTATTATTTTTTTTTTTTATTGCCTCCACCGGATATCAAACCTGCGACCTCAAGAGTGCTAGACTAGCCCTCTACCACTGACCTATTCTTTAGTATTTTGACTGGCATAAAAACACCACTTTGTCATTGCAAGGTATTGTCTTAGTCACAACTAATGTTATAGTCACAACTATACTCAAAATAATAAGTCTGTTGGCTGAACATAAAAATTTGTTACTGTAACATAATTTATTACTGGTTTTTTTACCTTAAAATAAAAGTTGTTAATTTAAAAACATTTTTTTGGCCAATATCTCGCTTAAAAATCTGTGAAAACGATTTGAAACTCGTTTGACAGATGTTTCTACTGAGGTATTAAGTGTAAGATCGATTTGTTTCTTAAATATTTATTAAGTAATATTTAAAAAAAATAAATACTTATTTAACAAGTGCAAAAGGTGCACCTCAAGTAATCATTTTATAAGTAATTTTTTCACAAGCTCATAAAAAGCTGTTTGTCATCACTTTATTTATTTTTAGAAAATTGAAGAATTAAAAAAAATTGAATATAAATATTAAAAAAATAAATTAAAAAAATATTGGTCCTGCCAGGATTCGAACCCGCGATCATCTGTTTGAAAATAAACTGTATCCAAATGTCTTTAGGATCACTTTTAGAATAATAGTGCTTTTAAGGTTATAACTGGTTTTTTGGATGTTGTTCAGAATTACTTCTAAACAAGCTGTGGAAATATAGTAGAGGATACTTTGGAAGCAATGGAAGAAGTGATTTTTTTAAGTTCTTCAGAAGAACTTCTAAAAAAGCAACAAAATTACAGTAAGTTGAAGTTGTTCAGAATTACTGCCAAAAAGCAGTAAAATTACACTAACGAATACTTTGAAAGCAATCCAAGAAGTGGTTTCTGAAGCATGGCTTCCGAACTTTTTGCTGGGTTAGACTTTGAAAACAACTCATATAGTTTCCAGCAGAAATATTAAGGAGTATTTAAAGAAAAATATAACTATTTTATCTATATTACAAAAATACTGAAAATTTGTTAAATATAAAATGGATCGGTTTCCTGTATATTAAATTCATTGACGGAAACGCGAAATTTGAACTATTGTACTTTGATTTTTAAGTTGCCTTTTTTACGGAGCTGGTGGTTGTTCAAAATTTGGTATTTCCATTAATGAATTTAACATGTGAGAGAATTGATACCGTTGCAAACTGCGCTTGTGCGTCAAGTTTCTATGTGTTGTTGTATTTGTATTATTTTATTTTTACATTTTCTTATTTAAAATGTAGAAAAAAAGTCATGCCTTAAAAAGTGGATATGTATTTTTTGCAAGGTTTTTCTTGGAAAATTATACCGCATATTAAAATTTTTCGGAAACCAAAGTTCTAAAAATCAAAAACCAGTCCAAGTTTCCACAAATTCATATTAAATAGTTCTCAGGGTTTCTTTTGATTTTATCGAAAAATGTATATAAATTAAAATTTTAGTTTACTAATAAAATATTTTCCCAATATTAAAGAATTTTAATACAAATCATGTCTATGCCATTAAGTTCGGTATGCGCAAATTTAACTTAATCATTAGATTAAGCATATTATTTACATAAAAACTAACTACAAATCAAAATTGCTTACCAATTACATGATTAGAGGTCTCATTTGAATTTAAATAAAATCTAGATTTATTTTAGCAAATATTCATGAAATAATATATAAGAACTAAGACAACATGGTCATTATCTTAAAACATTTATTGTCGAAATTCTGCATTTCAATACCAACAAAAAAAAATCCACAACAGGGAGATCTAAGTATAAATTTAAACGGTGTAGTGGTAAATATAATTACTAGCACATTTTAAATAGGAAATTATCCCAAGGGGAAGTTAACTTTGAGGAAAACTTCGATTAGGCATATGCGTTCAATAAATCAATAAATCAACATGCATTAATTTTGCATAATTTTTTGACCGAATTGAATTCGATTTGACTATTTTTTTTAACAAATTTTTAGTTGAAACATTGATTTTAAGAAAGAGCTTATTTATCTTCATTTAACATAAAATCCTCAGTACTTTAGCTTTGAGTTTTAATTTTAAAAACTATTTATAACTAATTTTTAGGAACCCATTTGTTGAATTTTACACAATTTATTGTTAAAATATAACAGTTTCAGGTTTCTGCTTTTACCCGGTAGATGGCGCCACTAGTGTATCCGAAGTTTTAAAGATGACTTTCCCTCCAGATTTTTTAAAATGGCACATATCATACAAGTAAACTATAGCGAAGAAAAAATTTTAAAAATTCGATAAGGACAGCAGAACAGAATACGTATTTTCGGGTCCAGCTACAGACCAATCTTCAATATCATATGGATACTGAAGATGGATACCGAAAATACGTATTCTATCCTGCTGGACTTATCGAATTTTTTTTAATTTTTTCTTCTCTGTAGTTTACTTGTATGATCTCAAATCAAACAAAAAACATTCATTTACCAATTAAAAGATCAACTATACATACACACTAGATACGGTGAAAATATAATTTAAAAATGCTAATTAGGTTATGCATTTAAAATTTAAAATTAACGGTTCGTTGTAGTTCAATAAATCTGTGATTCAGAGTTGAATAGAACCAGCTGCGATACTTTAAAAATGAAAGTTCAAAGCAAAAATAGTAATAGCAGAGGATAATAAAAATAGCATTGATAAAATTTCGTTGTTGTTAGTCTAATTGAGTTGTTAACATGTGTTTATTTGCTTAAATTCAATATAAATAGATCATCATCAAATATTAACCCATAAAGGCATAGGATACTGAAGATGGGTCTGTAGCGGGACCCGAAAATACGTATTCTATTCTGCTGGCCTTATCGAATTTTTTCTTCTCTGTAGTTTAGTTTTATGATCTCAAATCAAATAAAAAACATTCATTCAATTAAAAGATCATCTATACATACCTTTGTACAAATTTTTTATTTTCATCAATTTGGAAACACTTTGTAATGAGTATAGTCTCAAAAATCTGCTCTCCTTCTTTGTTTGTTTGGAATTAATTTAAATGTCTGGTTATTTGTTTATGTGTTTGTCATTATATTTAGTGCTTATATAATTGAAGTCAATAAAAAGTTTTATTTCTTCAAACTTTTCGAGTTTTTCATACCAGGTCACACCCTCACATAAAAAGGTCACACCCATCACATTTTCTAAAATTTTTTTTATAAAAAAATTGTTTTTTGCAGACAGTAAGACAATCAAAAATACTTTAAACAATTAATTTAAGGGGAATCCATGTGAATCTTCCATTTTAGGTATATGATGTGTTCAGCGAACTTATGTAAAACACATCGAGGGACATTTTTGTGGAAAATTTTAACCCACTAACTCTTCAACTTACTGGTCTTTCCTGTTCCATTTTAAAAAGGACCAAAAAGTCCCTTTAATTGAAGAGCTAGAGGGTTAAAATGTTCCACAAAAATGTTCCTGTGTGTTTTACATAAGTTCGTTGAACACATTCTATACCTAAAATGGAAGATTCACATGGTTGCATATGCCGATTCACAAACTTTTGAAAAGGGGGTGAAATTTTAACCCCCCCCCCCCTAAAATAAAATTCCCATGTGATCTTTTAAAACGTCGACAGACGGTTATTTTTTTTTTTTGGTTTTCTCTACCAGAATCCATTGTCAGAAAACCGTAATTTATTTTCGTTTTGTACCTACTGTGTAATTCCTAGTCTGTTATATCTTGAATCGGAATTTAAATCTTGCGATTACGTCCTTCTTAATTTTAAACAGTTAAGTTAAAACGAAGTCAAAAAATGAACTGTTGGTTAAAATCACCTCCAAACTACTGATTTTGGTATTAAGAAAAACACAAACGAAAAAAAAAACTTAAATAATATCTAATGGTCGATTTCATTGTAAATAAACCAATAAAAAAGGGAGGGTAGTAGCAAATTACAGCAAACCAGTGAAACAAAAAAATTGCATTATATAAAAAAAAAAAAAAAAAAAAAATGTATACGTGATCTTATAGAGGGACGGACAGACGGTTGGTTAGATAGATGGACAGACATACTGAAAAGCAGACAGTTAGGCAGGCAGGTACAGGCAAATAAAAATAGATAGACAAACAAACAAGATTTCAAAGAAAATAACATTTAAATTGACGAAAATTGGCGAAAATTTATAAATCGTGCAGAACACATTTTCAATCAACAACAAACATTTATACAAAAACCAACGGCCAGGCCAATGAGGCAACAACAAGGGGAGCAGCAAGAGAACTATAGTGTTGTGTAGCAACAGTTGCAATTGCATTGGAATGTAAATCAGTATATTGTTTTTAGGTAATTACATGCAACAAAACACAAACTAATGCATACAACAATGTTGGCCTTAACTTAAATGATAATGTGTTCAAAAACGAATGAAGCAAACACACAATATAAACTCCTCTATGGTTATTTGAAAACTTTTCTCACTTTTTCGAAAAGAAAACTGCATAAAATTTTAAATTTTTAACACACTGAAATCTTATAGATACAACTTTTTATTGTGGTTGTTAAGAATTTTCCATAATAAAATGCAACGAAACAAAAAATTAAAGAAATTGATTTGAACATTGTAACACTCTACCAATAATCAAAGAGATAAGTTGTTGGTAAAATGCAATTTTTTACTTGTATGTAACCTGCATGTTTATATGAATCTCTAATTTGCAACACTGGTATGCAACAATACAAGCAAACAAACAAACAGCTTAACATCCATATAGATACTTTGGAGAGATGCATACTTAGATGGCTGGTAGGTTGGACGATTGGATGGATAGTTGCTTGTTGCTTGAATGGATGGTTGCAGTTAAATAAACGCTCAGGCTGATTATTTGCTTAAATTGCTGCTAATAACATGACGTGCCATCAACTGTTCATGATGTTTTTCTATTCTTCTTCTTGGCTATTCTTTACAGGAGAAGTATGCCAAGAAACAGATGATTTATTTTTTAAGAGAAGCAACACTCAGGAAATTCTTCCTATTAATTAACGTGTTACTTCCTTTAGAAAGGGAATAGAGAAGAAGTGAAAGGTGGTGAAAGATGAATGGCTTCAAATATGGCAACACTGAAATTGCGCGAGATGTTGAACTTTAGAACAGTTGTTGGGCGCCATTTGTTGCTGTGCTGGTGAACTTTGTTGAAGCTTTTTAGTTCATAGCCCTGTTATATTATTTTACTCCGGTAAGTTTAAGTGCTATGGGAACACCGTAGAAGAACGCTGCGATATGTATGAGGGATAGAAAAAACTCATACATCTTAGGTTTGTTTTTTTCGAATTTTGTATAAATATTCCATACAAATTTAAGCATTTATAAAACTTTTAAGTAGCTATAAATTTAGCTTCTTAAAAATTCAGTAGTTATAAAAATGCTACCAAGTCTTAAAAATTCTTAGCTTTTCTCTTTAAAATGTAAACAAATATATTTGTCATAAAAATATTTGAAATTTTAGAATTTTTTATTTTTAGCGTGTTTTTTAATCACCTGGATTTAGAATTTTTCATACAAAAACTGGATTTGTTAAATCCAAAAAAAAAGCTGGATTTAATAAATCCACAATAAAAGCACAAATATATGAAACAGCCATTAATTTAATGTCAGAAAAAATACGAATGAAAATTAAAAGAGAAACAAAAAATTTGAAAAACTAACAAATAAAAGGTTTTTATTAAATTTTTTTTTTATGAAATATGTACAGAAAAAAAACTACACCTCACCAAATACATATTTTTCATCTTGGACATGGAGAAATAGCTCAAATAGAAATGGAAATTTTTCACTCTACAGTAAGTAATTTAATTAAATCCAAATAGTGAATAGTAAATATTGCAATGGAATTTTTCAATTGTGTAAAAATATAAATTGAAGTGATAAAACTGAAAAGTCAGACTGTTTATCGCTGTTTTATGTACAATATAATTATAAATTAAAAGTTAAAGTAAAATCCTTCATCATCGAATTCGGTATTAAATATTAGGGTGAAAGAAGTGTCGGACAGAAAATTTTTTTAAAATAGGAAGAATCTAACCCCATCTGTTGAGCACTTTTATAAATACTTTTTTGCTTTATTAAATCCAAGTGATTACAAAAAAACGGCTTTTATAAGATATTGAAAACAACAAAAGCTAACAAATGAATTATGCCTTTTGCTAGTAACGGTAGAGCAGGGCACACAAGATAATTGCTCCATTTTGAGTTCCGGCGGAGTCTTTGTACGAAAACAGCTTTTGTACAAAGGAGACCCCAAATTTTTAGGTTTTATTTGGTTACAAAAATAAAAGAAAATTCAGGTAAGTACGGATAGTCGTTTTTTTACAAGTAGTTATAGATATAGATATAAAATTCGAAAAAAACAAACCTATTATTATTTTCATAAATTGATGTTGCCTTGGTTGGGGATCGAACCCGCAACCTCATGTGTAATAGTCCAACGCGCTAACCATTACACCACATTACCAACATAGTTGGGTTGAAATTATTAGAAACGTTATAAATTGAGTGTTTTTTGTTTTAACAAAAACGTACTTCTAGGTTTATATAAAATGAGAGTTGAATCTTAATATCAGTACTCAAAGCAGGGAAGATATAAACCAGGAAGTACAAACTGACCATTCGTCAGCTTGTTCGGCGCGGCGATCTATTACATGCAGCTAGAACTCCGTTCACGAACGCTTCTTGTTAAAACTATTTCGCGAACGGTACGAAACAAATCCTTTTATGAGATATATTCATTTATATTTTTCGAACTTGTATTTGAAGGTCAAAAATTATCCTTTTAATATAACCAATATCGCCATTGCAAAGGCTGTGAAAAATACTATCAGAATCGATTGTTATATTTTTACTTTGTAAAGTTTAAATATAATTTTATACAATTTAAAAAATGGTGTTTTTAGTGTGGACCGTTCAGAAATTCTTCCCCATATGCAAGTGCCAGAATGTGCGCGTACGGTATATTAAAATACAAATCCTGGTTTTAAGAAGGCATCAGGCTTTTCGGGTATTTTCGAATACCAATTGTTCACTAAATAGACTGGAGATATATTTTTTTAAGCTTCCTTCCCCGGATATATCACTATATTTTGATGCTGTTGCGGCAAATGTTGTTTTTATATTTTAAGACAAATTTTCTGCTTGTGGCCACAATTTACTAGTTTTCAACGAAGTCTCCCTGTCCATCATTTGTTAATTTTCATGTTTCCTAACTTAGAGAACATGAACTAAAAACATAGATTCTTTGTTTTAATCGAATACGAGTAAAAGTATGTTTAGAGATGGAAAATCTATATTTTTCAATTAATTTCTAAACAACTACCTATTTGCTTAACAAAGATAAAAAAGTAACTACAGATAGAAAAGAACTTTAGGGTTTTTAAACTGCTGTAATATTTGAATCACAGCATAACTAAAACTCGAAACGCTTAGATTTTTTTACCAATTTAACTTATACATCACTATAATTTCCTTATAATACTCATTTGTAGTTTTAATTTGAAGAATGTCATTGGTTGGAAAAATTGCTCTTAGTTGATGCAATGTTTGCAAAGGCTTCTGTTCAATCTGCCACTGTTTCTTGGTAATTTTCTAAAACTTTCGTATGCATGCATCTGCATGATTTTTCTTAAACATTAGTTTAAATTTTCATGTTAAACATACTTTGGTAATTTTATAAGGTCATGGCAAAAACAAAATAAAAACAAAAAATAGTAACAATTTCCAAACCCCACAAGGTATAGAATAGAATTCATTTTAAAAGGCGAACGGACACAACAACAATTACCGTGTCAATTATGGTAAAAAAGTTATTTTATTCAAAAAGGAGTTATTTCGTTTTTCTCTCAATTATTTTGAAAACCCTTAGGTTATAAATTTACCACCATCGTAGTCGTTCATACTCAATTTTCAAATGAAAATTATCACAGATGTTAGAAAACGATCAAACAATTGTTATATAATTAAAACTAGTGTGATTTTCACGCACTTCATTATCTGTATGTTGGTATAAAAAGGCAATTGATTCTATTTATTCTATTGAATTGATTTTCAGTTCAATATTTTTTCTGTTTTTAAGAATACAGAGTTAAAGTTAAATCATGATTGACATCATTGTCCAATCAATCGTCTGTTATGGTTGGTTTATGATATGATTGATTTTGATATGAATACATGCATGCAAGTGCATTCGATTTATAACAATGAAAACATGAAGGAAATAATTTAACAACATATTATAAATTATGGTAGGTACGTTTATCCTGTGTTATAACCCAATAAACAATTTGGTTTAATTATGCAAAACAATAATATTTGTTCTCCACCACATCAATTCTATAAATGATTCCACTAGAATCGTTTCCATGGAACTAGGTTCGAATTCAGTTTCACGAAATTTCGGTTAACTGAACTTTTTCTATAACCAGAAAAAAGATTTGTTGTATCAACTGCATCCAAAACTTCGGTTGTTAAACACCCAATTCCGGTATTCCAACCCTATTTCGGATGTCAAAGCCCTGTTTCAGTTGGAATATATATCGGCTTCAACCGGCTGACCCATTTAATACATAAAAATAGGTAAAAAATTAGATTTGTTTAAAATTATTTTCTAAATTTATTTCTTAACTCTTAAATAAATAGGAAAAATTGAAAAAAAAAAAAGCCCATTATAACCTGCTCTATTAGTGCTAGAGCCGACAATAGAAGCGATTATAAAGAAAAAAGAAAACAAAAATGTTCTATGGCCGGTTATTTGCAACAATAAATTTCGCCGGTTATTTGGAACAGAAAATTTTAATTATTTTGGAGCATAGTTGTACTTTTGAAAGTTTCCGACCAAAGTTGTAACCAATTAATTGTCGGCACACTAAAAATCAATTTTTTCAGACATTTTTTTCATTTCAAAACTCTTAACATTTGAATTAACTTTCTTTATGAAATTAACTTACTTTTGGCAACCTATGCTCCAGTGGGTGCTACAGGAATATATGGCACTTACAAGGAAAGTATTCTAGGCTAAACACTCCAATTTTAATGTTGAGCTTGGACCGTAGCCTGGTCGACAATTTTATAAATTCTATACAATTTGTATAATAACTAATATTTTACAAACGAAGTAGTAATCTGAATAATGTTTGTTAAAATTTGGGAGAAAGTCTACAAAATTTAAAAAATTTTCAATTGCTCTAAAATTTCCTTCAGTACTGTTTTAAATTTTGAAATATTAAACTTTAAGCTGGATATTTGTCTAGAATATACTCTCCAATTGAAAAAATCGGAAGCAATACTTCAAAAAATATTTTGCGATGGAATAAGCGACATATATCGCTCTTATATTTATTTTTCAAGGTTGGTTACCGTTATCGTTATAATACCATTATCGCTAAAATACCGTTTCGAATTGAATACCGTTACCGTTACCAATACCTCTAAAAAAGAATTCCAAATACCGTTATCGTTACCGATACCGTTATTTTTATGGGTAGTTACCGGTATTTTACCGGTATTTATTAGTTTACATAAAAATTAAAATTTTTTAACTTTTTTATCTTAAAATCTTTTTTTTTTTTTCTTATTAAAACTGCCAACATACCCACATTTATAGCTTATAATCAGTGTTTCTAACACTTAAAATTAAAATTAGGCTTCCCGGGTAAAAATCTTAATATGGTGTCATATATAATTATATCTTATTTTATAAGTCCCCATATACAACCACATACAGCTTGATCCGAAAAATGGGTCATCTACATGTATCTAATTATATAAAATTAGATATAATTTGATACAGTTTGATCCAAAATTTGTCCATATCCAGGACATCATATTATATCTAATTCGATATAAAATTATCTGATTTTATATAATTTTGTCTGATAGTAGGTATACTTTTTATGCATAACAGCTATTAAATTGACATTGAAATTTGTATAGTTTGAACAATTTTAAAGGCCCAAATTTTATAACATAAAATAAAAATTTAGTTGAATAATTTTGTCTTCTAAATCATACGCATCATTTTTTAACATGATTTTACATGAAAAAAAATCACGTTAAAATTATTTGGCAATGGAGTAATTAACTCTTAATTTGCAGACTACTAAATTTTATGTTGAACTATATATTAATTTCTACGGGATTATTACAATTACAAGAATATATTTTTTGTATGACGACACATACAGTGTTATATATTATAGTATCGAACCATATATAATCATATCGGTCACTACATATATTTTGATTAGTTTTATATGGCTTATGTAGTTATATATGGAGTCAGATTTGGGGATATGTAATAACCAGGGCAAGTTTTTTTTTGGCATTTGCCATTAAATGCCATTTTTCCATTTTTTCACTTATTTTGTAAAAATGCCATTTTTACAAATTCTGGCCAAAAAAAGCCATTTTGTCTATTTGTTTTAGATTTTTCATTAAATAAATTATATAAAATTCAGTAAAAACTCAATCTTTGTAAATAATTTTTGGAAGAAATTGACAAAAAAAAAAGATATTTTTTTAATATTTATTAAAATGTCAGATATTTTTTTTGAAATCATACTAATATACGGCGAATGCACTTCAGCAGTTCAACGGTAAATTCCTTAATTACTGTATGTTTTTAAAAACATTCAGAAAAACACAGGATTGGCAGGCAATACCGCTAAAATAACGTTATCGATTCAAAACCTTTTCAACTGACTACCTTTACTCCTAAAATACCGTTACCGAAATAACCGAAATACCGTTATCCTTAAAATGCCGTTACCGAAATAACTGAAATACCGTTATCCCTAAAATACCGATACCGAAATAAATGAATTATCGATACCCTTAAAATAACATTACCGACATAAATTAAATACCGTTACGCCTACACTACCGTTACCGTTATTTTTAATTTTCTACTTTTGGTCATTGCATGTGGTTATTCAGTATTTTTCGTACATAAATTTGGTAAATTGGTTCTGTTTTTAATCTCGTTTGTTTTTTATAAAAAAAAATGCGGGATGCACCGAAATAACTGACTACCGTTATCCTTAAAATACCGATACCGAAATAAATGAAATAGCGCTACCTTTAAAATACCGTTACCGAAATAATCTAAAATTGCGTTACCCTTACCGATTATCGCATCGTTTCGGTTATCATCCGTGGAAAAACACTTAAATAAGCGTGCCATTTTTGCGTTTTTTGTGCCAATTTTACTACTTTTTCCTGCCATTTTGACTGCCAATTTCAACTTTTTTTGTGCCATTTTAAACTTGCCCTGGTAATAAGATCATTTACCATACAAAAAATTCGTTGAGAAAAAATATCAGATGTAGTTGTATATAATGATATGTGTCTTAAAGTGACTCCATTCATTGTCAGATATAACCCAATCACATTATATATGACAATATATAACTATTTTTACTCGGGTTAACATATGTTTGTTTTTATATTCTTTTAACGTAATTTATTATACCGGTACGTACCTGTTGCGTACGTTGCGTAATTGCGTACGTATTGCTGCAAAAAATTTTGCATACCAAGAAGAAGTTTTGGAAGGCATTATTTAATAACCGTGCGCTTCCTAAACTAATTCCAGAAGACATGATTTTTGTTCGTGATGTCCCACTTGGTATGTCTCTTTTCAGCAGGTGAAAAGCGCTTCTTCCATGGCAAATAAGAAGCAATAAAATCAGGCCTTCATAAGCAATGAAATGCCCATTTTCTTCAGCTTCGACATGCACTAAAATAATGTGTATTTAATAAAATTTGAAGCACTTCACTCACATCTCCAAAGATATAGTAAAATACTTGCTTCAGTAATACGCCAATAAAAATAAAGGACCCCTTCTGGAATTGAAAAAGAAATTTTTCTGATTTCTGATTCTAAAAGGGTCATGTACTTTTTTTTTTTTGAGGAGCTCCCGACAAAGTCTATTCTGGTAACACTTTCTCGTAAAATCTATAATAAAATCTCTGCCTTCTTTCCTGCTTATAAAAGAAGTAGTTTAGAAGGCAAAGTAAAAAAAATGTGTGCTCGTAACAGATCGTAAGTCAGAAGCATTGTACTGTTCGTAACAAATCGTATAAAAAACAAAAGAAATATCTGCATTCGTTACTGCTTCAAAAGTATGAAGTTAAGAAGGCAAATCAAATTAAAATAGATTTGATTTTCTGCCTTCTTTAATTGATTTCTTGAACTCATGAAGTTTGAGCGCTATTTTAGAAGCGTTCAACTTCAGTTACTGCTTACCAAATCGAGGTTATTTTTTGCTGGGGAGAGATTGAAGAAATTTTTTCGTAAAAAATTCGATTTCGATAAAAAAGAACCTTTGTTTGAAAATTTCACATAAAAAGCGCATGTGAAGGACCAATTCCGATTTGGCAGAAACTTTTTTCCAAATGCCGGATTCAATCCACATTAGTACATATATAATCCACAAAAAAAAATAAAAATCTAGTAATTCAGTTTGGCGTTGGTATTATGCACCCTATAGAATACGTGCTGGACAGTGTTATCCACGGCTATAAATTTTGCTTATTGAGTTATCATTTACAAAAGTCAATAAATTTGTAAAGTGATCGATATTCAATTCTCTAACTCATGGCGTTTATATTTATTTGGTTATGAGTGCTGCTGCTGTTGCTGCTGCTCTTTTTAATTTTCGTTCTTGTACACAATTTCTACGAAACCCTGGCGCTAATCCCATAATTATTTCTTTGCTTTACTCTGTGTATGTTTTTTTTTTGTTGCAACAGCAATAACTAACATTCGTTTCTCAATTAGCTGAGCTGTCAAAATGATGATGAACTTCGAAATTGATGAGGGTCGAAGTCATCATCATCATAAATGGGAATCAGTATCAGCTCATACATACCAATAATTCGCTGAACAAATAACAACTGAACACCAGTGATGCCAAGTTTTCAAAAGTAGAAAGAGCAACAAAAAAGCGCCGCAATTATTTTTCAGCAAATTAAAAGAAAATTTAAAAAAAATCATACAAAATTTTCAGAAATGGCAGTTTACTTATGATTATGCTTTATTTAATAATTTTAAATTTCAAATGGGGGTAAACTCTGGATCCAAATGATATGTAACAGGGATGATAAAATTGGTACTATATTACTTTTCGTGATACTTTTAGAATCTGTAATGTGTTATGGTACTCCTTTGACTCAATTGGTACGAAAACAAGTTTTCCACTACTTACCAGGCTATTTACTCTTAATTACTTTTGTTCCCGATTCCCCAAAAGTAATGAGTACCCACTACCCTCTCGCATCGCGAACAAAAGTAATTAGGCGAGTAAATGCATTTATACTTCTATTTTTACTTAGTATTTAGTTGGTACCAACCCCTTTTTTATAACCTCCGCTAATCTTCGGGGTATTGGTTGCACCAATTTAGTACAGACTGCAATATTAATTTTAGACCATTCCTCCTTTGAAGCATTCTCAAGGTCGTTTTTGTTGATTATAGTGGGATTCTTTGGCTGATAAATACTCTATGACGTTGATGTCTGGAGACTAAGGTGGAGTTTCAAGCACATGGGGGGGGGCAGTTGTAGAGCAACTACAAGACGACATTTTGAGCTTTGTGCTTGGGGTCGTTATCTTTCTAGAAATTGGGAGTCAAAGATACTTTATCTTTTACTCCCAATTTTTCAACACTTTTTACCAAATTTTCTCTTAGAATTGTTAAGTATTTAGTGTGGTCCATAATTATAACAAGTTTTCCTGTTCCTGTAGCAGTTATACAACCCCAAACAAGAACAGAACCCTCAGCATGTTTTACATGACGTACACTGAACCAAAAATAGCGTTGAAATCAACTAAAATCCTTATTAAATTCATAAATGGGTGATCACTATACATCCAACAAAACCTATCCGTCAATTTAACATATTGTTTAGTAATTTTACATTTTGACTTTTGACTATTTGATGTGGTGTTATTTTGACAAAATATTGTCAAATATATTACGAAAAATTAGTTACGCCAACAGTTATATTTCATCAAATAGAATAACTATTTTGTTATTTTAGCAATACATTTTATTCAATTCAACAATGCGTTTTGTTCAATTAATTCATATTTTATCAATTGATTTATATTTTTTAGATTTATATTTTATTATTTATTATATTTTATAAAACAAAATTAATTAATTTGATAAAATATAAAAATAATGAAATCAAAACTCAATTCTTTAAACACATGAAACACATGTCCAAAAATATATAAATTTATTTAATACTTTTAATAATTAAAATACATTTTATATTTAATTTTACAATTCACATAATACTCGTAACTATAAAATTACATAAATTTATATTAATTAAAATTAATAAATATTCACTGAACAATTCACAACAAGTCACTAAATTTAATTTCTTAATATTTCCATCTATTACACGCTTACATGAGGAGTGACGCGACAAAACTAACCATACTAATTTTTTTTTTCTACAGATTTAATACGTTTTATTAAATTGAAGAACAATTTTATTAAAATAACTTTACTGACTTTTCAACAAAATTTTTTAGACTAAACAAATACAATTTTGTTAAATATTTGACAAAAATTTTTCAAAACAACAATTGCGTTGTAGAGTATTTTTGCTTACAATAAGTATGTGCATTTAAAAAACAAAACAGTTGATTTGAAAAAAAACATATATTAATTTGAATAAAAAAGATATTGTTTTAACAATTTGTTTCATTAAAAAGTAACGAAATATTTATGTTGATTTCACTTACTACTTTTGATTCAGTGTAGATTTTGTTCTTTTAGCTCTCATTGGCCTTTCTCCAGACATAAGATTGTACATCGTATTGGAATATGTTGAATTTGTCCTCATCGGTAAATAAAACTTGGCTTCAGATCAAGGGAAATTTCCTTTGTTAACGCTTTTTATGTTTTGATACCATGTTCAAAACTTTGGCATTTTGTGTCATAGAAAAGCATCATTAATAGTGCCAAAGCACCAACTTAGCATTACTGCTGGAAACTAGTGGTTTTTTCTCCTTTAATTTATATAATCATAAACATGGTTCTGAAGCGTTGATTTGTCACAGTTTTTTAGGTAAAAAAAAACACGATCGAATTACAAATATTTAAAGATTTTAGACTTGATATGATTGATACCTTTGCAGGAATAAGTGGTTTTTAGGACAAAATGACAAGAATGAAAGGAATGTTTATGTTCTGCGTTATTTTTTTTTTAGCAATTATATTTTATACTTTTCAAGAATTTATGGAATTTTTAATGCGTGTGTTATGATTTCATTTAACTAAAAGAATAACAACAAAAATTTAATTTCAAGATTTATATCATTTGTAAATAATTAAAAAAAAAAAAAAACAAAGGTACTTGACTTTAGACAACAAGTTGTATGATGTTGTTGATCTGTTGTGTGTGTGTGGTCAAGTGATTTAATATTTGGCATAGAGTTGTATTTTATTACCGAAACATGTCATACTGAATTTGTCATATTTAATTCCAATCTCATCTGTTCCTAATTTCATAGCAATGACAATTGTGGTTAAGTACTTAAAACTGCGGTAGGTTAACGAATTGTTCTATTCTACTTTGAGTGATTCAGCAGCCGACTTATCGACCGCCAAACACTTAGACCACCTTGTCTTGTATATATTGATATGTCTCTATTGTTCAGCCCATGTTCTATGTTTCGTTTCATGTACATGTTGACAGTTTCAATTGTTTTGACGACCAACTACATAATTGCGCAATTATGTAAATTTCACGCTTCTTTAAATACTGACTAGTCGCAAGTCTAAATGCGGGTTTCATTTTGTCATGAGGCATTTGTAAACTACTTCTACTGGAAATTAAAAATCTCATCAAATTGTTAAGTGTTTATTGCCATACCACTCATCGTAACAATCTTGCATATACTTATATGAGGGGGATAATTCAGTCATGTAACATTTTGAACAATGTCACACTTTTTAAAGGCGTGTGTGATTTCGAAGTCTTTCAAGTGTTCGAGTCTTTTAAGCCTCAAACGCCTTTTTGTCAATTATGGACCACACACATGGGCTACTAACTAAAACAATTTCTATAAATTACATTTAATGTTTTTTATTTGTTGTTCCGTATCTCCATGAAATTGTTTAAATTTTTAAAATTACCATAATTTCTTAGATTTTTTATTTTATTTATAATAAAAATAAAAAAAAAATCTGCTCATTAGTAGAATTTTGTTTCCATTGTGTATCTTTAACACTTGAATGTTTTTGATTATGTTTCTTGTGTCGGCGGCTCTTTTTTAAAGTTTGTTTTTTATTTTTATTTTTTTTTTGTCCAAATCTTTGCCGCTGATAAAGCTCAACTTTTTTTTGCGTAATTGGCGGTATTTGGTTTTTTGTTTCATTTAAGTGATAATTTATTGAGTTAAAAAGATGTGCCTTGCTCTTAATCAGGCTTTTATGTAGAGACATATTCAAATTACAATTTCTTCTTTTTAATAATTGTATTATCAGTTAGTCAGTCACTCGAATCTATTTTTATTATGTTGGCAAATATGTATCATTTAGACGCACAATTTCAAAGCTTCAATAAACAATTCTTAATGGTTTTTACAATCTTCAAAAGGTTTTTTGTTAGTATAATGGCATAAATTAATGAGTTATTGTTTGTTTTAGGATATTTGCAATTAAAAATTTCTCAGAATATTTATAATTTCTTTATTTAATTTAACTATTGTATTTACTGATAACAAAAAAAAACTAGACGAAGGAAAATAGTGACAATTTATTTTTATTTCACATATAAAAAGGACGAATTTATTAACATTTTTTTTTATGAAATTAACAAAAACATTTCATTATACTCTACACAACTACATATGTGGGAGCTACACCTACTAACGTATACGAGTTAAATTAAACGAGTAAAAAGGTTAAAGTCGGGCATGCCGACTATATAATATAATGGATCCTAAATTTGAATGGGTTAAAACGGACTTCTGTCAAAATTTTCTATAAAATCATAAAATAAGAGAAAATCGAAAATATAGCCCATATGGGCGCTAGGTCCATATATCGACCGATCCTATCTAGAATCAATAGGCTTTTTCCTTTCGACCATGTAAGTCAGCGAACCAAATTTCATTGAAATATCTTCGTATTTGCGACCTGCAGCGTGTAAACAAGCCAAATTTGAGCACTATGTCTCGGCTCCGTTCTTGGGCCGACATAGGTCTGTGTACCAAATTTCATTGAAATATCTTCGTATTTGCGACTTGCAGCGTGTAAAAAAAGAAAATTTTGGGGGGTACCCTTATATGGGCACGTCGTTCCTGGGCCGACGTAAGTCGCTGTACCAAATTTCGTCAAAATATCTTAATATTTCCGACCTGTAGAGTGCGCACAAGAATGCATGGACAGACAGACAGACGGACGGACGGACATCGTTAAATCGAAATAAAAAATTCTGAGTCGATCGGTATACTATAAGGTGGGTCTAGGACCAATATTTTTAGGTGTTACAAACATCAGCACAAACTTATAATATCCTCTCCACGTAGTGGTGTAGGGCATAAAAATTGTCGAGATTTTTTTTGGTGAATGTCAAGCATTTTGCAACTTTGAATCTGGCAACCCTAGGGTGGTAGCCACTGGGATCTGGTGGGTAACTACTAGAACGGGATACTTGATGTTAATGGCCCTTAGAGCAAAACACTGGTCTCCTCGAGAGAAAAACATCGATGTATCATACTTTAAGATCCGACTGTAAATGCCAAAGATATAACAAAAAATGTAAAATGGCGACCCCTACGTTCGGCAAATTTTTTTTTTTTAAATTGCCTTGCAAAAGGGAGGGTGTACGGCGCACATTCTTTTTTTGCCTGTAAGTTGGTACGGTCTACATATTGATATTGTGCTTATGTTTGTAACAGCAACAAATTTTAGACCGAGATATAATTTTTAGATTAGCATTCGACTCAGGATCACTTTTTGATTCGATTTATCGATATTGGTCTGAAATACCGGCTAAATAATGCCAAAATCTTCAAAAGGAAATAAAACATCAAACAAAAATTAAATAACACCCCATTTTCTTGACGACACACTAAGGCACTGAAATTGTTGCCAGATTTTTAACTAATTAAGGGTGGCAATTAGAACAGAGTTGTAGAAATTCGTATTAGAGCTGCAAAAATTCGTACTTTGTGTACAAACAATTTATTTTTTTTTCCCCCAGAAGAAATACACTCACAATAAATTTTCCATAACCGATTGAGGTTTATTTGAAAAGTAATACACTCAAAAAAAAAGTCAGTAAAGTCAGTAAAAAATGTTGTTTTTTTAGTCAGGAGCATGCTTGCAAAAAAGTTGATAATTTCAGCAAAAGGTTTGCTGAAAATCAACGAGCTGATTTTTACCAAAAAAATAGTAATCTTCGGCAAAAGTTTTGCTAACATTTAGTCGATTGCAAATGAAAAAATCCTTGCTAAAATCACTAAACTTTTTGCTGAATATTAGTAAATTGAAAAAAACTTGTAGCGAAATTTTACTTTAGTTAATTTATTTGCTGAAAATTTATATATTGAAATTGTGTAGAGTTGTTTTTCTTTTTATCATTTCCGTTGTCTGTACTACATTCAGACAAGCTGCGACATCTACACCTTGGCTATCTGGTTGTCGTCCACGCTATAAATGCGGTTATCAGCACAATTTTTGTAGCAAAATAAATTAGTAAAACATTAGTTCAAAATTAACTATAACTATAACTTTTGCTGAAAACGGAATTTCAGCAAAAAAGTTGCTAAAATCTAGTACACTTGATATACAAGAAGTTTTAATAATTTTGCTACTAACTAATTTTTTTGAGTGTAGTTGAAGTTTGTTTTCAATTGAAGAATCAAATAAAATACATTGAAACATATTGTTTAACTTTTTTTATCAGTCAATAAAAAACAAACCCCAAAAAATATGTATCGTCTGTAGGAGTTGACATTTTCAGTCAAATGTTCTATTTTTAGTTTTCTATTTTTAGAAAAAATAATTTAAATAATTTCGTTGTTTTCTGTTTTAAAACAAATAATTCAAATATTTTCGGTTTTATTTTTTGCTACAATAGTTTCTTTATATACAAAATTATTTCAATACAAATTACAAAAAATTCTTTACTCATACACACAAACATAGCCAATAAAAATATGAACGTGTGTGTTGTCTGTGTAGTGTTTTGAAATTTCAAACCAAAAAATAAAAATTTCATATATAAAAAACAAACAACAAAATCGTTTTTTTTTTACGTTTTATCAGTTAAAAATTGATGATTGTTTTAATAGACTTTTCAATTATTTTTATTTCTTTTATGGATTGTTTAAACAATGTTTGAAAATAAATAGCAAAATGGTTTGAATATAATGAAAAATGAGTAGTACTTTTTTTAATTGAGTTTTAAATTAATTTAATATGTATTTTAGGTTGTTTTAACGATAAAACATTGTGAGTGTATAATTGAAAATAACCGCAAAAAGCTAAATTAAATACAATAATATGTAAAACAACAAGAATTAATGCAAAACCAATTGAATTGGTGAAGAATTGTGGCGAAATAAAAACAACCATATTCTTGTTTTGCTTCCTTTTTTTCTAAAGCCCCGTAAGTTGTTTTTCACGTGAAAAAATTTCACTCGAACTTTAAATTCTCCAAATTGCAATTTAATTTAAACAAATGAACAATTTTTTTAATTTTATAACAAAGACACAATTACAATAAACACAAAATGTCACTTTTTCCCAAGAAAAATAATAGTCTTGTACATTAAATTTGCGTGAAAACAAACTCTACACAATTTTCACATGGAACTGATTGTCGTGAAAAATCATTTTTTTTTTATATGGAGTAAAACAGTTTTTTTAGGTGAAACTCAAACAACTTACGGTGCTTAAACGACAAAAAATGTCGACGGTCGATTGTCGCTAAATTTGAATTAATCGCGACGACTTTTGCTGGCATCGGTCAACAATCGACCCCGTTGTGATTAATCTCTTTGTTAGTTAAATTCTCAGTACACTCAACCAAAAAAGTCTGTAATGGCTACTGAAATTTTTGCTATTATTACGGGAAATTTAACTGTTTTGAGCCCAACGGTATTTTTGCTAATTTTAGCAACACATGTCTGCTGATCTGTAGTACAATAAAATTATCAAAATTATTGTAAACTGTAATCCAAAATATATTTGCTAAAATCAGTTAAACATTTTCTAAATATCAACAATTTTAGTACAAAACGAAATAAGTATAAATAATTAGAAGACATTACTTAATTTCAATAAATTCTTGTAAACTGTAATTTAAAATCAATCTGATGAAATTAGCAAAAAATTGTACTAAAAAATAAACAAACAGTAAAATCTAAAAAAATACAATCAAGTTTAATAAAAAAAAAATACTTTTTTTTTCTTTAGATTGTAAAAAATGTATAATTACTTCATCATACTTGAAATTTGGAGTAAAAATTGCAAATGGTTCTCCAGTTATTACCAAGGTTGGCAACCGATACCGTTATAATACCGTTATCCGTTTCAAAACCCTTTCAAATTGACAACCGATACCGATACCAATACCGAAATTCTTGATTTCAAAAAATACCGGTATTCAAAAACCTTTTCCCTTAATACCGGTATCGTACCGGTATGGAATCGGTTTTTAAAAAAATTTTTTCACGTTTTTAGCAAAACTACAAATTTTTTTAATATAAAATTGTTAAACAATTAAACTTTATTATCCATTGTTAATAGAAAATCGTGTTATAAATTCAATGTGCGGTTATCAGCCTTTAGTTTGCATTGGTAACATTGTTTTTAATTTATTTAACTTCATAAATATTCTCTAACTTGTGACAAATTTAGTAAATATAATTTAATATATAAACTGGTTTCTTAAACCTTTAATTGAATTTACAGTTTCTTTTAGAGAATCCTTTTATTAATTTTATAAACTTATTTTTTTTATTTTATTATATGATCTCAATACAAATATAAAATATTTGTAGTGAATCAACTTGTGTTCCGAAAATCAAAAACAAAAAAAACACTCTAATATAGGGAGTATATTCTGCAAAATAACCATTGGTACTTTTTTGTAAGAGAGCATAACTTAAATGCCTTTATTCCCTTATTTTATTTAACGACGGTTATATATACATATATATCATGTTATACATCACTGGATAGCTTATAAAAAAATAAATGATCTAATGTGGAAATAAGTATAACATTTAATATAAAAAAGACGGAGTATGTAAAAAACGCATGTTTTTTAAACTTTTTGTATGGGAGCATATTTCAAATTTACGAAATTAAAAAAGAGTATATCACAGGATTAATATATCCATCAAAATATGAAGTTTGATGTACATATTTCCTATGTTTAGCACAAAAAGAGGCCTAAATTCTTTAAAAATGTACCAAAAAAGGTGTTTCGGGGAAAATTTTGGATGTAGTGCGAATATCGAAAAACGCAAAAACACGTTCCGCTTAAATTTAATAAGGAATAATATATATGAATTCAGCAATATAGTTCTCCATATAAAGTACCCAAAATTTTTGAAAATTTTAAAACAGCAAATTCGAAAGAGCAAAAAAGTACCAAAAAAAGCTACCAGTGAAAAGCCCTCAAAAATTGCTTTCCAACAATACCACACTTGCACATGGTTCCTTTGGTCGAAATATCTTAAAAAGCTAAAAAACCTAAAAAGGACCCATTTTTGAACACCTTTTTGGACCCTTAAAATTCCGAGGTGGCCGATAAGCTGAGACAGGTCGATCTTAGATTTTTTTCTCAATCACATATCCAAATTTCATCAAAATCGGAGTGTTTAGGCTGAAGTACTTCCGTTGTTACAAATTTTTAATAACTTAAATACTTATCCTTTATAAGTGTGCGTACAGAGTGGCCGCTTGTTGCCGAGCCGAGCCGACTGACGCTTATTGCGAGAACTTGTTCATGCAGGCAACAAGTTTGGGTGTGCATAGTGGATGCGAGAATCAGCGCTGATATTTTATCTATTATTTGTGTTTTATGTATGTTTGTATGCATTTGGGTTTGTTGTTCATTCGTGTTTGCGAAAAAAAATTTTACTTATTAACGCATTTCTTCAATTATTCTTTAAATTTTTATTAAATTTTTTTTAAATTTTGTTTATGTTTTTTTTAATTTTTTTATAATTGTTATAATTTTATTTAATTTTTATTATTTATTTGAATTTTTATTTTTTTGTTTAATTTTTATTTTATTAACATAACATAAACAATGTTTTCGGCGCTGAAAAACGCTTTGGAACTGTTTTCTCGCATTCAATCAGCTTTGCGCTCTGACCAGCTCGGCGCCCACTATGACTTGTTCGCGCTTATTTGTACTAATTTGTATAGTAATAGTTTTCTCGCATTGGTTCTCGCAATAAGCGTTAATAAAATTGAGTTTTTTATAATTAAGGACATTTTTTTTATATTTTTGTAAATTTTTCAATAATACCGGTATATACCGGTAATGATTAAAATACCGTTACCGATACCGATACCAAAACAAATAAAAAATCGATACCAATACCGATACCTATACCGTTATTCATTTCGGTTGCCAACCTTGGTTATTACCTTTTTATGCATTGGAGATACAATAAAATTTTCTGAAATTTATTTCCAAACTAAGAATACATCAATACAGTAGACGCTCGCGAATTAGAGCTTTCAGTAATTCGAACGTCCAGAAATTAGAATCAATGTTTGCAATACATTAAACGCTCTGAAATTCGAATTTAAAATTCTAATTTCTGAGCGTTTTTTTTTTTTTTTTTTTTTTTTTGGTTATTTGAATACACAGGAAATCCCCAATTTATTTTTATTCTGTTTGAATAAAGTAAAACTAAAAAGGGGAATCACCAAATTATATATGTTTTTCCCTATTTGTTTTTTATTTGTCGCATTTATGTACATTTTTGGCTAGTTTATTTGTGAAATTTGATACGCGTGTACATATTATTTGGCAGTCTCTATTAAATAGTGAAAGTGTATCATTTAAAATGTTAAATAAACGTAAAAAAACACTTTATCATTGGAAACGAAACGAAAAAAACGTACAGAAATTAGAATAATTCAGAAATTAGAATTGCCTCAAAAACAAAGCGGTTCTAATTTGCGAGCGTCTACTGTAATAACAAATATAAACAAGAATTCTAAAAAATCAACGAATTTTTGTGAATAAAATTTCTTTAAATACCCACTTGTTAAATTAGTATATTTTTTGTTAAGTTTGAAAAATTAGTAAAATATTTTGCTGAAATAAACAGCGAAAATTCATAAAAAAAATCCGTAATTTGCAATAAAAGAATAGTAAATATTATTAGTAAAGAAAATTGTACTAAAAATCAGTACAAAAATAGTAAAGTGCGATTGAAAACTATTTACAAATTAATTTTTTTTCTGAGTGTACAAATACAACTTTAGTTTACTATATATATGCTCAATTGGAGTTTATTAATTCCAGTAAGTTTTATATTCGGCCGTAAAATGATTCCCAAAAGTATTTTTTAAGTTTGAAGCTTTACTTTGTTTTCCGGCACCAGTCTAAACGTGGTATTTTCTTTATAATCCATAATAAAAAAAAAACAAATAAAAAATTATACTACTTTTTGTTACTAAAAAATAACAACAGTTTTAAAACAAATAAAAATCAACTAACACTTATTAATTGAATACTTGATGCATTTTATGCACTCAACGCTGTAAATTAAATACAAATATTTATTTAATTTTCCAATTTTTTTTTTTTTTAATGTGATTTATGTATCCGTCATTTTGAGTCATGGCAAGTAAAGTGTTGGTTTCGTTTTAAAATGGAAATCTATAGTATAAAATACACAACGATTTAAAAGAGCAATTAATGCCTTTCTAATACACCTTTCATCAAATTTCAATTATGAAATTATAAATTTTCAACGGCAACTTAATCATTTTATGAGTTTTTTATTACCCATTGATTTACGACGCAAAAATTAAAGTGCATTTGCAAATGGAATTCTAAATGGAAGAGGAGTTGGAAATAATGTTTTATTTATTGGGTAATGGTTATGGAGGCAGTGGTGATGTGATGGTGTTTAGTATGAAGCTCAGTTTATTCGTTTTATTTTTCATCACTCATATTTATACCCTACACCCCACTTTATGGTACAGGGTATGCGTATTGAACTTGTGATGATGTTTGTAACTAGCAAAAACAATGGGCGTTTACTAGGGTTTATGTCCCGGGAATTCCCGGGACGGGATTCCCGGGAATCCCGCCCTTTTTTCAATCCCCCAATCCCGGGAATTTTGTGCGGGATTTCCCGGGATTTTTTTTATTCTTTTACAGAAGTTTTAGCTATTAATATTGCAATTTTTGAAGCGAAATAAATTTAAATTTAAAGCATTGATTTGAAATTAATTTAAATAAGAAATATTTGATATTAAAAAATGCGATTTAAAATTTAATAAACTGAATAGTATAAAAAAACATATTATTTAGGCCAAATTGATTTTGCATGTAAGTTGGATTTGGTTAAGTTAAACCGAAAACAAATACTCGAACTTCAGAAAAAATTTGTTTCTTTAAAAGGGTGATCTTTGTTCAAATAAAGCAATATATTCAACACTTCAACATCCGTATCTTAGTTCCAAATACCTCCAAAGACACCAGCCATTTAAAAGTTCGGAATATTTTCGTATTTTCAATTGAGTATTTTGAGGTTTTTTCACTTCATATAAGTTTATTTAAATTTCAACTGCTATTCCTTTATTTCAATTGTATTTTTTTAATATTATGCAGATGCTTTTTCAAGTTAATTTGGATTTCTTTATAAGTTAATTTAAAATACAACTATCCAAATTAAATAGTTTCTTTTTAAATAGTTGCGGATAAAAAATTTCTATTCAAAAGATACCAATTAAAGTTAAGGAACTTTTTAATGAATGTTTTTCGTTCAATTTGAGATCATATATTATCACATTTTCCTTTAATTATTTTGAAATTAAAAGAGAGATGATAAAATTTTTACAAGTAAATTACATACATAGAATAAAAATTTAAAAAATTCGGTAAGGCCAGAATACGTATTTCCGGATCCTGCTACAAACCCATCCTCAATATTCTATGCTTTTATGGGTTAATAATTGATGATGAAATATTTATTGAATTGAAAAAAATGATCAAATTGAAACCACTCAATTAAACTAACATTCTTACAATGTTATTTTTATCCAGCTGCTTGGAATTCAACTCTGATCAACAACTTATGAAGCACAGATTTATGAATGACAACGAACCGTTAATTTTAAATTGCATATTCTAATTATTTTTTAACCTACAACATAAATCCATGTTGATAGTAAACAATTAGGCATACACTCAAAATAGTTTGTAGTTTAAATTAACTGAAAATGTAATTTAAAATAAATGAAAAATCACTTGAAAACCGGTCTACTGACTTTTCATTTAAATCAAAAGAACTTTTCATTTATTTTTAAATGTTAATAAATAAACTACAAAATCCTTAAAAAATAATGATTTTTCATTTATTTCCATTTTTTAAATTTCAAAAAATTAACTACAAAATCCGTAAGAATAAATGATATGTAGTTTATTTCGTTTTTTTAACTGACCTAGAAATCGAAAAGGAATTCCTTTTTTTACAAAACATTTTAAATGAAAATATTAACTGTAACAGAAAATCCGTATTTATTTGTAGTTTATTTTTTAAATAAACGACAAAATCAGTTAAAAAATATATTTCTTTGCATTTTAACTGTATAATCATTTAAAAATAAATGTACGGATAACTTTTTAAATAAACTACAGTCAGTTACTGTAATAATATTTTCAGTGTATGTATTAAATTATATTTTTCACTATATCTAGTGTGTTAAGATGAATAAAATATTATTTAATGATATTCTATGTAGTGTCGATTTTTATAAAAATCTTTATGAGAATTTGCGTAATAATTTGTGTGAAGAATACTCACTTTTAAACTTTTTTATAAAATAATTCTATACGAATACTTCTGAAAATCTGCACAGAAACGAAATCTTTAGAAATACAAATTTTTGTATTCTATATTTAAGAAATACTTAAGCAAAAAATCTATCTTAGTTACTACAAAACTGGTCCGACATAAGTTTGCACCCATTAACAATTTCAATATATCCTGAAAGAAGGGAAGAAATTAAAATACCCGTGTCTTTCACTTTTTCTATATTAATTCGTTTAACTGTTCCAACCGCGAATTAATATTTAGTTAATATATTTAACTTTAAAATTAAGACCGCCTTCCATATAAATGCATTACTTAAATAGTAATTCGCGATTTAAACTATTAAACGAATTGATCTAGAAAAAGTGGAAGTCATGCATATTTTATATTTAGCCCTCCTTTCAGAATTTAGTAAGTATTAATCATCATGGGTACAATCAAAAGATGAACTTTGTCGGACGGTGTTTTAATATCGGGAATTCCCGGGATCCCGGGAAATTCAGAAAAAAATCCCGCTGTCCCGGGAAATGAAAAAGTCCGGGAAAAGAAAAACCCTAGCGTTTACCCAACTTATAGATACCCTACGGGAAATTTTAACAAACTGTCACCGAACTGGCCCCTTTATATGAAATAGACTGGTCACTTATACATGGCGTTGTCATAGGAGGGGGAAATTGACCCCTTGTGACATGTCACAAGACAAATCCCAGGACAGGTCCCTGAACTTTGTTTTTTATGAGAGTTCAGTAACCTGTCATAGGATTTGCCCTGTGACATGTCACAAGGGGTCAATTTCCCCCTCCTATGACAACGCCATGTAAAAGTGACCAGTCTATTTCATATAAAGGGGCCAGTTCGGTTATAGTTTGTTAAAATTTCCCGTAGGGTACCGAACGACACAGAATCACTTGCTGAGCGATGTCTGTCCGTCTATTCATATAAAATGAACGACTGTTGCAATCAAAATTACAAAATTCAATTATATTCGCAAATATAAATATAATTGAACGAAATTTGGTATATAATTGAGTAGTTCCACAAGGCTGAACTGTATTAAAAATGCCTCAATGTATTACCTTAAATGTTATTACAAAACCAAAGCAATTTTTTTTGAATTTCTTGCCGGGACCTAGTTAATTTTATTTATTAATCCGATAGTGCCCATTTCGTACAAAAAATCAAGGTCCTGCTTTGTTGAGTTCCTTCCGATTCTTTTTTTACAGCGTTTCGTCGCGTTATCATCTTTGGTATAGAATTGTTAAAGGGATTGTACCAATTCGGAAAGAAGAACACAAGACCTACATAACTGATAGACTTACATTTGGGCTGCCGACTCAGCTGGAAAACTAAAATTTTGAAGTGCAAAGATTCAAGACCCCAAAAAACCGAAAACCCAAACATACCAATTCGTTCCGATTTTGGAGAAATCGGGATTTGAACTATTTAAATGCTTTTTTTGTGTATTATACCCTACACTGAGAGAATTATCTGCACTCTGTTATTGAATTTTTAAATTAATTTCTCGGGAATTCGTCTGTTGAAACTTTTCATTAACTTAATGCAGTTCTTTATAAAATTGTATGAAAAATTTCATAATATTAATTAAAAATTTAATACACATAATGAAAAGGTTTAATTTAAAAAAAAGACTGTGTAATTAGAGTTCGAAAAAAACTCATAAAAGAGACATTGGACCTTCTGGAATCATAGCTGTTTGACGGGTTTTTCCATACATATGAAGCCACTTTCTGAGAGTTCTCTTATGACTCTTAGAAGACTCCTAAATAAGAGCATTGGAAACAATTTCAAATGGTCTCAAATAAGACTCAATATGTTTCATTTATGAGTAGGTGTATTCAACAGATTAATCGTTGTTCGATTAATCGTATAATTTAAAATGTTAAAATTTCGGATAACGAATAATTCGAACAATTTAATACGATTAAGCGATTAATTGAAATTTGTAAAAAATTACAAAAATGTATAAAAAATACATATTTATTTTTTTATTATTCAAATTATTAATTTTTCGAAATTTTGACATTTTAAATGTGCTAAAGCTTATTTAAAAAATTGCGAAAAATAATTTCCTGCATGATTTTAACTATCCGGATTTAATTCTGGAAATCATCAGAGGACGACTTTGTGTAATTTATACAAATATTTGTTAGTTTAAACAATAAACTCCATGTTTGTATTTCTTGTTTTCAACAAAAAAAACTGTTACAATTTGATTTGAGAAGAAATACTGAAATTATTTTTTTTTTTTTAAATTATTGAAAATAAAATATTTGTGTATTATTTTACATAAAACTTTGTTTGACCAATCGATTAATTTTTAAATTGTATTCGTATAATCGGTTTAGAAAAAACCCGACTAATTATTTGCACTTTTAATCGATTCAAATAAAAAGTCGATTAATTGAATACCCTATTTATGGCGCCAAAATTTTAGCCTTCTTGAATTGATTATATTTTGCAGTCTTTTTCTGAGTAATTATTTTGGAGTCTCTTTTTTTTGGAATAAAAATTATGAAGCTTTTTCACGATTTTTGTTACCACCAAAAATATTTGACCCCGACCCACTTTTTACGATATTACACGAATTATTATATATTTCACTATATTTAATGCACCATTAATTGAAATTCGCTTCCCGAAATTTTATCTGCTTTCCGAAATATGGCCAAAATCATACTGTGGTGTACAGTATCATAGAGTCGCTATACTTGAGTTTAATTTTTTACTTGCTACAACATAAAGTGGTTGTAGTAGAGTCATTTTTAAACTGACAAACAAAAAATAGTCATTGAGTTCAATATATTTATTATGGAAGGTGGTTTTTATTGCACTTTGTTAAGTTTACAGTTTTATGTGGTGGTGATTCCAAAAATAATAACAACAAAACTAAACAGAAATATAAATAAATGGCTTGTTTATGGCAATAAAATGTTTGTTGTTGGCCAGTGGTGTTGGTTGCAAGCAATACTAACTAATAGCAGCAACATACATTGAAATTTTAACACGAAATTTGTAGTTTTCAATTAAAAAGATAACATTTCTGTGCAGAAAACAAGAGCCCAACCTTCTTTTCATAATTAAAAATAAAAAAGAAGCAAAATCTTTATGAAAACAACAACAACAACCGAAATGTTTACCATGAAAATTTCAGACACATTGGCCAAACTGATGGACGGACAGACAAATAAGCACAAACAATCATCATACACATTTCTTTTGGCAAAACATACATTTGGTTAAATAATATAAAAGAAGAGGGAAAAAAAGTAACCATAAACATCAACATAAAAACTAACAACAATCATAAGACAACATGATCTTTCTTCTAAACATTAAACCATTAAAATTTCGCGCGGCATTAATCTTAAACTTCACTCTGTCTACTGTCTTGTTTGTTTTCATACTCGTCCATCTGATCCATCTGTTTAGCCCTCCATTCATATTTGATATGGGAATATGGGAATTTGTATTTCATTTATTTTAAAATTCTGGCTTATTTTTTCTTTAAGCTTTCTTTGAAGGCACAAAGGTGAGAAGTTGCGATTGTGTCGCCTCAATTCTACTTATGCGTCTAATTAGAGCTGCCGCGCATGCGCAAATGTTGCATACGAAGCAAGCAAACAAACATTTTCAGCGGAAATAACAGCCACATCTCTACCATACCAAACTGAACCTGGTAACGATGCTTATCACTAAGATGAAATATTTCAGTGTTGAAACATCATCATTTCTACAACATAAAAAACAGAATGAATAAGAAACAAACCGCAAAATACGAGCATAAATATTTTACAGTAGTAACAGACAAACAAACAAACAAAACAACAATACAACACATGTAGCTCAAAATGTCATCAACTTAAATTTAATTTAAAACTAAATAAAATGGCTAAAAAGCGAAATAACAGTTGCAAATTGTTGCCAAAACTGTGAGAAGATACTGGCTGACTTTTACAGCTTAAATTGGCTTGTTTTAATTCACAATTATAATAATAATGATGATGACGCTTTTTAATTGTGAATATGTCTGACCTAAACGCGTGTAATCGAGTTTAAAGTGAAATCGTAAGACCAACTAAAAATCCCAATTAAATGAATCACTTCTTGTCAGCGTATTTATCTTCTTAAGTTTTAAGTAGGTTAATATTTTCATTGCTAATTTATGTATGTGTCATCCTAAGGCTTAATTGCTTTTCTTAAAAAAAAAGTGATGAGATTATGATTATTTATGTCTAATATTAGTATGGTCATTGAATTGTTACACACTGAGTCATAAAAAAAAAGGTTTAATAGATTTTTGTTATTAATAATCACAATTATTATGGTATTAAACTTATCTTTTTTATCCCTTTAATCTACAGGGTTGTATCTTGAAATTAATAAAAGCAGTTATATATGCCTTTTCGATAAAAAGCATAACTTATCTCGTAGTTTTTGTTATTAAATTTCCAAAGACAATCGCTCTTAAGTAGGGCATACACGTTCAATATAATTGATAAATTTTTCAAAAATCAACCAATCAGAACATTTTATTTTTAAATACTTTGGTGTGATTGGTTGATTTTAAAAACATTGATCAATATTATTGAACGTATGTATATGTTTGTCTTTAGTTTTTCAAATATGGTTAATTTTTCGAAAATGCGAGAGGGCGAAGTAGCTCCTACATTATACATGATTTGGCGGCAGCGACTTAATAATGGCGATCCTGGCATCGCATTTTTAAAATTCAAATTTTAAAAGTCTTGGAATTTGTTGTAAAAACAATTGTGAATTATATTTGGAATTTGTCATATTTGATCTTTAAACCGAACAAAAATAACATAATAATAAAAACGAGTAAAAAAGTTAAAGTCGGGCATGCCGACTATATAATACCCTACACCAGTCTGATCTAAAGCCAACTAATGTTTGGATCCGAAATTTGAATGGGTTAAAACAGACTTGTATAAATTTTCTATAAAATCATAAAAGAAGAGAAAATCGAAAATATAGCCCATATGGGCGATAGGTCCAAATATGGACCGATCCTATCTAGAATAAATAGGCTTTTTCCTTGGGACCATGTGAGTCAGCGAACCAAATTTCATTGAAATATCTTCGTATTTGCGACCTGCAGCGTGTAACCAAGCCAATTTTGGAGGGTACCCTTATATGGGCACTAGGTCTAAACATGGACCGATTTCAACCAAAATCAATAGGCGTCGTCCTTGGGCCGATATAAGTCGGTGTACCAAATTTCATCAAAATAATTTAATATGTGACCTGTAGAGTGCGCACAAGAATGCATGGACAGACAGACGGAAAACGTTAAATAGAAATAAAAAGTGATTCTGAGCCGATCGGTATACTACAATCAGCACAAACTTATAATACCCTCTCCACGTAGTGGTGTAGGGAATAACAATAATTTAAACCTAGAGAACTCCATAAAGAGAATCTGATGATAGTGCTTGGTAGTACTTGAAAATGCAATAATTGCCAACCATTGGTTCTAGGAAAGCTTTCTTCATAAGTTTCTCGCCACTTGTTGTAAAACAAATCGTGAATTCTATTTGGAATTTGTCACATTTGATCTTAAAAACGAACAAAAATAACGCTCATTGTACGAGTAAATCTTGGAATTTGCTATAAATTGTGCATTTACTATACAGTTTTTGTTGTCGCGGAACACGAATTCAACATCAGATTTTAAAAATTCAAAATGTCGGATCTATTTTTTAAAAATTATTTGAATTTAATTAAAATTATTTTTTCGGAAATTTTAAGGAGTCACTGGTATCTGGTATCTGATTTTAAAATTTCATAATGCCGGAAACAATGGGACAGACAGTTTTTAAAACGTGATTAAATAAATAATTTATCACGAAGCAAATTCAACGTATCAAATTCAATTATTTTCCTTAGTTGTTTTTTTAAAAGAAGTAGTTCTTTTACGTGCACAAAAATTTAAAAATGTTCTAGAAAAAATCGATTGATTTTTCATTTATTTTGCAGTAAATTTCACAAAAACAAACAAAAAAAGAAAACGCCAAAACAGTTTACGTACAAAAACATAATCATTATTTCATATATAAAATAATGTTCTACACCATTTTCAATTTTATTTCAGAAAATTCCAAATATATTTCAAAATTGTCTAAAATATTTTAAAATTATCCAAAATTGTTTTAAAATTGTCCAAAAATATTTTAAAATTGTCCAAATATATTTTAAAATTGTCTAAAAATGTTTCAAAATTGTCTAAAATGTTTCAAAATGATCCAAAAATGTTTTAAAATTTTCCAAATTCAATACTATTCCAACATTGCTAATGATCCCAGCAAAACTTTGGTAATGGGTGCGATATACTCACGCATCACCCTGTAATGATAACTCTTTACCTTATTGCCTATTTGCATTATGTGACAGCAAAAAGTAATTACGTCCCAGTGTAGAAAATCATTACCAGATATGTGGTTATGTAACTACATACTTGGTAATGGTAACAAGTTACTTTTGTTATTACATTTCTTGTTACCTTTATATGGCGATGTCGCGAAAAAAAATGAGTTATGGTTACACACCAGCATACGAAAAATCAAAAATATATCGTTACCTATGTGCTTACCAGTATTGACAAAAATAATGAGTCTAAAAATAGATTTTCAAAAAAATAAATTATATAAAAAAAATATTTTTTATTGTATTTTTTTTTTTTAAATAAAATTTGCTGATGCGGGAATCGAACCTGGGTCTACAGATTGCCAGTCTGAGCTTTATGGTCTGAGCTATATCGACATGTAATATTTAATAGATAAAAACATAGTTGACCTGCTGCACACAAGTAAGCTTACTCGCCAACATACAAAAAATCAAAAAATATGTGGTTACATATATCCTTACCAGTGTTTAAAAAATATTGAGTTAAAAATAGATTTAAAAAAATTTTCAAAAAAATCTCGAAAATTATTTTCTATTTGAAATAATGATGAAAATAAGTCATTATCACTAACTCATTATTATATGTTTTAAAATAATGCAGAAGGTAAGTGGGTGTCATTACTGGTAGTCCAAAAAATAATGATATGTCATTACCGTTTCTACACTGGGTATATAAATGTGGTTGTGCTGGGATTCGAACCTGCGACCCCTGCTTGTTGGCCAAGAACCCTACACTCTAGGCTATCGACATTTCGTATTTTCGTGCATGATGTCAAAAATTATACAACTTACAAAAAAACACAAAGTAATGTGTCTAAAAATAGATTTTGAAAAATGTTTTAATAATTACTTTACGTTTATAAATCATACAATACGTAGTCAGTGATCGATAAGTCATTACTTTTAGGTTTAAAATAATGCAGAAGGTAACGAGTTATCATAACAACCCGATTAAAAAAAATTGATATGGGGCTTAAATATATTAAACAATAAAACACTACAATCATCAAGTTCATTTCAGTTCAAATAAGGACTTAATTTAAATTCAGATTTTCATTTATTTTCCAAAACAAAATTATGAGTAATGAATAAAGGTTTTTGTTTTTCAATCATGCCACTTAAGTATGTATCTCCATTATCTTAACTTGATCGATCATAATTCAAAATCAAATAACTATGAACGAGTACAAATAATAATTGAAATTTTGGAGGTGCCAGCCAGTTCAGTTATTGAAACGCGTTAACAGTGGGAACGTGACAACATTGCATATTAATGCGATATAAAAATCTAAAGAAAACCAAAAAAAAAGAAATACATATTAAATGAATTGTTAAAAATTGTTGACAATTACAATGTGACAGCCAGTCATATTGAACATTCATGAAAAATGCACATTATGTACATACCAAAGAAGCTAAGAAAGAAGGGGCATTCCACCACTACACCACCACTACCTACGACACACAAAACTCCAGCTCAAGTTGATTTCTTGCATTTCGATGGTTTTTTGATTTATAACCATGCATTTGTAGTAAATGTCTAACGTATGTCTATAAATTCTCTTATGTGATATGTTGGAGAATAGACAGATAGAGGGACAGACGGACGGACGGACGGACAGAATAGACTTAATAAGCAATGGAAGAATGTGATCATAACTTGAACAGCTCCACTCTAGGTAACTACTCCAATATTCGTTACGCATTTCGGGGAGTTTTGGTTGAATTTTTTTTTTATTTTGTCGAGTGCTACTAGGAGTGTAAGATCTATGGGCAATACAAATTAAATGTTAATGTATACATTTAATAAATGTTGTTCATTGTTGTTTTTGTTGTTGTTTGAATGTTTTTCGATATTATGCCAGTAGCCAATATAGCTGTCATACAAACAACAATAACCCAAACAAACCAAAAATATATTAAAATCCAAAACTGTCAAATCATAATTGCTTTGTGTTTATTGGTATTGGTGTGGAATTTTAATAATCTCTCCCTCCTGATTCAGTTTGTCAACCACATTATAAATTGTTACTATTTGTTGTACTTATTGTCGTAATAATAAAGAAGGTGGAGTGGAGATTATAGCGCACACAGTTCAATCCAGTTATGTCTGTTAAACTTTATCGTTTGTAATATGATACATTTTATCATTTCCAAACTGAAAGGGATGTTATTATGTATTCAAACGTAAAAGCTCCTTCCTTTGCCACTTCACCATTTAAGGTTGTGAACGTTTATTTACTGGTGGTGTTAATACCCAATGGAGCAATATCGTTTTTCAGTGATACACTAAAATCCTTGTACATTGTTACAGATATGAAACACGATTTGTCAAAATGTATTATTTATCATTATCACGGTGTTTGTGGTAAAACACCTTTTTGAGTTTTTGCTTAAAAGTACATGGGAGAATGAGAGAATATCCATTCGATTTTTTGGAGTAGTTTGTCATTGTTGTTTACCTATACACCAAAACATTTTATAAATGCCTACACAGTTTTTGCTCGTATACCATGTTCACATGGTAAGCATTACATCAAGTGTATTTCCGAACCCAAAATAATCAAATTTTGAGAACTCGAAAGATTTTGGGATCTTCATTTGCAAAGAGAGAGAGAGCACAAAGCGAAACAAAAAAATATCGGAATTCGGCTGGTTTCTGGCATATTAATAGGCAAAAACGAAAAAATTTAAAAAGGAACTCGAAAAAAATTAAAAAAGGGCTGCGTGAAAAACTCTATAAAATACAAATAAATTTTTTCTACAAATACATTTTTTTCACTTATAAATAAATGTTTTCAGTCTATTTTTCACTTTTTTAACAAATTTTCAATTGAACACTCATATATTTTTTTTTTAAGTTGTCATAAAATTTTTAATTGCGAAACCCAATGATAATAATGCACATTTTTCCTTTCAAAAATATTTATGGCCACATGCATAATCACTTTTAAAATTTATAATTGACTTATAAAACAAATTGTTCTTAAAAAATTCATTTTATAAATGTGTTATAAGGTTTTCAAATTATTATGCATAGGCACTTTAATATTTTGTTAAAAATAACAAATATTTAACAAATTGGGGCAGGTTAATACAAACCTCGCTTATAACGAACAAGTTAGCGCGATCTCCAGGAGTTCGGGTTTTACAGCGTTTATTTTATTGATTTTTTAAGACTACCCGAGGTGGTACCAGAGAAAAGACAAAAAACTAGTTTAAAAAACACTCCGTCTAAATTGTAGTCAGTGTGAATACGATAGTGTTCACTAGGGTGCCTCGTTTTGTAAATTTTCTTTCGTAGAGAGATGTAATATGGACAAAAATTTTGGACCATTATTCACATTCTAGATTTTTCTAAATCGGCTGGGATCTTCTATAAAAATTATTACCTAAAGATTTCGGACTTTCGCATAAAATGGTCAGTATTAAAAAAAATTGTTATAAAATAAATTAATTATTAATGGCATTTTAAGGCCTTCGGTGCACAAGAGTTAACGATTTCGTAGGTAATTTTTTCTCAGGTAAGAAGTTATAAGTAACTTAGTCACAATGAACATTTTGAAGAATTTTTCTACCAATCCTAAGAAAACTTACTGTTCCAAAGATTCGGTTGTAGAGCAGCTACTTTTTCAATGTAACCCCTTCTACACCCAGGAAAAAGATTGGTTGGAATTCGATCAAAACCATTAAAATGAATTTGCCAGGACGTTATTTTATTTGGAGTTGCCTATAATTAAATACTATACCAAAAATATTTTACTAGGTATTAAAAATAGGGAAAATGAATTAAAAAACAATAATTTTAACAAATTATTGGTTTCTCCAATCAATTTTAAAATTAGTATCAGTTTAGTAATTCTAAGCAGTCAGTAGAAGCAGCCATTTACTTAGTGAATATACAAAAAAATTGGGGTTACCTATAACCTTTATTACAAAAATTTCAATATTTGAAAGTGGTAACTACAAATACGGGTATCCTAATCAAATATGACCTTAAAGTCGAGTTTCTGTAGATCCAACCAAATTGTGGATTGTATTGATAACACACACAACTATTGATTGGTATTGGTAAACGAATTTTTTACTATATTTGTTTTCCAAGCAAAACATATAAATTCAAATTTAGACTTCAAAATTAATAAGTGTTTGTGGTGTAGTCGGTAGAGAGTTGGCCAATTACGCCAGATTTTCGAGTTCAAACTCCGGACAAGACAAAAATTTATATGTTTTTTTTTTTTAATTAAAATAAAATATTCATATGTATAAACAGTAAATATGGCTAAGAAAATTAAAAGTAGTTGTGGTGCAGTGGGTAAGAGTGTGAACTATTAACTTGAATGGCCGGGTTCAATACCAGAAAATTAAAAAAAAAGTTCTTTAATTTCAATAAAATTTTGTGGAACATAATAATATTTATGTGGAACATAATATTGAATTAGACAACCAAATATTGGCTTTCACGATGAAAAATATAATTTAATATAAAAATATCTGTCGTAACCGCACGAATTCGATTGGCAACAAATTGGGTGGCCAAAACTGAGACTTTTTTCTGGGTGTACTGTTAATTCTAACATCGATGATTTTTGTTTGAAATTTTCTCCAAATTTTCTACAGTTCCAAAGTGGAACCGGTTCCCTAGAATCAGTTCCGGAACTAGTTCTAGAATTCATTCTCCATTAGTTATACTTTACAAAGAAAATCCGTGGAACGGGTTCCATGGAATCGGTTCCAGTTGAACCAGCTGCAGAATTGGTTTGTTTTTCAACCTATTGTAAATTTTTTTCCTGGTCAAATGGACCACAACGTGTGATATAATATTGGTTGCCTTTTTCAAAAATGTATTTTTACTAAATTATTTTAAGCCAAAAAGTGGCATAAAACAATATTCTTTGAAAACCACTAAATTGAAACACCAAGTCGATTAACCATTAATCTATTTGATTAACAGTTAATCTAACTTCTAATCTGGTTACTATTTCTAAACGACTCATACTACTAACTCATACTACACTCATAAAGAAAAAGTTAAAACAAAAGTCTGTTAAATGCGTTCTGATTAAATTGAACTAATTTTTCTGTTATTTTCTCTTAAAAAGCCCGTACAAATAGGTCAAAATTCTGCTAAAATAACAGGAAATAGTAAATGTATTTGCGCCAGCACAATTGTGACCTATTTGTACGGACTTTTTTAATGCGTGTACTAATCTCATACTACTACACTCAAAATAGTTTGTAGTTTACATTAACTGAAAATGTAATTTAATGTAAATGAAAAATCACTTAAAAACCGGTCTACTGACTTTTCATTTAAATCAAAAGAACTTTTCATTTATTTTTAAATATTAATAAATAAACTACAAAATCCTTAAAAAAAAAATAATGATTTTTCATTTATTTCCTTTTTTTAAATTTCAAATAATTGAGTACAAAATCCGTAAGAATAAATGATATTTAGTTTATTTCGTTTTTTTAACTGACCTAGAAATCGAAAAGGAATTATGTTTTTAACAATAAATTTTAAATGAAAATATTAACTGTAACAGAAAATCCGTATTTGTATGTAGTTTGTTTTTTAAATAAACGACAAAAACAATTAAAAAATATATTTCTTTGTATTTTAACTGTATAATCATTTAAAAATAAATGTACGGATAACTTTTTAAATAAACTACATTCAGTTACTGTAATAATATTTTCAGTGTACTCATATTCTAATTGCGAAAGTGCGAAAGTGCGAAACTCTGACGCCAAAATTCTACCATAATATCTCAACTGATTTTAATCAAAATCGCTATTACATTTCGCTTGGAAAGAAAAGTGGCAAAACGTAACACCCTAGTGTTTATATTTCATTTATTTCATAGTATCCAATCATCCAAGTTACACACACACACTTATGTATGCATGTATGGTATTTACTTCTTTATTTCATTTAATCTTTTTTTCTCCATTTTATTATCATCGTTTTTAGGTTTTGGGTAATTGGAATTTTTTATATTCAATGTAAACTTTGAAAGCTTTAGCAAGTTATTGGGTCCGTCTGTGTTTATTTGTATGTAATTCGTTCTGTTCTTCCTGTCAGTTATTTTATGTTGTTATTTTTTGTTTCTCTACCCAATTCATTGGCAAATTTACGAGCAATGTGTCAATTAAGTATCAAATTACATGTTGCTTTATGTCATGACAATCGTTTTCGATTTTAGTACAAAAGGTTAATTGAAGATTTGTTAATTTTTTTCCGTGTACGTTACAAGTATTTTCAAGTAATTGTTGTTGTTCACTGATATGTTTACATATCATGAACCTTAAGACTTTAAGTTTGGAGTTTTAGAAGTTGCATATAAACAATATGAAGTCGTCCTTTTGAATTTTGATAAATTTTATAGAAGACTTTAAAAAACTGTTCTTTTAAATTATTTCAAATGAACGAAATATGATACAATTTACAATCAAATGAACTAAATGTGATAAAATCTGCCAATTCTTCATACAAAAAGGAAAAAATTTTAACTTTCTTAATCGTATTTCTCGGCAATGACTTTTTGATTTACACTCACAGAATCATCTGCATGATATTAATGAATTTTTGCATAAAATCAATGAAATTTCACTGGAACTCTTCCATTTAAACTTTTCATTGAATTAATCGAATTTTCATAAATCGTTGTGGACATTTTTGTTTTATTTTTCATACGCTCAATGAAAAAGTTTCATTAAAATTGGATTTATCAAATATATGAAGTTTTCTAGTTAAATTTAAGAAATTTTTTATTTACTTTTTGAAGAAAATTTCATTAGTTTGCGGAAAATTTCATTAAAACTCGTCCAGAAAAATTCTCTCTGTGTATGGGTCAAACTAATATTAAGCTGCCGACATGTATTTCTTTTATTATTCACACACTGAAATTTATAATTCTATATCTTCCATACATATAAATAAAAATTAAAAACTACTTACATAATTCAACTCATAATTTTCAGAAATTATAAGATACCACTTCCAATTGATTTTACACCAAATCTATTTATTACTTCGCAGCCCTATTAGAAATATGAACTGTGTTGAAAGCCTCTCAAATCACACGCATTTATCATTGAAATCTGTCATAATTTTCTTAAATGATCGATGATGTGAAATGAATATTTTTTTTCGATTTGGAATAATCGAATACAATAAAGGAAATACAACATAGACCATTGGATTTATAAACAAGAGACTACATGTCGCGTTGCATCGTGATTTATAAAAAAAATAAATCTATATATATATATAAGAAATGTACATTACGGTGTCCCTTAAATTACGAATTGTCGAAATTCAATGTTAACACCTCCCCAGTTTTATTCCACTTGATCTCAAATGAACGAATTCGATTATGTATTTTTTTTTATATGTTAGGCCGTGCAGTATCGCCGCCAAAAATGTCCAATTTTGGAAAAAATGTACATATTTAAAAAAAATTTCAAAATTTATAATTTTTAAAATTTAATTGTTTTCTTTGTCTGTGCACTAACCATGACATAACCTATATTGATAAAAAAAAAAAGCTTCGAGTTCATTATCCATCATTAATCCAATTTAAACTGATTATCAAAAAAAAAAAAAAAAAAAAAAAAAAACCCATAAATTTGATAAAAATGTAAAAATTAAATTATTAAAAAAAAAAATGCAATGCTTTCATTGAAATTTTTGCGGTGTTTATTTATAACAAGATATTTATAATAAAAATAATATTAAAAAATAAGTGAGGTAAAATAAATAACTTTTTTTATTCAAATTATTGATTTTCTGTTGTTGATATTCAAATCTGAAAATTGAGTAAAAAAAATTAAATTGAGTTTAGCCTAAAAGGTTGTCGGTAGAGATTTATGTGCTAATTCAAAAAAAAAAAAATTATTTGGTATTTGAAGCTTGCTATAGTTAAAGTACTTATTTCGCTTAATAAAGAGTTATTAGAAATCTTGATTCATAATCGTATTTTAACTATATATTAATTTTTCGATTTGATACTGGCAACACTATTGCTTATTTTCTCTCTTCTCCCAAATAAGTCGCAAGTGATGTACAAATTTAGTAAACGATTGACTCGGTAATTGGAAGTGAGAACGTATTTTTTAAAATTAGAGAACTAATGATGTGCTAAGATAAATTTAAAAGCCACTAAAAATATTTTTTATTTTATTTATAAAGCAAATCAATGCAAATGTGTGTAAGAAAGTAATTTTTTAGAACATATTATTCGAAGCATACAAAAGTAATCGAATTTCGAATCATGTTTTCACAGTCTGTACATCACTATTGTTTTGTTTTTCGTTTTAATTTTATTTATACATTTTTTTTGAAATTTTTTCGAAAAAGATCATTGGCTACGAAATTGTTGTAGCTTTTTTTAGTTTGATGGATGCAAGTTGTTGGAAGCCACATATTCTAGGGATGGGATGGCTTTAATAAATCATTTCATGCCTGAAAATTAAATAATTAACATTTAAATGGTGGCTTCTTCACTGCAAACTTTATAAAAGGTTTAAAGTTAATGAGTATCGACTATAAACCTATATTATTTTTTTCGTTATTATCCAAATATGAATACTGTTTTTCACAAATTAGCTTAAAATCCTTCAATTAAAATGTCTATACTTGAATACTCGATCCTACTCAATTCTTTTCAATTATTGACTCCATACTATTCAATATTTTTTATATTCATTCCAAAAAAAAAAACAGTTTGGCAAGAGCGAAAAAAAATAAAACAAAAGACATTTAGAACAAAAATCTAAATTTTTTAAATATTACACAATTTTTTACAGTAATTAGAAAGATACAACCATAACAGAGCCAAATGACACTTTTTCGTTAGATTTTCAATTATTGCGCAATTTCGCAAAAATTCCACCCAAGTGAAACATCGTTGACAGATTTTTCCCAAAAGTTCGAATAAAAATACTGGGCTTATATACAGAAAAATACAACTCTGGAAGTATGGAGTAGATACTAGAGGGCTGAATGAATGTTTTACAAAACATTCTCTTGCATGCGCTCATGGCAGATTTCACGAGTTTTAATACTAAATATCACAAAAATTGACAATTTTTTTTATTTGTGCTTATTTACAAGATATTAAAATTTAGATCATTACAAAAACGAAATAAAAAATAAAACATGAAACAAAAAATAATTTTTTGGTGTTGTATAAGAAAATGTTTTGCAAAACATTCATACTGGCCTCTAGTAGGAACTTTTAAGCATTGAGTACTCGATAAAATGGTCGGTATTGAGTACTTTAACTTTTATGACACTTCTATCCCAGTTTACGGCAGAAAAATTCTATAATTTATAAATTTATATGTAATCCAGAAACATATAAATATAAATTTGTAAATCAATTTCGGTAATTACAACAGTACAAGTACTAAAACTTAAAATTCGGTTACCGAAAAATTCAATTGCAACTACGAATCTGTTTTCTGTGTGTAGTTAACACAAAAATCGTTCTAACTTCCGACTATAAAACTGGCCCCTAGATGTTTATTAAATTTTGACGTATGAGTTAGGAGCCAAACTAAAAAAACATACGCACTTTATCTGAATATTTAGTCTGATTCATTATTAATGCATAAATGCAAAAAAATCTAAATTTTAATATTTTCGGCCGCGATTCGACATGGCTTAAGGTTTTCCAAAAAAAATAAAAATCGAATTCGTTAAATACAGCAAAAATGTAAGCAATAAAAATCGATAATTCGTAATTTAAGAGACACCTAAATGTACAACATATGAACCTATTTTAGAATGAATTGTGAATTCACAAAAATATTGAAAATGAATTTGATTTATATGTGGTGTCATTTTTTACGGTTTTGTATAATGTAACATTTTGTATCTTAGTTTTCCTATTATGAGAGGAAAAATCTATATACATTTCTCACCCATAATGCAGACGCACTCACTTATTGACTATACAAATGGGTGAGTGAACATTTGTGAGCAAATTGAATACAATTAATTTCTGTTTTTCACATTTATGAATATAATGAATGATAATGAATGCTCATATATGGCATTTTGCTACGGTCTAAGAATCTGAATTAACAACTCCGAACTAACAAATTTTTATAACTTGAGATAAGCGCGCCAAACAACTTCTACACATAAAAAAACTTTGTTGCCAAAAATTAAGTATAATGGACTAAAAACTTGACAAAATGTTATTAGTTTTCTCTAAATTTTTGCAAAAATACATTATTAGTTAAAATGCTCCTAATTACTTGGCAATGTTTTTTTTATGTGTGTACATTAGATAGTGTTTCCCATTCGATTAATCGATTAATCGCCTATATTTCGGTTAATGTCGAAGTTGTAAAGACATTGTCAGTTACGAGGTGTCAGTGATAAATTGTGATATGGGAAACATAGATGCTTTTGAATCCTTAAAGTGGGGCATGTCACAAAAAAGGTTGGGAGCTACTGTATACAAATGAATTAATTCGATTTAAAATAAAATAAGATTAGATTTTCCAGAAATTCATTCAGAATATAATTCATTCTTTAAAGCTCTGTTACATTGTTACAAAGCATATTCTAAAATGAAGATAAATATACGCATACGATATTTTGTTGAATAATTTGTTTTGTGTAAACATTTCATTTCATATTTTTCTCGTTTATTTACCACACTTTTCATATTGAACATAATGTGGGGATGCAACAGCACCACCAAATTAAGTGGGTGTTGTTTGGACATGTGTTGTAGATTGTTGGGTGTCTATTAAACATCGAGATACTCAACTCCATAGCAGAGTTTAAAAGGGATTAGTAGTGGCGCCTATTTATTTGTTTTTCTATTAAGAGGGTTGGATTATAAAAAAACTTGTTAAATTTTAAATAAAAAGTGAAATTCTAATACTTATCATTAACAACGTTAAATAATTTGTAAATATGACCTAGTTTTGAAAGTTCCCACAATACCTTATTGGAAGTGTCAGGAGTTTGTTTGTTTTTCTTTGAATCACTATATAATACTAAAATTGCTTTAATAATTCTTTTTTATTAACAGTCACATTAATCACTAACAATATATTTTTTTTTGTAATTCTTATATAAAAAAAAAACAACTAAAATTTCAACAAAACATTCATTATTCCATATTTATGTTAAGAAATTTGTTTACTAACAATCATTGTTTTCATTATTTACATAATAAAACAATAGTCAATAGACTGTAAATGTTTAGAGCTGGATAACGGAGCTCCTAAATAAGCTCCAAAATTAAATGAGAAAAAGAAATATTCAAAACCATCATATTTCACCTTTTCGTAGCCAATTAAACAAATCAATCTGACAATGAATTGCAGTCTTATTGTTTAAATATGATTGTCCGTCTGTCCCACTGTCTGCGTCTGCTTATTTGTATAAAAACATATTTATTCGATCATTTTGAGTCGGGGTAACAAATTCAATATTTTGTATCATAAATCTCCTTAAAAGAGCGTGCGTGAACGAATGAATAGAACTGTGTCTGTTGCGCTGCTGTAAAAATTGACTGTACTAGTTGGGGTGTTGAGTGTTTATTTTTTAATTTTTGTTGTTGTTATTTATGAATATTCATCATTGTAACTTCATCCAACCATCCATCCATTGTGGTTAAATTCATGTACATACCAATTTGATTTGTTTTGCCACTACTAATTATAATTTTTGTTAGTTTTCGTTTAGAAATTTAAAAATATTACTTGAAATTAGTGTGGGAAAGTGTAAATTGTAAAGAGGGTCTCTCCTTTACTATTGTTTATTGTTTTTAGATGTTCGTGTTTTATTTGAATATTTCCTAACTTGATAATATCAATAATTTAAATTATTTTACAAATAAATTTCATATAATGTCACATTAATAATTTTGAAAAATTGAAAATTATTTTTACGAAAGTAGGTATAAATTATTACCCTTTAATAAGTAGTTGAAGTTTATTTAAATTATTACCTTAATTAAATTATATTAATTGTAAATGGGTTCAGCCGTATAGATTTAAAGATATTTAGTTAACCCAGCGAAGAGACAGATTACGAAATAATGTTTAAGGTAATGTGTAGCCATAGGACCTTACACTCAAAAAAATAAGTTAGTAGAAAATTAGTAAACCGTCTTGTATATCAATTGTACTAGTTTTCAGAAAATTTTTTGCTGAAATTCCGTTTTCAGCAAAAAATTTAGTTATATTTTTTTAGCACTAAACTAATTTTGAACTTATGTTTTACTAATTTATTTTGCTACAAAAATTGTGTTGATAACCGCATGCATAGCGTGGACGACAACCAGATAGACAAGATGTAGATGTCGCAGCTTGTCTGGAAACGGAAATGACAAAAAAAGAAAAACAACTCTACACATATTCTATATTTAAATTTTCAGCAAATAAATTAACTAAAATAAAATCTCGCTACAAGTTTTCTGAGTTTTTTTCAGTCTACTAATATTCAGCAAAAAGTTTAGTGATTTTAGCAAGGATTTTTTTCATTTGCAGTCGACTAAATGTTAGCAAAACTTTTGCTAAAGATTACTATTTTTTTTGGTAAAAATCAGCTCGCTGATTTTCAGCAAACCTTTTGCTGAAATTACCAACTTTTTTGCAAGCACGCTCCTGACTAAAAATTTGCTGACACATCAAAATTTTTTGCTGACTTTACTGACTTTTGTTTTTAGCCCCAAGGTAGTGTATGAACCCATTAACTTGGAGGTGATTACTTTAGTAAGTGGTTACTTATGTGGTTACGATAAACGGAAAAGCAATGTGAGTAAGAATAGATTTTCATAGAAGAATACTTTTCATAAAATATATAACGTGGTCACGCTGTGATTAATTAGAACTTGGGATGCTGAGGGGTAGTCGAGAACCCTGCGCTTATAAAGTAAATTTATGGTCGTGATTTGTGCTTTCGTTCGTGAAAAATATACACCATATCCCCCCCCCCCCCCCCCCCCCAATGCCTACAAAAAAATGAATATACAAAGTAATGTGTCTAAAAATAGATTTTCAAAAATGTTTTAAATATTACTTTTCGTTTAGAAATCAGGAACTACGTAATCAGCGATCGGTAAGTCATTACTTTTTGTTTTCACAAACCACAGATCGTAATATGTATAAAAACTTGTATAACTTCGACTCTTTGTCGACAACTGTGTCACCGCGATAAAACTGCTACAATACTGCGGTTGTGACAACATAATTTTTCAGTTCGGACTACCGAATTATTGTTGAGGTAATAGAAATTCTATTGTCACTATCAAATGACTACTGACTCTACTGATATTCAGTGGTTACTACTGAAAAACTCTGTTGCCACAACCGAACCTACAAATTCAGTTGTAAGCACGAATCTGTTTTCTCTGTGTGCAGATTTAACATTGCTGTGTAAAAGGTGTTAAAATCCGAACATAATTTTTGCATAAATCCTTCGTTCTCAGACAATATCAGCAAAGAGTATACATATAGAGAGTGACGATCCTTCTTATGACTCTCTTATATTTTTAGCGAACTCGGGCGAGCAAATAAAAACCGGGTGAAAACAGTTTGCGCACACAAAAGATGCTGTGAGTACTGTGAGGGGAAAAATGTGATGACGTAAAATGTCCTTTTTCATTATTCTTCTTTGAAATGAGTGTTGTCAACTTCTAAAACAACATCATTAACACAATGAAGTACACAATTTATACAAAACTTGATAATATCCACGAATTTTAATAAACAAATTTTATTAACTTATTTTGCTCGTGCCCGAGTTCGTGAACAAATAAAAAGAGAGCCGATTGAGCAAGACAAGGGGGGATCGATACCCACTGGTAGAATTATAGACTGATATCAGTGGGTATCAATCTCATTCTGCTTGTGTAAAATCAAAGAGCGTAAAATTAGGAGAAATTCCAACTATAATACAGGGGAATTGCGGGAAATTAGATGCTTTTAAGGGGAACGAGATAATTTCCTAATGCGTCATAATTTAATGTGTTCACTGTTAGCATTTTTTGCCGAAAAACACAAAATTTAACATGAAAAGTTCTAGGAATCGAAAAAAACGTAATGTAGTGTCTACAAATGAAATAAAATACGCAATAAAATTTTGAAATAATTGGTGCTTCCACCACACATTAGGTTTAATATTTTTTTATCAATTAACTTCAAATTCAATCGCAGAGAAAATTATTTTACATGGAGATTATATAATTCATACACAAAAAATTCCTGTAGGGAAAATGATGAAAGCATACATACAGAAAAAATATTGGTAGGAAATCGGTTACAAGTAAGAAAAATCAATACAGTTGTAAGAATTTCAATTGAAATTCTCAATGGTTTAAAATTGCTACAAATTTTATATATTAGCTACTATAATAATATAACAGTAATTAATTGAAAACATCTACAACTGAAACATCAGTTGCTTTTGCTAATTTAAGACTTAAAACAAATTAGTAAACTGATTCTGTTTTTACAACAAAATTTAATATGGTATAATATGAATTAATCCCAAATATTTGGGACTACATATTATAATTTGATCACAACAAAGTATTTCGATCTAAAATTTTGTTTTCAGATAAGGGAATAAATTTTTAGTTACTAAGATTACAAAAAATGGGATTTCAAATTCTTTTTCGGTCATAAAATTAAAAACCCTAATTTAAACCTCTTTTGGTATTGGTCACTGAAAGAAAATAATATAAATCGAATACTTGTTGTAATTTCAAAACCTTTCAAATATTTTTATTGAAATACCAAAAAATAAAATTAAAATATAAATGCAAGTTTTAACAATAATTTAACAAAAAAAGAAATGGTTTGTGAAAATTAAATTTAGAAACAAATTTCGTATAGAAATCAGAATTGCAAGTAACAATTCAAAAGGTGCTTTTCTATCTGTGGCAAAATAAAAAAAAAAATCTAAAGCAATCTTGAAGGTCTATTGTTAAAGATTTGGTCTAATCTTGAATAGACGAAAAAAAAATGTTGAAAATACATGTATTTATGATATTTTCGTGTCAATTCAACATACGGTAAAGAATAATTAACAATTTATTTTTGTTATTGTTTGAAAAGTGCACACTTAAACAGCAAAATTCTTTTTATATTTTTTTTTTAATACACTTTTTATTTTTGTATGAAAAATAAATTTAAAAAATAAATGCTCATATAGTGTTAGTTTTTCGCGATATTATTTTGCAGATTTAAAATTATCTAATAAAAAAGTTAAATGTTTTGAAAAATATTTGAAATTTTTTTATATTAAAACTGTTATTTATTAGGAATAATAAAAATTTAAATTAGTGTAGTAACCAATATGTGGTTGTATATTTAATTTCGATTCCTACAACCGCAAACACCTTTTAATTTTTCGTTGCTTTAACTAATATTTTCGGTTATAACAACAAACCCTAGTACTAAAAATCAGTTGCTTTAACAAAAACTCGGAAGTAAGAAAAGAAATTGGAATAAAATTACGTGATAGTACATGTGACCGCATAAATTCGATTGGCAACAAATTCGGTTGCGAAGACGAATCTGTTTTCTGGGTGTACTTATTAAAAATTTGTTCATTAAAATTCGTGGATATTATCAATTCTACATAAAAAATACGGGAAAAGTCAATTTCAAAAAACAATCTGAGATGTATTTTTTACAAAACTCATTTTCTGCCACAATAGATACCCTTATTTTTATTTAGTAGCATAATCTACATAATTAACTAGAGCAAAGATACAGAACCAAATTGTAACTTTTTCACAGGAACATTTTTACCTGTGTAAAAGGTTGGTGGCGAATGAAAGGGTTTAAATCTCTATTTAATCTCTTATACTTGTATGTCACTAAAATGTTAAAGGTAGTTCCTTTTAAATGGAAGCGAAAAACCGCATTGATATTATAATTACGGTAATACCAATTATACTTAGGCATAGTCCACAACTCATATCCATATGCATGTCTTTAGGGGCAACACGCCTCCTCGGTTTTAGTCAAAGAAAAATTCCACGAAGTTCAAAATTAACTAAACTGTAAAGTACTGTTGTAGAATAAAAACTAACCACTATTTCAGCCACATTTTGTGGTGTAATTTCTATTATAACATATAATCCCTTTTACCCGCCCACAATTTGTGACAAAGTACCTCATTAATCGTTAGTTTTGCATAGAGAGTTTATTAACATATTTTCATCAGTGACTCTAACTTAACTAAACTCACTACTGATGATTATTGATCTAGGGCTTATTTAAGCAGGTATTCAAAGTACAAGCCGAGGTTGGTTACCGAAACGAATAACGGTAAGGATCGGAACGGTATCGAATTTTTTTAATAACCCGAGTAAAAATAGTTTTATATTGTCATATATCATGTGATTGGGCTACATCTGACAATGAATGGAGTCACATTAAGACACATTTCATTATTTACAACTACATCTGATATTATTTTTTCAACGAATTTCTTGTAAGGTAATTGATATTATTACATATCCCCAAATCTGACTCCATATATAACTACATAAGCCTTATAAAACTAATCAAATTATATGTAGTGATCGATATGATTATATATGATTTGATACTAAGTTTTATAACACTGTATGTGTCGTCGTACTAAAAATATAATTTAATTTAATATAACATCAAAATTAGTTATCTGCAAATTCAGAGTTAATTACTCCCTAGCCAAATAATTTTCACGTGATTTTTTTGCATGTAAAATCATATTAAAAAATGATGCGTACGATTTAGAAGACAAGAGTATTCAAATAAATTTTTTATTTTATGTTTTAAAATTTGGGTCTTCAAAATTGTTAAACCATAGACATTTCAATGTCAATTTAATAGCTGGTATGCATAAAAATTGTGCCTACTATCAGACAAAATTTTATAAAATCAGATATTTTTATATCAAATTAGATATAATTTGATGTCTTGGATATGGACAAATCTCGGATCAAACTGTATCAAATTATATTTAATTTGATATAATTAGACACATGTAGATGACCCATTTTTCGGATCAAGTTGTATGTCGTTGTATATGGGGATTTATCAAAAAAGATATACTTATGTATGACACCATATTAAGATTTTTACCCGGGAAGTACAATTATGATCCATACATTTTTTTGTAAAAAGAACGCAAGATTATAAAATAAAAAAGTTAAAAAATTGTAATTTTTATATAAATTAATAAATACCTGTAAAATATCGATAACTACGCATAAAAATAACGGTATCGGTAACGATAACGGTATTTGGAATTTTGTTAGAGGTATTGGTAACGGTATTCAATTTGCAACGGTAATTAAGCGATAACGGTACTATAACGATAACGGTAACCAAACTTGGTACAAACACATTTATTTTTAAGCCACTATTTAATCATGGTTGATCATGTGAAAAAGGATTGCACTTCCTGTATAGATTCGATTGTGTCCTGTTTAATGTAAGTACCATCGATAATTGGATTAAATATGCATATTTATGAAAAAATGTATAAGCGTTCTTACTTACTAATAATTCTGATCCTGTTAACATTTGTCTCTTTAGTTTCGATGTTGTTCGATACCCGTATGTTGTTTCTGTGTGTATGTATAAAGATCTATTGAAAGTCTATCTCCAAATAATTTAAACCATATGAAATGTCCTTTAAGTTTCCTTTAAACTCTTTGTTTTTCTTAATATCACGATTTTAGCAATGTGTGTTTAAAGATTTCGTTGGATTTGGATTTTCTTTCCTCTGATCCAGTGCATTGACTTTTTGGCGATCATGGATGATCGCAGACTTCTTGTACTAAGATGTTGCTAAAGATTTGTAGTTTTTAAATGCGGGTGTGAGATACATTAAACCCAAAATATTTTCCTCTAGAAAGAATTTAAAAGAAAAAAAAAATAAATAATCTGAAACTATTTTAAGTCACACAAGTATTTTAATCACTATTAACTTACACTATTTTACACCGTAGAATTGTTCAGATTTGGTTAAACGTATAAACAAAATAATGACGACTAAGTTTGAAACATTGATTACATTTTGGTTTTGGATTTGTATGGATCAATTAAGAATCTTAGTCTCCGCACAGAAAATAACTCATTTATTGCCTCTTTTAAAATTATTGTTTAAAATTATTATACAATTGTTATTAACGATAAAACAGGAATATTTCAAAATAATAAATAATAAGCGAAAACGATATCGAATTCCAGTAAAGCCTCATTCATATTGAACCCACAACCAGAAGTTTTGGTTTTTTTTTAGGTTTTTTGATTTGAAATTTGTATGGGATTTGACAATCGAAAACAAAATAAATTTGAAAACTTGTGGTTTTGGGTTCAGTATGAATCAATCAAGTATAAGATTATGATAACATTTTCTCTACGATTGTAGCACGAAATTATATTTTCAAATATTTAGTTTTGAAAATAATAATATCAACAAATTTCTAAAAGCAAAGAAAATTTAAAAAAGCTTAAACGTTTTTAATTCTTTTTAATTTTTTATACTATTTTATAATGGTTACCACACTGGTGAGTTAGATTTTTCTTATAAATATAGTGAATGACTTCATTTTAGCTTACTTGAAACCGATTTCATAGAGAAGTTTAAATATATTTTAACTACAAATACAAACCGAATTGACTACTTTTGAGTGTGTCATAAACAATGACGCTAATAGCAGCCAAGATATTAGGGTTTTCAGTGGATTAAAATTATTCGATTAATCGAACGAACAAACGAAAAATACAAAAACAATAGAAGTTTTGTTCATAGTACTAATGAATCAATTTTATTGAAATTGATTCATAGATTTAATGAAAAAATTCATTAACTATATGTTAAATACGTTTGGGATTTTAGCATATTTAATTCCTTTAATGCAATTAATTGTGGAAAATTTTTTGTTGTTGTTTTTTCTTTGATATTTTAAATGTTTAATAACGCTCCTAGACGAGAACAAGAAATTCTCATTGAGTTTGTAATTTAACTTAACAAATATTTCCAGAAATTCTAAAAACGTCGTCCCCTGACGATTGCCTTAGGCAAGAATGAAATTCGGATAGGGACATGCCTACAACGGATTATTTTTCACAATTTGTTAAATACGTTTGGTATTTTAGCATATTTAGTTCCTTTAATGCAATTAATATATATCCCGATAAAATAAAATTGGGAAAATTTATTGTTGTTGTTGATTTTTTCATATATTGATAATAAAATTTACAACTTTTAACTGTAATTTTTACATAATGAGAAAAATATGGCAAATGACATATGAGAGTAAACATACAACCTTGCGGCTGCGGATTCCGCTGCTGTTAGAAAAAAAAGCAAATTAAATGACTTCATATTTTCTTTCCATGTGTGTACACGTAGTGGTCAACATAAATTTTAAATTTATTTCAGTTTTTTTTTTCAACTTCGGTAAAGATAATTAAATTAAAATTTCAGGCTAAATGAGTCCGAAACTCATAATAAACATGAATGAATGAACTTAAAAAATTAATCGCTTGATCGTTCGATCAAAATTTTGTAGATCGTTTAGTCGATCGAAATAAAAACCCAAATAGTTGACAAGTTTACTAGATAACAAGCTAACAATAATAACAATTTTTAGGATTAGAAACCAAATATGATCCCTTAGCCAAAAAAGTATGGTGTATTACTTATGGCGCCCAACAGTGCTGTTAACTAAAAACGGTGAAGCTGTTCAGCGAACCCCTGCATGGATTTGGTAAGCATTTGTTGGTGTAAATGCCATACAGAGCTATATGAACTCAACTTTTTTACATTCATATTTAAAAGAATTTTTAGCGGAACTCATTGTTAAAAATAACACACTTTGTTACAACTTGTATTTTCCATTCTACTTCTCATTCTCAACTACTTAACTTGTAGTTTTTAAAATATACTTTACACATAAATGGGAAAACGAATAAAAATATTTTTCCGTACATAAAATAAATTATTAGACAAATTCCCCACCAGATGTATGTCAGAATATAATGTGTGTTCTTATTAATTGGAATGAATAATAGGTGATCATTAATTTATACATTCATCGCACAAGGAAAGTGTATATTTTGTTTGTCCTTTTTTTTCTTCTGCTTCGATATGTAGTAGGTGGAATGTTACACTTAACAAAATACGTTAGTAAAAAATTTTGTCAAAAGTGTAATAAATAGATTAAAATAAATGTTGGCAATTTTTTTTGTTGAAATACTGAATTACACTGAAAAAAATATCGCCAATAAAAATTGAAATTAAAATTTTATTAGATTTCCAATTAGTTTTCAATTAAAAGTTTAATCATATCAATTAAATTTTTAATTGAAAATGAGTATGGTGTCGAAATTTTTTTTAGTTTAGTGTAACCCAGAAAACACTAAAAACAATTGTATTAAGAATAATTCGGTAGCCGCAACCGAAAAATTCATTTCATGCTACTGAACCATTCGATTGGCAACAAATGGGGTTGTCAGCACCGAAACTGTTTTCTGGGTGTACTATTTACAACATATTAAAAAAACAAAAACGCTTTATATGCTTTGCGTAAAATCATATTATTTTGTATTATTCATATTTTGACTTTTATGGCAGATATTTAAATTACAACAGTGTGTCAAATATTACTTAAAATCATAAGAAAAAATTAACATTTTTAAAATTACGCATTTTAATAAAAGCGTTATAACTTAATTAATTAATTAGAATTTTAATTGATATAATTGAAAATATTGATTATTTTTGATAAAATTTTTACGAAAAAATTTAATTGATATAACGATTTCTTGATTGATCCAAAGTGAATTAAAATTTCAATTGTATGGATACATTTTAATTGAAACTCGATTTTAGTTTTTTCTGTGTGGGGAAAGATTTTAGTAATCTTAATTAAAAAATAATAAAAATCCTTTAGGGCCATCTTTATAGTGAGAACTAAGACCGAATTTTTCTAACATTTTACTTAAGTCAATAATTTTCAAACAATATTTCTAACTTAAGAAATATTTAAAAGAAAAATTGATGTTAGTTCTGACTATAAATCTATAGGCCCAAATGTATATTTTTGTTAAAGTCGACTTTAGTTAAAAATTTGGACCGTAGTATACTGCAATCGCGACTTCAACAATTAATATAAAGGGAAAAATCATACACCACCGTAGACAAAAAACAACAAATACATTTACTTGGGCACGGTGGCGTATGAATTTTCCCCTTATATAAATTTCTGAAGCCGCGCGTGTATAGTTTGACTTGTTTTTTTAAGTATTCTAATTACCAGCAATTTCGGAGCTCTCATATATAAGATTTTTAAATGACACGTAAAAATGATTATTGTTGTTTTGAAAACACTCTTGTTTTGGTAGAATATATGAACCCTCAGCAAACAATCACAAAAGTTGCCTCTACAATCTAAAAGGCTGTCTCAAAATGACTGTTAATTTTTTAGACTCATAAGTTTAAAAACTTATTTAAATTTATGAGGAAAAATTCGATTTTATACGTTTTTTTTAAATCCAAAAATGGAGCCAAATTATTAAATCCAAAAATGGCTCAGAAATGACTCAGAAATGTAAACAAATTTGAATATTTAGTGAACAATTCAAAAAAGGCTCAATAAAATTATTAATTTTTGAGCCTTTCGAATTTTTTAAAATCATTTTTTTGAGTCATTTTTGAATCAAAAAAGAAGGTTCTTTTGGACGAACCACTTTTATACAAAAATTTGAATTTTTAATACTTTTTGAGCTTTTTTTTTAATTAATTTTTGGGCTTGTTTGCTGGCTGGGATGTTTAAAAATAAATTCGACTTTAAATTTAAAATACTCTTTCATAGTGCTTTAACTAATTTTGAGTGTTAAGTTTAAAAATTGTTTATAAAAATTTTTTTAAGAACTCGTTAGTTAAATTTTAAATAATTTATTGTTAACATACTATATTTTCTTATCTATCTTCTATTACTCGTTGGATGACGCCACTAACGTACCCGTCCTTTTAAAGATGGTGCTATTTCTTCCTCTGCTGGTTTTTGAAGATGGCTACTAATATAAAAACTAAGAGATCTAAAGCAAAATAGACGCAAGGTTCGACTTCCACTTGCTTTATAATACATCTGGCAATATTACAACCCAGCAAAACCTTGGTAATATGTTGGTATTACAGAACACATCACCTGGTAATACCATACCCCTTACCATTGCATTATTTCATAACTAAAATGTAATGCCTTACGTATAATGTGCTGCATAACTACTGGGTAGTAATAGCAACTTATTACCAATGATATATGTAAACACCTCAAAGAAAAGAGTTACTTGTAATACACAACATGAGTTCTAAATAATAGCAGCGACTTATTACAGATGGGATATTTTAAAACCGTAAAATAAGGAGTTACTTTTAATGTGATACGTGATCACTTAATAGAAATAGCCACTTATTACCGATGGTGTATTCAAATACCTCAAAATAAGGAGTTATTTGTAATGCGATAGATGAGTGTTATTTTCTATTTAAAATATTCGATACAAATAATTTATATGTTTTATACATATTGACTGAAATATCTTTTATGTTTTTTGTTAACTTTATATTAATCTGAGTAAATATTAATTAAATATGAATATGCTTCGTTTTAGCATTTATAAAAAATCACCACGATAACGTCTTATTTTAATTTTTTTTTGTAAGAAGTAAGTATATATTTTTATACAGTAAGTGAGCGCATAATTTTAATGTGTTATTTCAGACCTGTTTGTAACACATTTTTTTGGCCTTACTTTAAGCTGTTATGTAAGTAGTATTGTGCTCAGTATCGGTTATGTAAGTGGTTACGCAACTCCTAACATGTAACATTAAAGTAACATGTTCTTATGTTGTTACCTAGCCCTCTTTTGGAAAGTACATACCTCCAATGACATGCCCTTGTTAAAATAATAGCTGTTGGAATAGCAAAGTAAGAGGTTACATACCTTAACTTCTTCTTACAAACCTTATTACCAGGTAATAGAAAGTTTTGCTGGGAACCATAAGGTTGTACAAAGTCACGGTCCATGAAGGTGTCAACAAAAAATAATTACTATCATTAACCTTAAAATAACCAAACGAAATAACTTAAAATACGGAAAACCCTAAAATAAATGTTGAAATGACGTTATCCCATTATCATTAACCGTATGAATCGGTTGCCAACTCTGCAAAAAGCAGGAATATATTTTTTTAAATTTAATTAATTTTTCTATAAGGCCAACAGACGTATTATTTTGAGTGTATGAAATTAAAGTGGATGGTTAAAGTGTATGTCAATAATTTAAAGTAAAATGTATTTGATACAAAAGCGCCAATATTACACGTTCATATGTAAATGCAATTGCATTCTCAGTGTTGATAGATAATGTGTGTTTTGTTTAAGTGTATGCGTGTATGTTTAGCGTTTAAGAAAATTGTCTACAGCTGCTTCTAATTGCGGTAGTAACTACTTCACAGTACAGGGCGTCTTGTCTTCTTGTGTATGTTACAAATAGTGTACAACGGATGGGGTTGATGGTTGGTTTTATTGTTGGGTTATTTGTCAACACTCCCACTTTAATTGTTCGTATGTTTTCTTGTTGTTTTACTATTTTTTTTTTTTTTTTGTGTAAATAAACCAATTGATTGCTTTCTGTCTTTTTTCCATTTTGAAGCAATCAGAGTTTTAATTGTTGGATTATTTGCCTTGAGTGTTGATAGCAGCACTTAATGCGCCCCATGAATTAATTGTTTTTTATGCACCATATGATTCAATCTAATTAGGTGTGAATTTTCATGCCACATTATAAACGATTAGTTTATTAGAAATGTTAAAGAATTATGAAATAAGTTCTAGTCCGGGAGGCAGCGACATTTTGAGGTTGTCATTTTGTTACTGCTGAAATTTTGTATGCTTATAGACAATATAGTAAGCAAACAGAATAAAGTAGTCTGCCGCCCCAAAGTGGTTGCTTAAGGCGTCCGTCACCCCCATAAACATGTCAAATTTAACGAAAATCAAAGTCATTTTGTTACTGCTGAAATTTTATATGATAATAGCCAATATAGTAAACAAACATAAAAAAGTAGTCTGCCGCCCCAAAGATCGGGGGTAGGTATGTTCTGAAAAAATGTATGGGTTGAAAAAATATTGGGGGTCAGTCATACATTTGACTCCTCTAGTGGCAACCCTGGAACAGTAAGAGCGGTGGGAAGAAATTTTATGAAATGAGTTTTGTATGGGAGCTCCCTTATGGAGTGAAGATCGGGGGTGGGTATGTTCTGATAAAATGTTGGGGTTGAAAAAGTATTGGGGGTCAGTCATACATTTGACTCCTCTAGTGGCAACCCTGGAACAGTTAGAGCGGTGGGAAGAAATTTTATGAAATTAGTTTTGTATGGGAGCTCCCTTAAGGAGTGAAGATCGGGGATGGGTATGTTCTGAAAAAATGTTGGGGTTGAAAAAGTATTGGGGGTTGGTCATACATTTGACTCCTCTAGTGGCAACCCTGGAACAGTTAGAGCGGTGGGAAGAAATTTTATGAAATGAGTTTTGTATGGGAGCTCCCTTAAGGAGTGAAGATCGGGGATGGGTATGTTCTGAAAAAATGTTGGGGTTGAAAAAGTATTGGGGGTTGGTCATACATTTGACTCCTCTAATGGCAACCCTGGAACAGTTAGAGTGGTGGGGGCAAAGATTATAAAAATGTGCTTATATGGGAGCCCCCTTAGTGAGTGGAGATAGGAGGTATGTATGTTCGGAAAAAATGTTACGTGAGGAAAATTAAGTGGGGTAGGAAAATTAAGTGGGGGCGACCCTGGAGCAGTTGTGGTGCTTGTTTTGGATTTTTCGGCTAATTTTCACCCTGGTGACGGACGCCTTAAGCAACCACTTTGGGGCGGCAGACTACTTTTTTCTGTTTGTTTACTATATTGGCTATTATATAAAATTTCAGCAGTAACAAAATGACTTTGATTATCGTGAAATTTGACATGTTTATGGGGGTGACGGACGCCTTAAGCAACCACTTTGGGGCGGCAGACTACTTTGTTCTGTTTGTTTACTATATTGGCTATTATCATACAAAATTTCAGCAGTTACAATATTAGTGTTAATGATGACTTGCACTATGAGTCACAAAAACATGTCGCTGCCCCCCGGACTATTCCTTAATAATTAAAATTAGTATAAAGTTGTTCTTCTTTTAAACGGGAAATGCTAAAACAAAACCGAATTTGTGCTGGAAACTGAATGTTTACAAATCGAATGGTTCGTTTCTCACAACAGAAATGCAGTTAAGGTAACGGAACTATGGCTTCAAAAATAGAATTTCGGTGGCTTTGAACATAAATCGGTAGTTATAAACAAAAAATCCTATACACAACAAATTACAAAAAAAAATTCTGTAATGGCTACTGAAAATGTTGCTGTTCACAGGAAAATTTTCTGTTTCAAAGAATCGATTGTAGAATAGCTACTTTTCATTTACAACCCCTTCTACTGTCGACTCTAACACCGACTATTTTTGTTTGAAATTGTCCCAAAAGCAACCACTTCTATAGCTCCAAAGTGGGCGCTGTGGTGTAATGGTTAGCGCGTTGGACTGTTACACGTGAGGTTGCGGGTTCGAGCCCCAACCAAAGCGACATCAATTTATGAAAAATAATAATATGTATGAGTTTTTTCTATCCCTCATACATATCGCAGCGTCCTCCTTCGGTGTTCCCATAGCACTTAACCCCACCGAAGTAAAATAATATAACAACCCAGGAAAATTTTCTGTTCCAAAGAATCGGTTGTAGAATAGCTACTTTTCATTCACAACCCCTTCTACTGTCGTTTCTAACACCGATTCTTTTTGTTTGAAATTGTCCCAAAAGCAACATCTTCTATAGCTCCAAAATGGAACGGGTTGCTCTAGAATCAGTTCTGGAAGTGATTCTATGTCAACCACACCTTCCATATTGGATCCCAGGAATTGGTTCCGGAACCAGTTCCATGGAATCGGTTGCAGTGGAACCAGTTGTAGAATGGGTGTGGTTGGCTACCGATTGTAAAAAATTTTCCTGGGTTCTCTTTATAAAATTAAAAAAAGTGAAACCGGTTACCCTAGAATCAGTTCTGGAACTAGTTCTAGAACTAATTCTACGTCAGTCATACCTTCCATATAGGATCCCAGGAACTGGCTCCGGAACCAGTTCCATGGTATCGGTTGCAGTGGAACCAGTTTTAGAAAAGGTGTGGTTGGCTACCGATTGTAAAATATGTTCCTGGGTTATTACGGCAAATTTTGATTTTTTAGCAACGCAAGTCCACTGATTTGTAGTACACTAAAAGTTCTATAAGTGTCACCTACCCTGATTCAATTTTTTAAAAAACATGACTTATAGAATTTTCAGACAACTAAAGCATACTAGGAATCAATTTTTTTTATTATTTTTTTTTTAATTTTAACAAACTAAGGAATAAATATCAGAAAGCAACGTCTTTCAAAACATGCTATTCATAAATTTAAGCATATAACATTGTAAATTTATTTAATTATTTAAGAAATTAAACCTGTTATAAGTTTGAAGACTTTTGAATGGTGGCTTTGTTAGAAGGTTTGGGCAGGATGCACAAATCTTGTAGGGATCCATTTGAATTAGATGCCCAATCAATAATGTCGTTAAATGATGAAATTATGTGATCACTTTGAACGTTAGATTGAGCATTTTATCCATAAAAGTGTCCTTTCCTAAACATTATAGGATTTTGCAATACCTTTTATCTTTACTTTTTCATTTATTTGTTACAAAATGTTTAATTTATCGAAAATACTCAACTGGACAATTTTTAAAAATGTATCTTAGAATTGAAAAAATAAATATATTTCTTAAAAAGACAATTATAGAATCATTTAATATATTTTTTAAGACTTTAAAAGCATAGTGACAATTAAAGTACCACATGAATCAAATTTTCCGTTCTTTAAAGGGGGGTGACAATTAAAGCACACCGGCATTTAAAGTAGGTGAAAATTATAGAACTTTTAGTGTACAATGAAATTAGTAAAAAAAAAAACATTAATTAGTAACCGCTACTAAATTTTAGAAAAATTGTTTTAAATGTAATTTAAAAATTATTTGCTAAAATTAGCAACAAATTTTACTAAATATTAGTATTTCTGGAAGAAACCCCTCCACCGTATTTATAAAAAGTTCATAAATGTGATGAAAAACTAAAATAAAACTTGACAAATATGATAAAGTTCGCTTTTAATAAAAAATTATGATATGTTTCTTTATATTTATGAAATGATATTTATGATTCCCATGTATTTGTGACGAAAGTAATTATCAGTGTCCATTGCATCGTAGAATATGAGCATTAGTTTAATTTGAAATGCGTAAGTAGAAGATTCAGTTATTATAAATATAAAGACAAAAATCCCCAGTAAAAAGGTAAAATCCAAAGAACTGCTTACCTGTGAACTTCTGCATTTATATAGGTTCAGAGGTTAGCATAGGTTTTAATTTATGTTCTACAACCGGTTCTTTTTATATGGAGTTTGAAATAGATGCAATAGGTTTTTGTTTTCCTCCAAACTAGAAAACATTGCTTTTCTAGAACCGGTTATAGAACTGATTATATAACTAGTTCTGAGAAAGTGAAACCTTACATTTTTACTTTTGGGAATCAGTTCCAGCCCCGGTTCCATGGAACCGGTAGTAAAAACACCTATTCTGGAATATATGCTGAGGTAACCGGTTATAAAAAATTTTGCTGGGTACTTTAATATCCCTTTTTAAATTAGAAGAATATTTTGCTAATTTTACCAACACCGTTTTCAAAAATTTGTAAAATGTTTTTTAATGTTTAGTAAAAATTCAGTAATTTGTAAAATGAAAATAGCAAAAATGTTTTTTAAAGTATATATTTCTACTAACAATAAGTATAAAAATAGTAAAGTGAAATTGAAAACTGTTCACAAATTTTTCTACTAACTTTTTTTCTGAGTGTGCGATTTGCGTGATAGGTGTAAATTCAATTAAAATGATAATTGATATTATCAATTTCTTAATTAAAAATCGGTTTAGTTTTTTGTGTGTATTGCTGCCAACAAAATTCTACATTGAAAACAAATTCGGTTGTTAGCACTAATTTTTTTTGTGTGTACACCTAGAAAACCACAGCCGAACTATTCGATTGGTAACAAATTCGGATGTCAGCTCGAATTTGTTTTATCTGTGTACGATTTATAATGTTAATATCCTTGATATTGGTTTAAAATAATCAAACAATCAATCTATAATCAGCACACATATTTGTTTTTTTTTTTTTAATTATTCCAGATCTCGAATATAATAATTTCTGACATTTTCTTTTGTTATGGCCATCAATCATTTTTAATAACAATCCCATTTTATTTGAGAGGACAACCAAAATAAATTTATAAGAAAAAAAAAAACAACAAGTGACAAGTCTTATTAATACTTAATAACACCAAAATTAAAAATAATTTACACAAAATTTGGCATAATCAGGTAACATGTATGCAATGCACGCGATTCATTACGAATTTTTTGCGGTGATTAGCAAAATCACAAAAAATTAACGAAAAACCTAGCAAGCCATATTGTTAAATGTGACAATATTTGTATAAAACATGAATGTATAAAAAAAAACACGTGTAGAAACAAAAAATAACAAGCCACACCTTGAATCAGTTCAATTTAAAATTATATTTTATACCAAAACTCATTAGGTAATGGTGGCTGCTTTAAAAGACAATTAAATTCACAACTACTAGAATTGAAAACTTCTAAGGGAAGTGTGACACACTTAATCCCGAAAAATTTGAAGCCGAATATCTTCTAAACTTTTTCTTGTTTTAAATTTTGTTCGAAAGCTTTCTGAAATAGGTATTTTCTATTCTGAATAAAATATTCTGGATGTAGAAATTTTTAAGTAATAATAAACATATAAATAGCCATAAACGGATTAAGTGTATTATACCATGAATGCACTTGATCCCTATATGAAGAAATATAAAAAAAAACCGGTTAATTTTTTACACCACATTTTAACTTTCAAATGTGATATTGGACCTTTTTTTTTTTTGCTTATTTGTTCTTTCTTTTCTATCACGTATCGAAATTTCATCCAAATCTGGGTGAACCCCACACACAGACCTTTCTTGTAAGCGGTTTTGTTAAGCGAAATTAACTTCAAAACAATGCAGGCAACTAATACATGTTAAAAAGTACTTATAAAATACAGTTTGTCTAATAATATTCGTTTATTTAATAGAATCCAATTTTCCCAACAAATACACACTTCATCCCTGGTATTAAATGTATTAAAAAAAGGGATCAAGTGTAGGAGAAATATCGTTTTCCTATTTTTGTCATAGTAAAAAATTACAAGATGAAATACGGATTTTTTTAACACGTGGAATAACACCTTAGATACAAATTTTTAAAATTACATAACCAAAATTTTTCTATTTAAAATAAAAACTTCAGAAACATTTGCTAACTTAGATCACAAAATAACAGAAATGAGAAAATAAAAGTGCTCAGAAGTTAAAGGAAACTAAAAAAAAAAAAATAAAAAAAATAAAAAAAAATTTTCTAAAGCGGACCAATCGATAGAAGAAAATTTGTTACTATGTTATGTACTGCTTAAGATAGTAGGGGGTGAAAAGTCATAAAAATCACACATTTCGCACGAAACTATGTGTGAATGATAAATGTATTAATATAAAATATTACGCTTTAAAAGAAGTTCGAAAATTCGACTACCCTTAGATGTTACAATATTATGGATAATCTGAATTTCGTTTGCAAATAATCGAAATAGTGCCTCCGATATGCTTTGTAAAAGCAAAATTGGATATCACATAAAAGATACATCCAAAGTTATCTTTTGGTGTCCAAATTTTTATGTTATGATTTAAAAAATTAATATGACTGCTTAATATGTGTCATGCTGTTATTAGTCATATGATTTAAGCTAGGGGTCATTTCCGCTTTATTCTTTTTATCCAGATTTTCCCAAAGATAGTATTCCATAAATATTTAACATATTTCAATTATGTTAAATGATAACTGTGTAAAATGTACAGAATATTTTGCTAAATATTAGTAGACTAAAACTATAAGTACTGGCAAATCTACACACTTTTTGTAGTTTTTAGTTAAATTTAGTCGAATACAAAAAGCAGTCTATCCTGCTAAAATTAACAGAAATATTTGCTAAAAAAATAGTAAACTGCTCATTTCAGAAGGCTTTTTTTATTTGCATTGATCAAACTAAAATTCTGTATATTTAACATTTTTATTTTTGCTGTTCCTATCTTACTAATATATAGCAAAAATAATTTGCTAATTTTAGGAGTTTTTTCGGTAGCATAATTTTTAACTAATTTTTAGTAGTTTTAACTAAATTGTTTACAGACTTTTTTCTATTAGTGTACCAGTCAATAGTTTTTCCTGTTATCGATACATTCCACAATTCGGTTGGTTCTACTTAAACCCTAATTTAATGGTACACTGAGAGAATTATCTGCATGATATTAATTAATTTTTGCATAAAACCTATGAAGTTTCACTGAACTCGTCCATTGAAACTTTTCATTGAATTAATGGAATTTTTCTTAAAATATTGTCAAAAACTTCATTTTATTTATTAAAAGTTTCATACACTCAATGAAAAAGTTTCATTAAAACTAGATTAATAAAATATATGAAGCTTTTTTTTATCGAATTTAAGAAATTTTTCATTTATATTGTGAAGAAAACTTCATTCTTTTACTGAACATTTTGATTAAAACTCGTCCAGCAAAATTCTCTCTGTGTATGTTTGATTGGGATACCCGTATTTGTAGTTAGCACTTTCGAATATCAATTTTTTTTTCAACAAATTTGATAAATTGTACCTTTTTTTATTATGTTCACTAAATAAATGGTTGCTTCTACTTTAAAGAATTACTAACAAAATTTATTTTTAAAGTTGTTTGGAAATACCAATAATTATATACTATAGGATTGGTTTTTAGTTCCTTTATCCCATTATTATTTCCCAACAAAATACTTTTGATTTAATGACCGATTACAGGTAATTCCAAATAAAATAACATCCTAACAAATAATGGTTTTGATTGAATTCCAACCAATCTTTTTCCTGTACTTAAAATAATACGTCAGTAGAAAAATCTGTCACACGGGTTTCAAATCGATTTGACAAATTTTTAACAAATTTTTAGTTGAAACACTGATTTAAACAAAGAATTAAGTTATCTTCATTTAACACAATACTAAAAATCCTTAGGACTTTAACTTATTTTGAGTGCTAATTTTCAAAACTATTTACAACTAATTTTTAAGACCCATTCGTTAAATTTTACACAATTTATTGTTAAAATATAATATTTTCATGTTACTGATAATACACGGTAGATGGCGCCATCAATGTATCCGAAGTTTTAAAGATGGCGCTATTTCTTTCCTCCCGATTTTGTTAAAATGGCCGATATCTCGAAAACTAAGAGAGATATAGCAAAATTGACGAAAATTTCAACTACCACTAACCATATAATAATATTTTATTGTATTAGTGAAAAGGTTATCTCTATCTAAAAATGAACCATGGTGAGGCATTGAAATTTTTAATAAAAATTTTCCACTTCATAAAATTAACATTTCTCGAAAGCGACATAGAGCAAAACTCACAAAATATTTGCCCCTTTCGAGTGCCCTCGATGATATGAGACCCTAAATTTGAACAAATTGTACGACTCAATATAATTACAAATAAAACTGTAGTTTTACTATTTTCTTACTTAACTTTAACAGAATAATGTTTTGAAATCAACAAAATTTTATTTTAAGCCAAAAAACAGGAATAAATTTTGTAACAAATATTTCTGTTCAGCCAGTAGACTTATTATTTTGAGTGTGTTGTATACATACATACCCTACGGGGAAAGGGACCGGTCCCAGATGACACGCAGGATAGGTCCCAAGGGGGCGGAGACCGGTCGCTGATCGGTCTTTTTGTTTGAAAGAGACATATCACTTTATCATGGCGTTGTCATTGGAAATGACCAATTTCCACAGTTTAGACACATTGTGGCAATAAGGTGGTGTGTCTAAAAATAGCTTTTCAAATAAACTAATAAAAAATTAAGAATTAAAAATAATCTACTTGGCGTTGAAGTAGGGCTCGATAACACAACCTTCTGCTTGTAAGGCAATCGCTCTACCGTCTGAGCTAACGTTGCTTATGCGTGATGCCTGGCTGATGGTTAAGTTATATGTTTTTCGTTTCTGTTCAAATAAAAAAGAGAAAGAAAAAACAAACACACACAGCAAATAAAAAAACATGGAAAAAAAAATAGAAAATAAAACAACATTAACACACACACAAATATGGTGGTGTCTTAAATATGCCCCCGATTGACCGGTCATGGGATAGGTCCCTTAATGGCAGTTGACTTGTTTTTTGCGTTGGCCATAATTTAATTAAAAAATCAATTAAAAATTAGAAAACTACCTCAAAACCTCTGATAATATAAATAAAAATTTAAAAAATTCCCCTTAAGTTACAAAGAAAAGTTAAATGAAATACCAATTGTTAAAACTAAAACAGCTTTAACATTAAAAAAAACGTTGAAAATACAAAACTTAAAATTTCTTAGCAAAACATTATAGAAATTTAAAATAAGAGCAAAAATAAGCAAATCGTGAAGAAATAAAGTTAAAAATAAATAAAAGAGTAAAATAAATAAAAAATATATTTAAAAATATGCCGCGAATTTTGCTTTTATTTAGGTATCGGTCAAGTTTTTTTAAAAGCAACAGTAAAAATAACGGATCAGAAAATACTTAGAAAATTAATTCATTTTTTATTGTTCATATTTGTACTAATTTAGTAATATGCCTTCGGTTGTCCGGTCACGGGATAGGTCCTTGGAGGGCAATTGACTCCTCATTCCCCGTAGGGTATATACAAAATTATTTAAATTTAAATTATAAGTTGTAATGTGTGTGTGTGTCTACATTTTGCAGATGAAAAACAAAAACAAAAATGCAAAAAAAAAAACAAAACAATTTCAAATAAATAGATGAACATTAATTTCTACCGAATCTGAATATAAGCACAATGCAAAGGTCCCCGTTTTTTTCCATACAATTTGACAATTAAAATCGTGCAACGATTTCCGTGAGAGATAAAACTTATTTTATTTTCTCAACGGAATTTCTTATTCTCCTGTTTTTACTCTCAGATTATTTTACTAATGTTGCCAGATTTTCAGACAATTTCAATCACAGTGCAAGTATAGTACGATTACATGGTTGATTTTGTCATGCACACGCATTAGTAATATCAAAGGATTTAACGTTATACATTTAGAAAATATATAAAAAACACTAGTTACACAAAAAAATCTTCACAGCCGTTTATTCTAACTAATGTCAAAAACAGCAACAATTCGTTGGAATGTGGCAAGAAGAAAAATATAAAATATAACCAATTTGACTTTCTATGTGTTCTGTGTTGTAAAAGTAAGATTCCGTTTCCGTTTCTATTATGTTCATTTTTTTCCGTCACGATTTAAGATTCCTTTTCCATTGTATTGTGCTTATTCTCTCTGTAGGTAAAATTCTAATATTTATTTTAACTGAATATTCCATTTGTTTTTATTGATTTTTCAGTTGTTTAAATAACATTCAAAAATAAATAACAACAACCATTTGATTTAAATGAAAATTTATTTTAGGTGGTATTTTCTGTTATTTTAACTTACAAATTATTTGAAGTGTGAGTACTTTTCAAAATTCACTATTTTCACAATTTTTAATCAATACTGGCATACAAAAATAAAAAATTACATTCCAAGAAATTGGGCAAATGAAAATCCACGAGTCATTGTTGAAAAGCCGATGCATCCACAAAGAGTGACTGTTTGGTGTGGTTTATGGGCTGGCGGTGTCATCGGGCCGTACTTCTTCGAAAATCAGGTCGGCCAAGCAGTTATCGTGAATGGTGTTCGCTATCGCGAGATAATAACGGACTTCTTGTGGCTAGAAATTGAGGATATGGACCTGGACGATATGTGCTTCCATTTGCCACACAGCCAACGAAATAATGGCTCTTTTGCGCGAGAAATTCAATGGCCGTGTTATCTCACATCGTGGCGATGTTAATTAGCAGCCACGATCATGTGATTTGACACCGTTGAACTTCTTTCTTTGGGGATATTTAAAATAAAAAGTGTACGTCAATAAGCCAAGAATAATTCAAGAGCTTTTTCAGATTTTTTAAGTATTTTTCTTTATGTGTAATATAATAAATATTAAGTTAGGGCATTTATACCTTAAGCCATTGATATACACTTTTTTCGTTGTCATATCTTTTATTTATATTTATATCATATGAATATAAACTACAATATGCGTTCTTAAGTTCTTTCTAATACCAATTAACCTTTACTACCCCAGTCTCGTCATACTAAGACTCTGCTTCAAAAACTGATATATTCAGATCAGCAACAGATATAACAGGACAGTAAAAATAATAAAATAGTGTCTAAGTTTGGCTACAACCACAAATAAACAAATTTCAAATACCACTGTAGGATTGTCACACATCGATTTCAAAATCTTAATATCGCAATTTTTTTAAAAAGCTTAAAAACCCACAATAAAAATTTTAAAATAGAACCTTAAAACCCGATATTAATTCTTTTTTATGTATTGATTATTTAGGTAGATTCTAATGTAAAGAACCCAGCAAAATATTGGTAATGACATCTCATTGCTGTCTGCATTACCAATAATGATATATTATTACCTTTTGCATTATTCTGTAATATAAAATAATGACTTCCTAATAACGGCCTATGGCAGTCATTGCTTTTAAATATAAAATAATGACTTACTCGCAATATTTTAAATAAGTGCTTTTTACATAGTTAAAAATTATACATTTATATTAATCACATGTAAATATGTTTTGTGTTAAAATTTCTATGACGAGTTCTAAAATTACACTCTAGCAAAAACTTTAATTTCTCTGAATGTATTTCCTGAAGCTAATGGTGTTTGTGTAACTCCTTATTTTTAAGAATCAAGTAGCAGTCGGATAACCACTTATAATTCAACTTTTTGTAAGCATGTTTGTAACCACTTATTATTCAGAATCTCATAACTACTTACTTAAACGACCACGCCACTCAAAAATAATGAGTTTAGACGCCAAAAAATAAGTTGTGCGTAGCTATGAATTTCTATTATATAACCACTTATTTGGTAATGAAAGATTTTTTGAAAAAAAGAGTACCCATGGAAGAATGTCAGGAGGTCAACTTTTCGGCTTTGCTTGCAGAAAAATCTTACTTGTGTAAGAGAATTAATTAAAAAAAAAAATTGTAAAATATTGAAGTTCTGATCACTGTTGTTTCACTTTCGAATACACTCTAACCAAATCCCTGTACGAGGGTAACTTTTTATATTTTAAGACTAACAATGAAAAAACAGAAATTTGTTTTTGAAAATGTCTTTATTGCTTTTCAAAATATTTTCCTTTATGTCCTATACACTTTTGCATGCGTTCGAACCACTTGTCATAGCATTTTTCCATCTCGCGTGAGAGACCTCTACGGCTACATCTGCTGACGAAAATCGTTGTTCACGTATTTTACCTTTGATTACCAAGAAAAAGTCGTTAGGTGCCCAGTCAGGGCTGTTCGACGGATGAATTATTAATTCAATCTTTTGAGTGCTCAAAAAGTCACTTATTTGAGCCGATGTATAAGAGCTCACGTTGTCACAGACGAATTATCTGTTTTATGGGGTTGGTTTTTCTCATTTCTCCGAACACTTCTGGCAAAAAAAATGATGGTATACCATTCAGGATTAACTGTCCTACGTTGTTCTAACGGCAGTGTTGCCACATGACCAGTTTTTCCAAAACAACAGGCGACCATTTGTTTCGAAGTGCTTCCAGAGCGAACACCTTTTGTAGGATTTCTTTCATATCTTCTTTACGGCTAAATTTTGATGCAATATTTTACTTATGTTGGTGGAACTTTGGCTAAGGTAGCGTCAATCACATGACTATCTTGCCGAACGTAGGGGTCGCCTTTTCAATTTTTCGTTATATCTTCGGCATCTAAAGTCGGATTTTAAAGGGTGATATATTGATTTTTTTGCCTCGCGAAGACCAGTGTTTTGCTATAAATGGAAAAGCCAATGAAAAAAAAAATTCAAAAAGCCACCCCTAAGTTCGGCAACAGAAAAAAAAAATTCTGCTGGGTTTATCGAAAAACTTCCTTAGCAAAAGTTGAATGATTTTTTGCGAACTTTAATTTTCTGACATTAGGGTTGTAGCAACTGAGATCTGGTGGGTAACTACTAGAACGGGATACTTGAGGTCAATGGCCCTTAGAGCAAAACACTGGTCTCCTCGGGAGAAAAACATCGATGTATCATACTTTAAGATCCGATTGTAAATGCCAAAGATATAACGAAAAATGTAAAATGGCTACCCCTACGTTAGGCAAAAAAAATAAAAAATTTTTGAAACCTCCTTGCAAAAATACTTCATATTGGAGGGTGTACAGCGCACTTTTTTTTTTGCCTGTAAGGTGGTACGCTGTACTGTCTTGTCTAGATAATCCATATCGAAAATCGTAATAAATCATTGCCCGAAAATTTTTACGTGTTAATTCCATTTTTTTGCTGACATACACTTTCACTTTTTTGTAAGCAACACAAATAATGCTCAGATCACGTCGTCAAAGTTCTGAGCTAGGTTATGGTCAAAAATGTTAAAGTTTCTATTGGAAATATCAGATGGCACCTAACAAGTATTAAAGTGGCCAAGGCTTAGTTACCCTCGTATAAAACTCGTCGGAGCGACAGGGTTGTCGTTAAACCCAAAAATTTTCAAGCAGATATCAATCGAGACTTACTTCACACAGGCTAACTAGAAGATGTTCTAAATTAAAAAATAATATTTTTTCAGTGTAGAACTGAACAGAGCAAAATGTACAATATGAATATTTAAAAAAAAAAAGCTGCTTCAATAATGTATATATTGTTAAAAATGCAATGCAATGCCATCTCGAAAATAAAACGTACATTATAAATTTAATAATGTTACAATTAAAAATAATTTCTTAATTGGCATCTAAGGATCATGTTAAAACATGTTTCCTTTGGTGTCACATTGTCGTTACTATATCCATCAAATGATAACTAACTACTCTAACTAGGCGGCATTTTTGTTTTGTATTTCAAATTGACTACGACTAGTTTTTCTCTTAATATAAACAACTAATATATCATCTACTATATGAAATGATTGACATCAACCCATTCTCTGGTGTCAATCAATATTTGTGCACAGCAGCAATCACACACCAACCCAATCCCACCAATCCATATTCTCCATCGACGCTACAGAATAAGCATGTTTGTAATATGCATCGGTTGGAAATACTACTAGTTTCATATTACTGCGATAATGACTATCAAAGCATAAGTGGTTACTATGTTATGGAGGAGGAGTGTGAGAGGTGGTGTGGAAGTTAGTGTTCGACTATCATCTAAATTGGGACAGACATAAAACAGTGATAATGAGCTCAATATAATTTGCAATTATTAAATGAATCGCTGTATAATGGCTGGCTAGTCACTACTACTATCACAATAATGACTACTGCTACTACTACATCAACTAGCGACACTTTCAAAACGTTTTTATCTTTCTCGTCTTGTTTGTTTTGTTAAAAGTATTAAAGTAAACAGAGAGGACACACACTTTGTGTATTTGTTGTCTAAAACTCGGGGTTATTTTTTTTATCTCTTTCTGCCAAGAAGGAAATGACTCATTTAATATGTACTTTCATAACCATCTCTTTCTCCCTTGTTGGTTTTTAAGCATTCGCCAATCATATTGAATGTTTACTAAACAAACTGGAAATGATTTTGTGGATCGTGGAATTTGTGTAACCGCCATCTATTACAGGGTTTTTATCAACTTTACCCAGCTGTCCATTTTTGTTATGCTATTCCCAAACAGACTTTCGTTCTCTGTGCATGGTTAAACTTTGCTGGTCTCGTAGCGAGCAGCTAAATAGTATCACATTCTATTCAATGACAATTAATGGCTGTATATAAAACTCAGAAACGAAATCAATCATATGTGCAGGGGAAGGTATGGAAGTACTTCGTTATGCTTTTATATGGGTAGTATGTGTTGCTTCAGTCTTATTAATTGACAAATTTGTTGAAATAAAGTCTATTAAATTTGATTTTCCTTAACTGAAAGGGAAAATAATTTATTTATATATGAATGAGGGTATTTACAGTCTATGCCATTTTAAGTAGTAAATTAACATTTATCGTAAATTGTACAACTTTCTATTTGTTAAATTTCAAAAATCATGCTATTTTACAACGATATAACATTAGCACTTAAACCAACGAGCATATAATAAACTGTGAATTCCTTCAATATCTTTATCATATGTTATGTTAAAATATATCTGCAAAGATTTGGCAGATGTGTTGCCAAAAAAAATTAAATATTGACGCAATATCGCAATTTTATATCGCTGATTTATCTTCCCAGCGATATTTTTTGGCGAAATAAAATGTTTTAAAATGTTGCTGAACAACCTTCCCGGGGACAATTTAAATATTATAAATGTCTTAAAATACCTCAGATATAGCTTAAAGAACAAATGCTTTAATATTGACTGGCAATGGCTAGTATGAATAAAAAATAGGGGGAAATATGGGGTTTTTAAGTACACTCAAAAAAAAAAGTCAGTAAAGTCAGCAAAAAATGTTGCTGTGTCAGCAAATTTTTAGTCAGGAGCGTGCTTGCAAAAAAGTTGGTAATTTCAGCAAAAGGTTTGCTGAAAATCATTGAGCTGATTTTTACCAAAAAAAATAGTAATCTTCAGCAAAAGTTTTGCTGACATTTAGTTGACTGCAAATGAAAAAATCCTTGCTAAAATCACTAAACTTTTTGCTGAATATTAGTAGACTGAAAAAAACTCAAAAAACTTGTAGCGAAATTTTACTTTAGTAAATTTATTTGCTGAAAATTTAAATATAGAATATTTGTAGAGTTGTTTTTCTTTTCTTGTCATTTCCGTTTTCACACAAGCTGCGACATCTATATCTTGTCTATCTGATTGTCGTCCACGCTATGCATGCGGTTATCAGCACAATTTTTGTAGCAAAATAAATTAGTAAAACATTAGTTCAAAATTAGTTTAGTGTTAAAAAAATATAACTAAAATTTTTGCTGAAAACGGAATTTCAGCAAAAAAAAATTGCTGAAAACTAGTACACTAAAAAAAAAAGTTAGTATAAAAATTAGTAAAACGGTTTCCAATTTTATTATACTAGTATTATACTAATTTTTAGTATAAAGTTGTGTTTTAGTAAAATAATTTGGTATTCTCATTTTACAAATTACAGAATTTTTTACTAATTTGAGTTGCTAAATCTACAAATTTAATTTTACTAAATTTTGAAACCCGATTAGCTAAAATTAGCAAAAAAATTACTAATCTTTTTTATTTTGGAAGTTTAAATTTTCTTTTTTTTGAAAATATACACAACCTGATAGAAATTTTTGTTGCAATATGATTACCAGAAAACCAAGTTGTTTTTAAGCGTTTTTTTCCATTTATAATAAAAATAGATTTGTTCTCTAAATTTTTTTGTTGTTTTTTAATGTTTATATTTCCACGTTTTTTTTTTGCTTTTTTCGAATATTTCTTTGCTATAAATACAAATTAGTTCGCAATTTTTTCAATATGTATTTTTATCATCCATATTCGTACACTCGGTGAAAAAAAGAGTTATCATATTGATGAAACTGCTTCATAAATCAATCATCGGCAATAAATATGACGAAGCGTTTCATAAAGCAGATGATCTTTTTTATACGAAAATTGATGCCAAAACGTCTTTCAAATTAGTTCGTATTAACCGATAATTCGTCTTTAACCAAGTTTAGCTTAAAATAATTTTACTGTAAATGGTACAATTGTTTTCTATTCTAAAGCTGCCTACACACGAAGGAACATTCGTCACAAAATGCCGTTCGTGTATAGCGACCTATAGAAAATCAAGCATGCTGTACAGCATGCTGGACGGCTGTATGAATTTGATCATGTAGTGTCTAATTTGATAGCTTGTCAAACATGGTGGACGAAAAACAAATTTTTTTGATTTTTCGGCAGGTTTGACAAACACGCTTTACAGTGTAATGGAAAATATCATCAAACATTAGGGAATTTTACATTTTTAATAAGTTATTTTGTGACAAGAAATGGAGAAATGAAGTTCGTTCATGAACGACACAACTCTAAGCACGAGGTTTTTCAACAAAAACATTCGATAGTGTTTTGATAGTTAAAAAAATAAAGTGAATTAAAATAATAACTTGTAAAAATCAATAACAATGGTACATATTGGACCAGTACATGGTGGTCATCCTGGGGTACTTGCTCCACAACATATGCCCATCGCACCCAGTGGTCCTAATACTCTTCAAACATCATCTTCGACCGGAACAACATCCTCATCTTCAAATAAATCGTCTTTATCCGTAAAACCCAATTATACTTTAAAGTTTACTTTGGCTGGTCATACCAAGGCAGTATCAGCTGTTTTCACCCAATGGGGAATGGTTGGCGAGTTCATGTGAGTACCAGAAGTGGGAAAAGAAATAATTTCGAAATTTTATGAATTGACCTGTCTCGGCCGTTCTAGCTATGTTGGCTTATGTCGTATTTGGGATACAGCCAGTGGTCAGTGTTTGAAGACTTTAATAGATGATGGCAAGTATATATTGGCGGCTACTTTGGATAATACTTTGAAATTATGGGACTATTCAAAAGGAAAATGTTTAAAAACCTACACTGGACATAAAAATGAAAAATATTGTATTTTTGCAAATTTTTCAGTAACTGGAGGAAATGTTAGTTAAAGGCAAGATTTTTTTTATCTATAAATTTGTTTTAAATGTTTGTAATATTTTTTTGTGGGTTGTTTCCGGCAGTTAATATGGTTTACATCTGGAATCTACAATCGAAAGAGGTGGTCCAGAAATGACAGGGTCACACCGACACTGTGTTGTATACTGCTTGTCATCCAACAGAGAATATTATTGCTTCGGCGGCTTTAGAAAATGACAAAACCATAAAATTATGGAAAAGCGATACATAATTTTACAATTACATATGGTTATCCCAATATTGGTTCCATACGTGAATTGGTATTTAAAAAGGTTTTGCTCGTATCAATGGCAAAAAATCACCCATTATTAGTTTGGAAGATATTATTCATGAGATATTTACAGTGGGTACAAAGGTTCAAGCTGTTAGTGAATTTATGTGTGCATTTTTAGTAAGTTTATTGTCTTTATATTAAGGGTATTCACGATGGTACATGTGCATATTTGCAATTTGCTAATTTGCTATGCAAATTGTAACATATCGTGAGCGTCTTTTTTAAGATCAATTGCATATTTGCTTTATGAGCTATTTTGTTTACTGCTGTTAATTTTTTTCCTAAAAATATCGCTAAGTCAAACTAAAAAATCACTAGAAACTAGCTGAAAATGGTAAAATATCGCTAGATTTGACAAGAAAATAGCTAAATTGGCAACAGTGATTTTGTTTACGTCAAAAGTAAAAATAAATCGTATTTTTGAGAAAATTTGTGAATCATAAAAATAATAATAAAATAATAAATAAAAAAAATTTTATGTTAATAAAAAATCACAACCAATTTTTTTATTTAATTTCTTATTTTATAAATCATAATATGGCGGCTGATATGTTAAAAACAGATGTTTTGTTTTATTTGCAACTTAGCTTATATGCAAAGTGATTTTTGCTAAAGGTTTTTTTATTGCAAATGAAGAAAAATAAAGCAAATTGCAAATACATACATTTTGTTGTTGTCTTGATGCAATCGTTGTTTTTTTGCAATCATTTGCAACGTTTGCATCGTTTGCAATACCCATCGTGAGTACCCTTATTAATTTATATGTAGCAAAAATTAACTTCTATTTTTTTATCTACAGTTTTATAGCCCACGTGAAGCTTGGAAGAATAAAGTGTCGGTATCCTTTAAGCGTGGAGGCGAATACGGCGATCGTGGTAATGGTATCAATGATTTAATAGCACACAGTTTTTAAATATATTTTTGTAAAATTTGACACTGTTACTTATAAACTAGAAAGTATTTTAGGGGATTTGACATGTCTTTCATATTTATGTGGTTTTTCATTTTAAATGTCCGATTGAATGTAAACATGTATGGCTCTTCAATCACATTTTTTTGGAATCAATTTTCCTAAAGACAAGTTATCAACAGCAATCCTTAGCCTGACAACTTATCTAAAAAATATAAATGAAGAGAAAAATTTATAAATTTTACTCCTATGTTAGTTAATTTGATAATTTCACATTTTAAGTCGTTTAAAACATGTTATTTTTCGCTGTTTTCGCATCAATTTATTAATTAAAGGAAATAACAATTGCCTACTTTTGTTAACTTTGAAACTCTTAATTTCTAATTATAATCTTTACAGCTGAGTTTCATACTGAAGTCTTTAACTTCACTAATAAACAAAAGAAAATGCCAAGAAATTTGTGTACGAAATGTGTATGGATTAATAAAAGTAAACTCAAAAACCTACACGGTGGTTTTCATACTGAAGGTTTTTGAGTTAAGCATTAGTTATTTAATTTGTTATTTCGTATACAATTTTTTACATTTTATCTTTCAATATCGTTAAGTTCAAGTTAACTTTAAATATGAAACCGAGCGTAATAGATAAATAATAAAATGTACCTACATTAATTTGGATTAAATGTGGGCATTTTTTTTATACTTTTAAAAGTGAATACTTATGAAAATTTGCATTAAATGAATGTGTGACTTTCTTTTAAATACTTATATATATTAATACTCCAAAAATTAATTTAAATGTGAATATCAATTTGATATTGATCTCAAAAGCCTATTATTTAGTACATATATTTATAATAAATCTTTTTATCTATTTATATACATACATTCAATGTATCATTCATCTAAAAGTTATTTAAATTTTAAAACTTTACTTATAATTAAATCGTATTTAAAATTACATTTCATTTTATAACTAAAAAGAAATAAATTTTACTATTCGTAAGCATTTTTTATGGATTTTATTTTAGATTTTTTGGAAATAAAATACAGTATGCATACTAATATTTAGTATAAGTACTATTTTATTTCCATTTTAAATTTACAGAAATTTTACTAATATATAGTAAAATTACTAATTTTTGCTTCTAAATGAATTTCACTAATATTTAGTAAGGAATTTGGCTAATTTTAGCAAATTGATTTCCATTATGAATATACTAAAATTATACTAAATTTTAGTAAATATTACAAATTTTTTCCACAACTTTGACTTTACTAATAATTACAGACACATTTTGCTAAAATTAGCTAATCGGTCTGCTGGCCTAATATTAGTTAATTTTTCTGTAATATTACAGTTTTTTCTGTAACTTTTACAGACTTTTTTATTTGAGTGTACACTTGATATACAAGACGTTTTACTAATTTTTCTACTAACTTATTTTTTTGAGTGTAGTTACTTCACAATTCTAGTCCGCTTGCGAGTAGACGAAAAATTTATATTTGCGTTAAAAGTAATTCCTAAGCCTAAAGTAATTGCTTCGAAGTAATCGCTAAGTTTTATTCATATGACCCAATATGATTTCTTTCAGACGATATCATTATGGAATTTTCTTTATATTCCTATGTTTTAGACAGACTTTATGAAATCGGCACCGGAATTGGATTGGAAACGGAATTGAATTCTGTAAACGGGTTTATAAAACTTAACGGAAATGGCATTCGAATGACGTCAAAAGTTTTTCTATATTTATGGTTTAGAAAATTTAACGCATAAAAATAAATAACTCTACACTTAAAGTAATACGTCAGTAGAAAAATCTGTCAAACCGGTTTCCAATCGATTTGACTAATTTTTAACAAATTTTTAGTTGAAACGCTGATTTAAGCAAAGATTTTAGTTATCTTCATTTAACACAATACTAAAAATCCTTAGGACTTTAACTTATTTTGAGTGTTAATTTTCAAAATTATATGAAACTAATTTTTAAGAACCCATTCGTCAAATTTTACAAAATTTATTGTTAAAATGTAATAGTTTCATATTACTGTTGTTACCCGGTAGATGGCGCCACCAATGTATACGAAGTTTTAAAGATGGCGCTATTTCTTTCCATCCCGATTTTTTAAAATGGCCCATATCTCGAAAATTTCGACTACCCCTAACCGTACAATACCTCAGCGAAAGGGGTTATCTCTATTGAAAAATAGACCTTGGCGGGGCCTTGGACCCTCGGAAATTTTTAATAAAATTTTTCTACTTCATAAAATGGCCCATATCTCGAAAACTAAGCGAGGTAGAGCAAAACGGACAAAATGTTTGCTCAATTGGAATGCCGTTATGTGCACTCACATAATATTGAGTAGGCCCGAGCAGAGCTTTGAAGAATTAATTCCTTAATTCAATTTTTCAATTCTGAATTAATTCACAAAGCACCATATATTGAATGGAATTAATTCATATTTGTTTTCGTTCGATTTATTTTGTTACGAATTAATTCAATTGCTATAGTTTTTTTATTAAATCAAATGAATTAATTCACTGGTGAACGCGTTCAATATTATAAATCGAACGGCAAAAAATTGAATTAATTCCTTACTGATTTAATTCACCACTGAATTCATTCAATTTCATTTCCATTCAGTGAATTAAAAAAAAATAAAATTAAATTCAGTGAATTAAAAAAATAATAAAATTACGTTCAGTGAATTAAAAAAAAAATACGTTCATTGAACTCAAAGCCTACGTAATTCAGCATACGTAATTTTTGTTTTTCAATTAAGTGAACGTAATTTTTTTTTTTTTTTCAATTCAGTGACCGTTATTTTTTCTTTTTCACTGAATGTATTTTTTTTTTTTTAATTCACTGAATGAAAATGAAATTGAATGAATTCAGTGGTGAATTAATTCAGTAAGGAATTAATTCACTTTCTTTTTCCGTTCGATTTATAAAATTGAACGCGTTCACCAGTGAATTAATTCATTTGATTTAATAAAGAGAACTATTGCAATGGAATTAATTCTTTGAATTTATTGTTTGATGAACGCGTTCAGTTGAACGAATTCAGTGAATTACTTAAGAAAAGGAATTCATTCAATTCTAAAGAAAATTGAATTCGATTGGTAGTGAATTCATTCAAAAAAGAATTAATACTTCAAAGCTCTGGGCCCGAGGAGGGCCCGAGACCCTAAATTTGGATAAATTCTACGACTCAGTACAATTACAGATAAAACTGTAGTTTTACTAATTTTTTACTTAAGTTTAGATTTGTTAAATTTAACAAAAGAATTTGTTAAAATCAACAAATTTTATTTTAAGCCAAAAAACAGGAATAAATTTTGTTAAAGTAACAGATTTTTCTGTCCATCCAACAGACGTATTATTTTCAGTGTAGTAGTAAGCAAAACTAATTTTGTCAAAATTTATTGATATTTAGTGCCAAATTTGCCAAATTTCGAAAGCGAAAATCGCCATAATTTCATTTTACTTATATTTATAGCAAAACCAAAATTATTTGACTACTGGATTTCTTGATTCGTCTTTAATTTTTATGGCGCTATATCGCCTAAATAAATTAAAGTTAACTGTCGAACGAACTGTCATACTGCGTCACTTTTTGACATTTATTTATACTCTGGCAAATCATCATGAATAGATTGACGCTTAAACAACGCTGGTGGCATCATTGGACCTTATTTCTTCAAAAATGAAGCCGGAGCTCGCGTTACGGTCAATGGAGATCGTTACAACACCATGGTGAATGATTTTTTGTTTGAAAATATGGATGACATTGATCCGGGCGAAATGTAGTTTCAACAGAATAGCGCTACGTTCTATGTATACGGTGACCGCCAACATCGACTATTGAAACCAAAATTGGTCAATTGGCCTCCAAGGTCTTGAGATTTGACACCTTTCGATTGTTTCCTCTGGGGCCACGTGAAGTCACTGGTTTATGCTGATAACCCAGCAACAAATGACTCCTTCGAGGCTAACATTGTTCGTCTTATTTGTGACATTATATGCTCGAAAAAGTTGTCCAAAATTGGGCATCCAGAATGCACTTCGTCAAGAACAGCCGCGGTGGCCATATGCCCGAAATCATTTTTAAATGTTAATGCCATGTATTGATCTTTGGAATAAAAAAAATTGTTTGGATTAAAATTTAATTTTTTGTGTTATTTTTTAAAATTTAAAGTTCTATCGGGCTTAAAAAAACGCCCTATATATAGTTTAGATATTATCGCAGTCAGAAGCAAGGGCATTAGAGGGTTAATATACTTCTTTGCACTAATCTCAGAAAACTCTTCGCATGCGGTCAGAAATTTGTCAATCTGATAAAAGATCCTTTTGAGATCATAACTGGATACACTTCGATATTGACAGGCATGCTCATGAAAAGGTATGATTCAGAAATCTTACAAAAACTGACTGGACTAACAATAACTTAAATAGGATCCTTTGCAATAAACTTAAGGAATTAGACAATCGATTATCCTTCTCGAACAGTCGGTGGGCACTCTTAATGTGGCGTTTAAAGTTTCCTGCCATCAAACTAGGGCGAAGAAGAGTTACCCTCCATGGTGAAGTAAAGAGCTCTTTGAGCTACGCAGGGAAACGCAAAGAACCTTACGGGAAATTTAAACAAACTGTCACCGAACTGGCGCCTTTATATGAAATAGACTGGTCACTTTTACATGGCGTTGTCATTGGAGGGGGAAATTGACCCCTTGTGACATGTCACAAGACAAATCCTAGGACAGGTTACTGAACTCTCATAAAAAACAAAGTTCAGGGACCTGTCTTGTGACATGTCACAAGGGGTCAATTTCCCCCTCCTATGACAACGCTATGTAAAAGTGACCAGTCTATTTCATATAAAGAGGCCAGTTCGGTGACAGTTTGTTAAAATTTCCCGTAGGGAACTTTCAATGCCAGCTATATCAGTAATTCGTGGCAGCAATATCGCGATAAATTGAAGACTTACTAGAAAGCCTTCTCAGCTGCATTTTTTAATTTATTTTTTTCTGTATACAGCCTTAAAGTATTTGAGAAAAACATTTCTGATACCCATGTTGCCCATGTTGTGGACCCAGGGTTGCCACTTATTTGAAATATATGAAATATTGCTCAAAACAGCGATATGGGGAAAGTCATCCTAAAGCCGAACGATAATGATTATCAAAAAAATGCCAGACACCCACGCAAATATTTCTTATTTGTTAATTTATTTCTTATATTGGTTTTAATATAAGAAATAAATTAACAAATGAGAAATTAATTAAAAAACGAAAATTTGGGTCATAGTTGACCCCACTGTTTAAGACCTAAACATGAGATTGGGCTGTTACAAAAAAAATATGTACATTTTTTTCTCCTCTTATTACACATCTGAATCTCAATAAGATCGGAGAGAACACATTGCGATACCTTACTTGTAAGCAAAGTTCTTACCAATAAACACACGAATCCTGCTTATGTAAAGAGGAATGACGGCTCCTGGTCGGAAGCGTCTGAAGACTCTTCTGGAATTCTCCTCGACACTTATTTGCCAGGATGCGTCGACTAACAATAGTAATTACGATTGTCTTATGCCAGGCGGTTTTCATCGCCTCTTTCGAACATTGACAATTTGTATCGAAAATGTTAGCCTTTGCAGACGTGTGTAATTCTTATAGCTGAATTTTCGATACAAATTAAGAAGAGAGTGACTTAACAGAGGTACGGAGAGTTGGGAAGTCTTTTAATTATATAGTCGTGCTTATGCGACGGTTACAAACACTAGCTAAAAAATATTGCTTAATATTCTCCCATTTTGGACAATCTGGATAGTAGGAAGGATATAACTTCTTCGGCAGTTGGAAGCTTCTTGCCTCAGGGTGATCGAAGCGTGATCATTCCCTGGCTGGTCGGAATATATGTATAGACTCTGTCTTACTCTTAACTATGTTCCACTTAGCTGGAGAATGGTACGGGTGGTCTTCATTCCTAAAGTTGGCAAGAGAGCTCACGAGATCAATTAATCTCTCATCTTTCCTACTCAAGATATTGGAAGGACTAACAGACGCTCATATTAGGCAAAAACTCGAGGGATCGTTAAAATTTATAATGCAATCAACAAGGCCTTAGTGGATGTGGGCGTTGAAATCTTTCCCAGGCAAGTGGATAGTAATCACGTTTGACACCAGAATTGGAATTGTATGTTTGGAGATGTTAAGATGTGTTGGACGTGGTACAAAATCCGGATAGAGTGATCCGTCCAGCGCTGATTGATTGATGGTTTTAAGCAAAGGCATTAAGCAAATACCAGCTGAAGAAAATCATTGGCAATTTCGTATTTTTGCAATATCCCTGATACCTAAAAAATCCTTTAAATTTCGAGTGAATTAGCAACCGAAATTTCATGTACATCTGTGAATTTTAGTGGTATATGTATTTCTTATTTAAATAAACATTCATTATTTGCGAAGAAATAACAATTAAAATCTGTTGGTTTTACTTGAAATTTTTATTTTTTTCGTTCTGTAATCTTGATGCTTACAGGATGTTACAACGTGAACCACTTAAAATGTAAAAACAACAAAAAAAATCATTCAAACTTATTCACTTGCTGTCTCTGTTTTTGATGTTTTTTTTTTTGTTCATTCTTATTCCAAGCCTTTGGTTACTTAACGTGGCTTTAAGTTTAAAATGAGGTGTTTATTATCACCAGTTATGCTGCTTATGGCAGACACAACAACATTAATAAAAATAAAAGACACCTCTCCTCTACTGTTGTAAAATGCAGCAAAATAAAGAAGAAGAAAAAAAGATGATTATAAAGCTCTTGCTACTTAATGGCTGCTAAAGTTTTTTTTTTATATTTTAAAACCATAAGACAATTCACTTTTGAAAAAAGTTGGTATATAACAAACTACCAAATAAGTAACGCCCACATTTACAAATAAATTTACACCAAAGTGGAAAAAAGTAAGAAGAAGGCTTTAATCAATGTTTGAAATGGCTATAGATGATGGTGAGGTATAGATGAACAGCTCCTGCTATTTTTGCGAACAAATAATAAACATCATCATGGTTATATTTGCTCTGGACTTTTAAATTGTTTTGTTTTTTTTGTCTGTTGTGCCAACTGTCTGTCATTAGTTGGTGTGAAATTTTGCAGAAATACCAATAAATGAGCACAAGATGATATAGAGTTCTTGTGTCTTTATAGCAAGAGAGTTTAGAAAATATGAGTTGTGAGATGAAATAACTTCCACTTGGGAAACAAGTTTTTGTTTGTTCATGTTAAGCTCTTTTTCCAAATTTAGAGAGCTTTTTTGCTGATGAATAAAGAAAAACTTGTTTAAATTGATACTACCTCCCCATGAATATTCGTATATGGATGCCACCTTTGCCGTTCTCTTTCTTAAAGCAATATTTCTGCCCAAGCGTTAGAACGTAACAACTGGTTGTATTGTTTCTTCTTCTTTTTCTCAATACCATGAATATTGAAATCCATTTGTTGATGTTGTCGCTGTCGTCGTCGCCAACATCACAATCAATGTTTGTATTTTAGTTTAATCGACAATTATTATGAGTAGAACCTTCAACGCGTTACCGGGCGAATACGCGTTACCAAAATTATATACGGTTAAAAACAAACGGTTGCCAATTACGTGTAATATGTACGTTAATATGGTGTCTTATGTGTAGAGGGGCCATTAATTGAAAGCCGCTAATTGTGACAAAACTTGTATAGAAAGCGTCAACTGTCAAAAAAAATTTCTCGTTTCTCATTAACCACTCTCGCCCATAACACAAACACACACTTAAATATATAATTTAGAGAGTCTATAATTTAAAATTCATGCGTGTGTTATAAAGCTAATTATAAATGTGTAAGAGAGTTTACTAAAAAATATGTTTAAAAAAACTTAAATAATTAAATGTTTTTGTTGATTGTTTTAGAAAACAAATAACCACCACCGACAGCCACTATTATCCATTGTCGACCATCATCTGTACTATTTATTGTAACGATAATGGCGTTAACAGCTTGTCAACTCAAGCAAAACGGATACGCTCCATTAAAGTAATCTCGTTTTTAAATATCTCTTTACAAATATTGTGGTTAAATACATTATTCTAAACAAAGTTGTCACATTTAGAAGAGTGACGGACGGTCAGCAAACCGACGGTTGAACAGTTTATTTTCAATTGATGTTCTATAAAAATTCAATTAATAATACAAAAGAATTATTATTCTGCAAAAGAAAAATGTGCCAATTATATTAGACCATTTGAAAATAAAGTGCGCGTGTGAAAAGCCTATAAAATAGGTCTAGATCTTGTTTAATAAAAGTGTTTAATAAACTAAAATTGTAATTTTTAAGTAATTCCTTAATTATTTTGCCAATGGTCACGTGTATCCAACAACGTTTAACAATGCTGCCTTTGGTGCCGTTAAATCCTTTTGCTGTAGCTCATAAAATAACAGCTCCGGCGGGTAATACAGCGGCTAAAACTAATACCATTACCACAACGATAACACAAGCAACGAATACTAAACCAAAATTGGCATTTAGTATTGATGCATTGGTAGGCGGCGGTGGCGGTGGAGGAGTTGGTATTAGGGACACCAACAGAATTGAGGAATCCTTAATACAAAATTCCTTAATCCAGCATAATCACAAGGAACACATAATCGCGAACAGAAGAACCCCATCTGCAAGTCCCCTAATGCCAGCAAATGATAATTTAACATGTATAGAACCTTTAGAATTAAGAAATAGTTTTCGTGAAATAAAAAAATCTTCATCTCCTACTCCTTCGTCAGCTTCTCATAATCAACACTCTCCTGTGATACAAATACAACAAGAATCTGGCATAGTAACACCTAGTGGGGAACATATTACATCACCCTTAAGAGAACAAACACAATCACCAACAATACCAAATGAGCCCCTACAAGCTACAAGTAGCCGCTCAACAACTCCTCTTAACTCGCCGCGTGATATAGAACCTATAACTCCAGAAGATCAAAGAATGTATAAATTACAACCCCAACTGCCTCCTGGGTTAGTAAGGCCATTTCCTTTGCCTCCTCCAGGAACCATACCCCTAATACGTCCTATACACAGCCCCGGTGATACATCATTACTTAATAGAAATGAATTACAACATCCTACAAATTGTAATCCATCTACCAGTCTACTACCACCACCTCCAAATGCAGCACCCACCTCAAATCCTCACTTACTAGCGGCACAATTTCAAATGGCTGCAGTTCTAGCTCATCATCAACAACAACAGCAGCAGCAGCAACAACAACAGCATAATCCAAGTGTTCCCCATAATCCTAACCTGCCACCACAACATCCACAAGGCCCACCACATCTACCTCCTCATCTAATGCATACCCATCATTTAGGCATCTTTCCGCCGGGGCCACATCATCCACCTTTTGGTAATCCTCATCTTATCAGGGATACTTATCCTTTGTATCCGTGGCTTTTAAGTCGTCATGGTCGTATATTTTCTCATCGATTTCCAGGTAATATTTATTTAATAACCCCCCTCCCCCCTCCTCCAAAAAATTAAATGGTGTTAGCTCAACCAAATTCCTTACTCTAATAATTTAATTTATTTTGTGAAAATATGATAACCGATGAAAAAAATTCAAATATATTGTAATATAAAGGGTGAACACACCAAAATTGCGACACTTGGAAAGCTTATAACTTACTCAAAAAAATATTTTGAAATTCAAATACCCTGAGTAGGCTATTATGTAACTAAATTTCATGTATGAGAAATTTCATTCGAATTTGACTTTTAGTTTCGTCAAAAATGACCACCGAGTTAGAAACGAGGCAAATTATTTTGCACGAATATATAAAAATCCGGTTCTCAGCGCGCGTAAAATTACGAAAAATTTAAAAGTTCACCACTCGACTGTTTCCAGGGTTTTACATGGCTACAGAGAAGGTCTGACAATTGCTAGAAAGCCTGGTAGCGGAGGTGAGCATGACCAAAGTGCTACAAACAGTGCTCGGAAGGTCCTCAGGGCATTTTCGCAGGATCCGAAGAAGTCGTCACGTTCTGTTGGAAAATCTGTACGTAAATCGCAGTCTTTCGTACAAAAGGTAAAGCGGCAAGCTTCACTGAGAAGTTTTAAAGCTCAAACAGCACCAGATCGAGACGCAAAGCAGAATGTTACGGCGAAATCCCGCAGCTGCAAGTTGTACGAATCCCAAATCACGAAATATGAATGAATTGTCATGGACGACGAAACCTACTGCTTTTAAAATTTCAAATATATTGCTGGCCAAGATTTTTATACTGCTGCAAGTCGTAAAGATGCTCCTGAAAGCTGTATATTGAAAATAAATTCCAAGTTTCCAAAAAAATACATGGTTTGGCAAGCCTTTTGCTCCTGTGGTCGTAAAAGCAGCCTTTCATCGCATTTGGAACAATGAACGCTCAAATTTATCGGGGTCTTGGAATTATATCCGAAAAAGTTTTGGACATAATCACCCAAACTGGAAGTTGAGACTATGACCGAAACAGTTTTCTGGGGTTTTTTCTCTGTGGGATACCCAAAGCCGGTTTCGCTAACGCAAGTAATTTTGCGTAATGTCATTCGTCTGGAAAATGGGGATAGTCTTCAAAAAATTATTGTTCATAATCGCCGCAACAAATCGGTCTTAACCCCCATGAGGACTATGACGGTTTTTATTATCAAGATAATTGTAATTTAATAAAATTTGAAATAAGATTGGTTTGAGTTCTACTTTAATATTTTGGTAAATTCCAAACAATAATGAAAATATAAATATTAATCAATGGATGAATTGGAAAATTAGACAAGATTTTCTTTCACTAATATTGTTGATTTTAGTGCGGCCCTTGTTGAAATTCAAATTTTGATACTTTTTAATTTTTTTTTCAAATTTTGTTTAAAGTTTTTTATTTAAAAATTTTTTGAATAAAAAATTTGTGCCTGTTTTATAATCAGAACTATGATCCATCTGAAAAATTCTTAGATAAGAAATATTTAAGAAATAAATCAATTTTATACTGAAATGTTACTTAATGAAATGTTTTAAACAACTGTATCTATTAGATATGTGATAGAGCAGAACAAAATAAGAGACACGTATTTTTTAGTAATGCAATCTAATTGCAATTTAATTGCAATTTATCCCGTGCAATTAACTCACGTTGAAGAGTTAAAAATCGGGATAAAAACTAACCTATTTTTCCAGGGAAACATGTCTGAAATTTAGAATTATTTGAACACACCATTAAAGTACTCGAGAAAAGAAAAAAATTGATTCCTATATTGCCCGCGTTGTTGTTTGGGTAATATTTGATATATTTGTGAAAAAGTTGCTATGAGAAAAGTCGTCACAAAACCGAACGATAACACATATCGAAAAAAACTCAGATAAAACTGGCATTAGTATATGTAAATTTAAGCTAAAAACAACAACAATGTCCCATACAATCTCTGCTATTCGAAAAAAAAAAATTGAATAACAAAAAAGGTGGAGGTCTCCAGAAAAGCTTTAATTTGGTACCCAATTTGTCTATTTTCTTTAAAACTTCTTTAAAACTATAAGAAATAAATTTAAAAAAACACTAAAGAGTTGGTAATCTTTGTACCCAGTTTTTAACTGCCCAATTGATATTGGGCAGCTACAATAGACGAGTTCCAGTGGAACTTCGTTGGTTTTATGCAAAAATTCATTAATATCATACAAGGCAATTCTCTCAGTGTATGTTGTATGGCCCTCTGCCAAAGCACACTTTAGCGCAAAGTTATTAGACACTTTAGCACAAAGTTAGTAGAAAAATTAGTAAAACGTCTTGTATATCAAGTGTACTAGTTTTCAAAAATTTTTTTCCTGAAATTCCGTTTTCAGCAACAATTTTTGTTATATTATTTTAGCATTAAACTAATTTTTAACTAATGTTTTACTAATTTATTTTGCTACAAAAATTCTGTTGATAACCGCACTTATAGCGTGGACGACAACCAGATAGACAAGATGTAGATGTCGCAGCTTTCTAGACGTAGTAGTACAGACAACGGAAATGATAAATTTAAAAAACTCTACACAGTTTCTATATTTGAATTTTCAGCAAATAAATTAACTAAAGTAAAATTTCTCTACAAATTTTTTGAGTTTTTTTCAGTCTGCTAATATTTAGCAAATAGTTTAGTGATTTTAGCAAGAATTGTTTTCATTTGCAATCGACTAAGTTTTAGCAAAACTTTTGCTGAGATTACTATTTTTTGGTAAAAATCAGCTCGCTGATTCTCAGCAAAACCTTTTGCTGAAATTACCAACTTTTTTGCAAGCACGCTCCTGACTAAAAATTTGCTGACACAGCAACATTTTTTGCTGACTTTTCTAACTTTTTTTTAAGTGCAGAAATCTTTAATTGAAATTCAGAGAATATCAATTGAAATATAGAAATTACGAATGAAGAGAGATATTATGTTTTCTAAATTTGAGTTGACATTTTCCGAATTTCAATTGATGAATTTGTGAATTGCAAAAAGTTTAGTGAATGTTTTACAGCAAGCAAAAAACAATAGTAAAAATAATAAAAAAACGAGTAAAAAGGTTAAAGTCGGGCACGCCGACTATACAATACCCAACACCAGTCTGGTTAAAAGCCAACTAATGTTTGGATCTGAAACTCGAATGGGTTAAAATGGGACTTGTGTCAAAATTTTCTATAATGTGAGTCAGCGAACCAAATTTCATTAAAATATCTTAATATTTGTGACCCGCAGTTTGTAACCAAGCCAATTTTGGGGGGACCCTTATATGGGCACTAGGTCTAAACATGGACCGATGTTCACCAAAATCAATAGGCTTCGTCCTTGGGCCAACATAGGTCTATGTACCAAATTTCATCAAAATATCTTAATATTTGCGACCTGCAGCGTATAAACAGTATAATTTTGGTAGGACCCTTATATGGGCACTAGGTCTAAACATAGACCGATGTTCACCAAAATCAATAGGCTGCGTTATTGGGGCAATATAGGTCTGTGTATCAAATTTCATCAAAATATCTTAATATTTGCGACCTGCAGCGTATAAACATTATAATTTTGGTAGGACCCTTATATGAGCACTAGGTCTAAACATGGACCGATGTTCACCAAAATCAATAGGCTTCGTCCTTGGGCCAACATAGGTCTGTGTACCAAATTTCATCAAAATATCTTAGTATTTGCGACCTGCAGCGTATAAACAATATAATTTCGGTGGGACCCTTAAAAGGGCACAAGGTCTAAACATGGACCGATGTTCACCAAAATCAATAGGCTTCGTCCTTGGGCCAACATAGGTCTGTGTACCAAATTTCATCAAAATATCTTAATATTTGCGACCTGCAGCGTATAAACAATATAATTTTGGTAGGGCCCTTATATGGGCGCTAGGTCTAAGCATGGACCGGTGTTCACCAAAATCAATAGGCTTCGTCCTTGGGCCAACATAGGTCTGTGTACTAAATTTCATCAAAATATCTTAATATTTCCGACCTGCAGCGTATAAACAATATAATTTTGGTGGGACCCTTATATGGGCACTAGGTCTAAACATGGACTGATTTTAACCAAAATCAATAGTTTCATCAAAATATCTTAATATTTGCGAACTGTAGAGTGCGCACAAGAATGCATGGACAGACAGACGGACGGACGGACAGGACATCGTTAAATCGAAATAAAAAAAATTCTGAGCCGATCGGTATACTATAAGGTGGGTCTAGGACCAATAATTTTTGGTGTTAAAAACATCAGCACAAACTTATAATACCCTGACCACGTAGTGGTGTAGGGTATAATAATTAAAATTGATTATTGATATTATTGTTTTTGTTACCGCTTTAATCAATAACACTGTGAGACAAATGGTAGGGGTCAGTGATCGGGAAACTACCGGGGAAAGTTATATCGGTAAAAAAGAAGTTATACGTGTCCCGGCGTTTCGCTGGGTCAAGTCTAGGAATCGAGATATATCGATTTGAAGTAAGTAGCTATCATATAGGGGAAATTGTCACCTTTGGTGGTCTTTTTTTTGACATAACTCGAGAACCACTAGTCCGATTTTGCTCAAACAATTTTAAAAAAATTAAAAATTACAATTCCTTTAATCTGTTCATATAACGTTTTTCTATATACTCAACAGTTTTGCCGGTAAAAATAAATGTATGAAGAAAAAAATATTTTTTGGTTTATTTTCATAATTTTTTATTGTATAATCACAAAATAGCTTATATTTCGGAAACTAAGCGAAATAGAGCAAAATGGACAAAAATTCGATACTATGAACTTATCAATCTTTATAAGCCACCTATGCTCCCAAAAATAAATATGGGCCTGTCTCGGGACAGATCCGTAGAGCCCAAAAACCAAGACTGTAAGCGTCATTTTAGCAGAAATTTTCAGTTAAATCAGGCAATATTAGCAGTATCTTACACTCAGATAAAAAAGTTAGTAAAAAACTTTGTAAAGAGTTCCCAAATGCACTTTACTATTTTTATACTGATTTTTATAAACAATGTTTTATTTTAGTAATCATTTTTGCTATTCTGTTATTACAAATTACGGATTTTTTTACTAATTTTCGCTGCTGATTTCAGCAAAACATTTTACTAATTTGTCAAAACCGAGTGCTAAATTTAGCAAAAAATATACTAATTTATAAATTTTGTTTTGATTTTTTACAATTCTTGTTTATTTTATATTTCTTACTATTTATATATTCTTGGTTTGGAAATAACACTCAGAAAATTTTATTGTATCTCCAATGCATAAAAAGGTAATAACTGGAGAACCGTGTGCAATTTTGACTCCAAATTTCAAGTACGATGAAATAATTAAACTCTTGTTACAATCGAAAGAAAAAAAAAATTTTTTTGCATTTTTTTTTTAGATTTTACAATTTGTTTATTTTTTAGTACACTTTTTTGCTAATTTCAGCAGATTAATTTTAAATTACAGTTTACAACAATTTACTGAAATTTAGTAACTGCAACTAATTACTTATACCAATTTCATTGTACTAAAATTATTGATATTTAGTAAGTTTTTTAACTGATTTAATCGATTTGATTTTGAATAGCTGTTTAAAACAATTTTACTAAAATTTAGTAGCGGATACTAATTTTTTCTACTAATTTTGTTGTACTACAGTTCAGTACAGTTCCCGTAATAACAGCAAAATTTTCAGTAGCCATTACAGACTTTTTTGGTTGAGTGTACCTAAATTTAGCAGACCATAATTCTCAACTTCATTGAAAATTCTGCTAGCTCAAATACAGGTACTATTTTAGCAGAATTTTGAACAATTTGTATGGGGTTTTTTTTATGAGTGTACTTTTTTGGTTTGGGAACTCTTTAGCCTTTACCCTCTTTGATATGACTTTACATAAACTTTTCTCGTCGGGTCATCATCATCAGCGAGAAGCCAAGAGACTGAAGCACAAAATGTCTGAAAAAACCAAACCCAGTTTACATAATAGTCGGAAATTAATTACATTTTAATTAAATTGTTTAAACGTCATTATAAAATTGTACGAACATTTTTTGTACACCAGTGATGTGATGTTGTTGTAAAAATGCAACCTAAAAAATATTGTTTCGATAATAGGTTTCATTTCTCGGTTTAAAAACTACAAATAATAGTTGTAGTGCGTTGTTATGCTAATGATTATATATACGTAGGCAATTTTATAAGTAATTAAAAAGAAAATAGGTACGAATTTGAGCAGTGTTGCCAACTCTTGAAGGCAAGATAGCACCGTGAGCATTGTGAAAACGGGTAAAAAGACTAAAAATTTACCAAAAATGGGGTAAAAAAGGACGATATTAATTTTTTGAAAAATTTAAATCAAGACACATTTTGCTTTGAAAAATCGTGTAAAAAAGGTTCAAAAAATTGCCAAAAAAAGGGGTAAAAAAGCAGCAAACAAATATTTCAAAATTTTGAAGTTTAAATATAATAAAGTTAATATTTAAAAAAGCACCAAAAAATACCCGAAAAGCACTGAAATGGCAACACTGAATTTGAGGGACATTTAAAACAATTTTTCAAAAACATATTTCCACAAAATTATGGGAACACACTTTAACCCTCAAATGGGAACACTAACTAGAAATATTTTTCTTGTTTATGTATTTTGTATTACGATTAGGGTTTATGTCCCGGGCATTCCCGCCCTTTTTCCAATCCCGCAAATTTTGTGCGGGATTTCCCGAGATTTTTTTATTCTTTTACAAAAGTTTAAACTATTATATGTTGCAATTTTGGAAGCTAAATAAATTTAAATTTAAAGCATTGATTTGAAATTAATTTAAATAAGAAATATTTGAAATTAAAAAATGCGATTTAAAATTTAATAAACTAAATTAGTATAAAAAAATATTACTTAGGACAAATTGTTTTTGGATGTTAGTTGATTAAGTTAAACCGAAAACAAATACTCGAACTTAGTATTTTTTTTTTTTTTTTTTCTTTTCAAAGCAATATATACAACACTTCAACATCCGTATCTCAGTTCCAAATACTTCTAGGCATTAAAAAATTAGTAATATTTTCGTATTTTCAATTGAGTATTTTGAGGTTTTTTCACTTCAAATAATTTTATTTAAATTTCAACTGCTTTTCCTTTATTTCAATTGTATTTTTTTAATTTTATGCAGATTCTTTTTCAAATTATTATGGAATTCTTTATATGTTAATTTAAAATGCAACTATGCAAATTAAATAATTTCTTTTTAAATAGTTGTGGCATAAAATATTTCTATTTAAAAGATACCAATTAAAGTTTAAAAACTATTTAATGAATGTTTTTCGTTCAATTTGAGATCAAATATTATCACATTTTCCTTTAAATTATTTTCAAATTAAAAGAGAGATGATAAAAATTTTACAAGTAAATTACATAGAATAAAAAATTTAAAAATTCGTTAAGGCCAGCAGGATAGAATACGTATTTTCGGGTCCTGCTACAAACCCATACTCAATATTCTATGCCTTTATGGGTTAATAATTAATGATGATCTATTTATATTAAATTGAAACAAATAAGCAAATTGAAACAACTCAATTTTACTAGATCAACGAAATTCTAACAATGTTATTTTTATCCAGCTGCTTCCTATGGAATTCAACTCTGATCGACAACTTATGAACCACAGATTTATGAAAGACAACGAACCGTTAATTTTCAATGCATATTCTAATTAGTTTTTAACATACAACATAAATTCATGTTGATAGTAAACAATTAGGAATAGGTACGTATTAAATTATATTTTTCACTATATCTAGTGTGTTAAGATGAATAAAATATTATTTAATAATATTCTAGTATCGATTTTTATAAAAGTCTTTAAGAGAATTTGCCTAATAATTTGTGTGAAGAATACTTACTTTTAAACTTTTTTATAAAAAAATTCTAAACGAATACTTTTGAAAATCTGCATAGAAACAAAATCTTTAGAAATACAAACTGATAAACGAATTGATCTAGAAAAAGTGGAAGTCATGCATATTTTATATTTAGCCCTCCTTTCAGAATATTTTAAATAGATTTTATCATGGGTACAACCAAAAGATGAACTTTGTCGGACGGTGTTTTAATAGAAATTGAGTTTTTCAAGTACAACATTTGTCGAATTTATTTATTTTTTAACGAGCGGGAATTCCCGGGATCCCGGGAATTTCAGAAAAAATCCCGCTGTCCCGGTAAATGAAAAAGTCCGGGAAAAGAAAGTTATTAAAAAGCAAGGTTTCACTTTATATGCTACACTCGTAAATTTGGCATACACTGTCTTGCTTATATAATTATCAATTAACCCTCGCATATACCATATGATTAAGCTTCTACTCATATCTATGTATGTTCTTTTGAAAACACTTCATTTTCTAGCTGCTGCTCATCTTTTTCGTTGTTGTTCTATACATTTTTAGCTGTTCATATCACAAGGCAATTCGAGCAAACACTAATGCATTTTTAATTGAGGTTTATATCCCAGTGTGCTCGGTTCATTCACTAACCACACTACAAAATATACAAGGTGTATTCCAAGCGCTTATTCGTTCCTTATTTGGTATTTTGTTTAAACTTTATCATTTATTATTTGTTTTTTTTATATACGTTTTTAACTAGATGATAATGTTAATTACGTTTAAATTATTATTATAACATCAGTCACATCAAATTAGTAGTTGTTTTTATCATTGAAGAGTTAAATGTAGATGAATGTGTTTTCCATTAATTAAGAAGCAGTTTGGAATTTCTGTAAGAGAGTATTTCTTAATTACATAAAGGTATATTATTTAAACATAAACGTTCATTACATATTGAATTAATTACGGCTGATAGATCTATCAATTATTGATACTGATACGAAAATTTGTAAAAATAACTATTTAAATTGAAAAAGGAGGCGTTATTACAAATACAACGTACATATGTATTTGAAATTAATACATTTAATAAACATCATCATTATTTGTTACCCTAATAATTCTTTAATGATAAAAATTCTTGTAGGCTTTTCTATTTATACCCTACACCACTATGTGGTCAGGGTATTATAAGTTTGTGCTGATGTTTGTAACACCAAAAAATATTGGTCGTAGACCCACCTTATAGTATACCGATCGGTTCAGAATTTTTTTTTATTTCGATTTAACGATGTCCGTCTGTCCGTCCGTCCGTCCGTCTGTCTGTCTGTCCATGCAATCTTGTGCGCACTCTACAGGTCGCAACTATTAAGATATTTTGATGAAATTTGGTACGCAGACCTATGTTGGCCCAAGGACGAACAAGTTTAATTTTTTTGAACATCGGTCCATGTTTAGACCTAGTGCCCATATAAGGGTCCTACCAAAATTATATTGTTTATACGCTGCAGGTCGTAAATATTAAGATATTTTGACGAAATTTGGTACACAGACCTATGTTAGCCCAATAACGCAGCCTATTGATTTTGGTGAACATCGGTCCATGTTTAGACCTAGTGCCAATATAAGGGTCCTACCAAAATTATACTGTTTATACGCTGCAGGTCGCAAATATTAAGATATTTTGACGAAATTTGGTACACAGACCTATATTGGCCCAATAACGCAGCCTATTGATTTTGGTGAACATCGGTCTATGTTTAGACCTAGTGCCCATATAAGGGTCCTACCAAAATTATACTGTTTATACGCTGCAGGTATTAATATTAAGATATTTTGATGAAATTTGGTACATAGACCTATGTTGGCCCAAGGACGAAGCCTATTGATTTTGGCGAACATCGGTCCATGTTTAGAACTAGTGCCCATATAAGGATCCCCCCAAAATTGGCTTGGTTACAAACTGCAGGTCGCAAATATTAAGATATTTTAATGAAATTTGGTGCGCTGACTCACATTATAGAAAATTTTGACATAAGCCCCATTTTAACCCATTCGAATTTCGGATCCAAACAATACACCAGACTGGTGTAGGGTATTGTATAGTCGGCATGCCCGACTTTAACCTTTTTACTCGTTTTTATTTAATTATATTAACCCATACATGATTTGATCCGGAAAATGGTGGATATGGTTAATATAATTTTATATAATTACGGGCATGCCGACTATACAATACCCTACACCAGTCTGGTGTATTGTTTGGATCCGAAATTCGAATGGGTTAAAATGGGGCTTATGTCAAAATTTTCTATAATGTGAGTCAGCGCACCAAATTTCATTAAAATATCTTAATATTTGCGACCTGCAGTTTGTAACCAAGCCAATTTTGGGGGATCCTTATATGGGCACTAGTTCTAAACATGGACCGATGTTCACCAAAATCAATAGGCTTCGTCCTTGGGCCAACATAGGTCTATGTACCAAATTTCATCAAAATATCTTAATATTAATACCTGCAGCGTATAAACAGTATAATTTTGGTAGGACCCTTATATGGGCACTAGGTCTAAACATAGACCGGTGTTCACCAAAATCAATAGGCTGCGTTATTGGGCCAATATAGGTCTGTGTACCAAATTTCATCAAAATATCTTAATATTTACGACCTGCAGCGTATAAACAGTATAATTTTGGTAGAACCCTTATATGGGCACTAGGTCTAAACATGGACCGATGTTCACCAAAATCAATAGGCTGCGTTATTGGGCCAATATAGGTCTGTGTACCAAATTTCATCAAAATATCTTAATATTTGCGACCTGCAGCGTATAAACAGTATAATTTTGGTAGGACCCTTATATTGGCACTAGGTCTAAACATGGACCGATGTTCACCAAAATCAATAGGCTGCGTTATTGGGCTAACATAGGTCTGTGTACCAAATTTCGTCAAAATATCTTACTATTTACGACCTGCAGCGTATAAACAGTATAATTTTGGTAGGACCCTTATATGGGCACTAGGTCTAAACATGGACCGATGTTCAAAAAAATTAAACTTGTTCGTCCTTGGGCCAACATAGGTCTGCGTACCAAATTTCATCAAAATATCTTAATAGTTGCGACCTGTAGAGTGCGCACAAGATTGCATGGACAGACAGACAGACGGACGGACGGACGGACGGACAGACGGACATCGTAATAAAAAAAAATTCTGAACCGATCGGTATACTATAAGGTGGGTCTACGACCAATATTTTTTGGTGTTACAAAAATCAGCACAAACTTATAATACCCTGACCACATAGTGGTGTAGGGTATAATGACCACATAGTGGTGTAGGGTATAAATATATTATTTGATCCGAAAAATGGTGGATCTGGTTAATATAATTTTATATAATTAAATATCTTTTGATATAATCATATAAAAATATATGTTTCACAATACTCGACAAGTTATAATTGTATAAAATCATAAATGATTGTATAAAAATCATATCTGATTACTAGGGTTCTTTTAAAGATGTGTACAAAATTTGACAGATGAAGGTGATTGATTTCGATCGGCCAATAACAATTGTTTTGTAAACAATCTAATACCTCATTCATACTAAACCCAAAACTAGTAGTATTCAAATTTATTTTGTTTTCGATTGTAAAATCCCATACAAGTTTCAAATCGAATACTTAAAAAAAAACGAAAACTTCTAGTTTTGGGTTCAGATAAATGCGGCTTAACCTTGGAAAATAATAAAAATTATTCCCAAAAATATTTTATTTAATGGCGGAGTAAAAAATTCATTTAAATTATGAAATATAGAATCTTTTATTTGCTAAGAAAAGTCTTTTAATATAGGAATGATTAGTTGGAGTTAAAAATATTCAATATTCTTTAGGGTCTTGCCGGCGTCAACAAATGATTTTTCATAGAGTTTCTCCGTCGAATACAAAAAGACAGGCGTAATTTATCTTTAGATATTTCTCCTAAAAAAAAGTAAAATATTTTACTATTAAGCACCGTAAGTTGTTCCGATTTCACGTGAAAAACTGTTATACTCCATATAAAAAAAATTATTTTTCACGATAATGAGTTTCACGTGAAAAGTGCGTAGACTTGGTTTTCACACAAATTTAATGTACAAGACTATTATTTTTCGTGTTCAAAAGTTGCATTTTGCGCTTATAGTGATTGGATATTTCTAATAAAATAAAAAAATTATTCATTTTTTAAATTGAAAGTAATTTTTGAGGCATTTGAAGTTCGAGTGAAAATTTTCCACGTGAAAAACAACTTACGGTGCTTTATTCTTCAATTTTTTTTTTAATTTTTGAAAGTTATTAAAATTTATTTATTTTTTATCAAATAAAGAGCTGCTAAATGTTGTCACCTTTTTTGCAAAAATCCCTAGATTTCGCCGAAATCCAAATTAAATTATGATTTCATTTCGTATGGGAAATCTGTTTGGAATGAGATTTTTATTGGATTTCTATCGAAATCTACTTTTAGCTCGATTTCTATCGTAATGTAAATTCCGAAACCCATTTCTCGATATCTCTTATCTTATCTCGATATCCAGTATCGAGTTTGATGGACTTGCTAATTTCTTATAGAAAAATGAAGATATGTAAACATTCTTCATCGTTTTTCTCGATAACGACTTTTTGGCATATGGGTCAATCCAATAATAAGCTGACGATGAGTTAGTATTAATTTATTTAGCATCCCAGCAACAAATACTGCTGATTTAAAAGCACTCGTTACAAATTAAATGTTCTCGTTTTTAGATTACTTTAAAGTTTCTACACTTATTACGTCAGTAAAAATTGTGTTTTAGTGAAAACATTAATTTTAAGCTAACTGACATATTAAAGTGTACTTAGCGTAACGAATTCCTGTAAGGGAACAAAAATCATGCCAAATTTATGCGCATATGTATGCATTTCGATTTTTAATGGAAGTAATTGCCTTAACTGGACGTCTAATCGAGACATAAAATTAATGTTAAGACCAGGGTTGGCAGGATATACCGTTATCGATTCAAAACTCTTTCAACTGACTACCGTTACCCCTAAAATACCCTTACCGAAATAACTGAAATACCGTTATCCTTAAAATACCGATACCGAAATAAATGAAATACCGTTAGCCTTAAAATACCGTTACCAAAATAATCAAAATACCGTTAGTCTTAAAATACCGTTACCGAAATAACTGAAAAACCGTTATCCTTAAAATACCGATACCGAAATAAATGAAATAGTGTTACCCTTAAAATACCGTTACCGAAATAATCTAAAATAGCGTTACCCTTGCCGATAACCGCATCGTTTTGGTTACCATCCATGGTTAAAACATTAAAAAAATACAAACAAAACAATAACAACAAAAATTGTTGTTGATTTGCATGTATTTGTCATGGTTTGACATTGGGCAGGTTTACCAGAGAAACCCGCTATCGCTACAATTGATATATAGCGCTTTATGATTACCTTAATCTGGTAACCTTAATCTGGTAAACGATGAAGCGCTTTTTTATTTTTTTTTTGTTTTTTTTTTTTTTTTTTTTTAATAAAAATGTTTGTAGATGTTTCATTGATTTTTTCGAAATTTTTTATTCCTTTATAATTATATTTGTATATGTTTATTATTCTTTAAAAAAAATATACATAAAACAAACTACAGCTGATGTATCATTAACTACTCACTAGAAGCATAAAATTTTAACGCTACCAAAACAAGGTAGCACTACCACAACATGTTGACTTAGCGGTAGCTAATCAAACCGTTCACCAGATTGTTGAGTAGCGGTTTAGCAACAGTTGAGCGTCTGATAAACGCACTCATTGATTTTATGTCTCGTGTACACTCTTATTAAATTCTGTTGAAATTTACCCAACTTATAGTAGGAAACTGAACTCCTACTATAAATTGGGTAAATTTACTCTATGTGCGTAAGTAAAAAAAAAATACGCACATTGTGTTAAAGTTGGTGCACAAATAATTTGTAATTTTACATTGAAAGTGCGTAAAAATTAAATGAAATTTTGAAATTAGTGTGTTAATTTACTAAATTTGTGTGTAAAAAAGCACGTTTCACGTGTAAATGTACGCATAAAATGCGTAAAAATCCACAAAAAATGCGCAAAAATCCACAGAAAGTGCGTAAAAATCCAATAAAATGCGTACATTTATAACAGTTGTGCTAACTTTAAGCACCACCCAAAATTTTTTTTTAAATAACAAATTAATTTTTGGTACGTATTTTATTAATAATAATATCCGAGTCCTTCTCTCATAATCGTTTATGTCCCAATTAGTCGTTTTGGGATCTTAAGGCTTTTCTATAAAATTCATATAAAATTTTGTTATAACTATTGAATGGGAGCAATGACTCCTGCTCAACAAAATGCCTTCTTTGAAAGGGAGGCAGTAACCGTCAACAATAACGGGAGAAAATGTCTTAAGAGAGATATGGCCTACGCAGGAAGAACTGAGTGCAATGACTCCTGCTCAACAAAATCCTTTCTTTGCAAGTTAGGCAGTACTCAATGAATACTGACTTTGTTGAGCAGGAGTCATCGCACCCAGTTGTTTTACCTAGGCCGTATCTCTCTTACGGCGTTTTCCCCGTTATTGTTGACGGTTGTTGGTTGACTGCCTCCCTTGCAAAGAAGGCATTTTGTTGAGCAGGAGTCATTGCACCCAGTTGTTCCTGCGTAGGCCGTATCTCTCTTACGGCGTTTTCAATTTTGAAATGAGGTTTAGACTACCACATGCGTTAACAATAATTACCAAAGACAATTTCATGCTTATTTCCAGACTCTAATGTGTTTGTGGAAATGTTGTAATTCACAAAAAATAATCCGTTTTCGCTTTTTCTTTTTATTATTTATAATTTTTTTTCAATTTTTTTAATTTGAAATGTCAGAGTATTTATTACTATTATAGGATAGTATATTTACCAACTTTGTGCGTAAAAATTTTATTTAACAAAACAACAGTAATTTTAGGCACAATGTGTTTATTTATAAACACATAATGTCTAAAAATACTTTGTGTGTGTATTATTGTGTATGGAAGTGTGTATGAAAAAAGTTTACGCATTTTTTGTTTATATTTACCGAATTTTCGTAAAATTTAACAAAATTTTACCCATTTTATAGTAGTAAATTTACAAACATTTTTTAGAGTGTAGACGTAACTTGACAAATCAGCTGATTCAAGCTAACTTATAGAAAACACGCACACGCACTTACTCTGCGTAAGCCGAAGTCGTGACGGACAAACCTATTGAAATTTGATTTTATTTGTGAATTAAAGTGACAGCTGATTTGTTTATTAAAAAAAATGGAAAAAAAACAATAAAAAAGGAGACAAGCTATATAAAGTCATATAATTTGAAAATTGTGCAAAACTAAGAATGAATAACAACGAGAATTAAAAGTTTTTCTTAAAACAAATGGTGCGTTTTCGTTTATCTACACAGAGGGAATTTTACTGCACGAGTTTTAATGAAATTTTTCAGTAAACTAATGAAGTTTTCTTCAAAATGTAAATAAAAAATTTCTTAAATTTGATGAAAAAGCTTCATATATTTTATGAATCCAGTTTTAATGAAAATTTTTCATTGAGTGTATGAAACTTTTAGTAAATAAAAAGAAATTTTTCATAAAATTTTATGAAAAATTCCATTAGTTCAATGAAAAGTTTCAATGGACGAGTTCCAGTGCAACTTCATTGGTTTAATGCAAAAATTCATTAATATCATGCAGATAATTCTCTCAGTGTATAACTGCACAGTTTCTGCTCCGTCCCGCTAACGAGACTTTTAGAATTGATCATAAAAATATCAAGATTTTTATTCAAGATGAGTCGCTAAGAAGCAGTAGATTCCCTTACGTGAACGCAGTACACTAAATAGAAGCAGTAAAGTAAGCTAAAACAGAAACAGCTATCATTTCTTCTGCTTCTATTTTTCTGCTGGGATACTACAAGTAAATTGAAAATGAACAATAGTAACAAATATAATGATAAGAATTTGTTTTCTCGAAGAGGGCATCACCTACTGCTTATTTAGTTTTTTGTTTTTGATTGACTACCGTCGTCACTAATAAACATCAGTCTTTAATATGAAAAGAACCAAATAATTCTAAGAATTTAACTTGACGTTGCTTGATGTTAGAGCTGGTTAACCCCCGAAATATGCTTTATACCTCGATGCGCCTGCGTTATGATCCTGCCGTGCATTTGCACTAGAATAAGATTGACTGTAGAACAAAAAGGCGTTTTCATGGTTCTGCGCTGTTGGAAATATTGTTAAAAGATGTAGAGTAGTAGTTTGAGCCTAATTTTTGTTCGTATGTTTGGATATACAAGTATCATAAACATCCAACAACAGCAAATAAATGAAATGAATTTATACTAGTATCAAATATGAAATATGAATAAAATTTTATTCAGTTTGTACTGTATGATGGTGCATTTGGACGGATTGTTTTTGTATGACGATCCATTTAAACCTTGTTTTCTAACAAGTTCATTGTTATTGTTTTTTTATACTGCCTGTGTATGTACGTACATATATGTGTTTATTTAACCCCATATTTATATTAATCCGATTTAACCGAAACCTTTGGGAATTAATTTTTATTGTAATATTCTCAAAGTGTTCATTATTTAGATTTTCAAAAAGTATAAATATAATGGTTGGAACATTTTTTATTTGTAATTTAGTAGAAATCTAACTATTCTTGGAATAACATACAAACGTATTTATTAATTGTTAATTAACATTAACATTATTTAATAGTTCTTTTTATTATGCCCATATTTTACTTGAAAAGGGTTTGAGTGCGTGATATTAAATGTAATAACGGAAAATGTGGTTAGGTTTTTCATTCAATTGTGTTGCTACAAATTTTTGATTTCTTTAAAAACAGTGTTGATTATTAACTCAAAAATTTGGATGATAAGACTGTGCATCAAAATCAATGAAATTTTATGTTACACTGCATGACAAAATCTTGACTTTTAAAAATTAATAACGGTCTGATTCTATATATTTCGGACATGCTGATTACAATGGCGTACTTTATTTTTCAATCAATGGTACAGATTTTTCGCTAACCTTTTAAGGTTGGCGGTTTACCATTTAGTTTTTTATATACAAAAATTTTGAAATGCAATCAAAATAAATTTTTTGTGGTGAAATGTAGGCACAGGACCTGTATTCATATTTAGGCTTAAAATTTGATGCATAAAACTTGATATTAAAACCACTGTTCGCGTTTTTGATGGATTTTTACGGTTTTTTAAGGTTTTAGCCAATTAAATCGCTGAAGGCAAAATGGGCCTTAATAAATGATATGGCTTAGTAAAGAAGCAATTAAAAGGAAAATATTTCAACAATAAAATGTATTCATCTATAGCGGCATATGCGTTAAAATCGCGATTTTTCAAAAATTTTGTATGGCAGCATAGCTTTCCAAGATGTCCCCAAAGTCCAACTTTTAGTATAATATGGGGTCCTCTAAAAACTGTTCTTGCAAAATTTCAAGCGAAACAGTTTCCATTTGCAAAAGTTATGGCAATAAATACATTTTTTACTAAGGTTAGCATCGTATTAAAGACACTTTAGTATCTTAAAACCTTAGTAAAAAATGTATTTATTGCCATAACTTTTGCAAATGGAAACTCTTTTGCTTGAAATTTTGCAAAAACAATTTTTAGAGGTGACCCATATTATACCAAAAGTTGGACTTTGGGGACATCTTGGAAAGGAACGCACAAAACCACTTTTCGAGCCCAAAAATGCATTTAATTAATTTAATTTAATAAACACACATATTTACGAGTATTTTCATTTAAAAGTTCTTATTGGTTTTGTTCAATTAATTCCCAGCAATAAAAATTGCAAGTAGTGCTTTACAAACTACTTCTTTCAATGCTTCACAAGTATCCGTTAGTGTATTTTTATTGCTTTTTTAGAAGTTATTCTGAACAACTTCAAAAAACCACTTCTTTCATTGCTTCCCAAGTATCCGTTATTACATTTTTACAGCTTTTTTAGAATTACTTCTGAACCACATCCAAAAAATCACTTAAGTATTGCTTCTAAGAGTAATGGCTCTAAAAGTGATCGTAAAAAGCGATTTTGGTATCATTTGGCATTTCTAAACAGAGGGTCCCGGGTTCGATTCCCGGCGGGACAAATATTTTTTTACCGCTCTCAGCGGTAAAGCGCTAGACTAGCAATCGTGAGGTCGCAAGTTCGATCCCCGGTGGCGGCAATAAAAAAACTTTTGTAAATTAAAAAAATTAGTAAAGAATTTTTTGTTAACTTTTAATTGGTGAAAAAGAGTTTCCTTTGCACTCGTTCAAAAAGTACTGAAAAAGTGTTGAAGTGGGAGTACTCCTCTCCTATGACAACTCAATGTTAAAATCATTAGTGTTTATGTTAAAAAAGAAGTACATCTAGATCATCAATTGTAATGCTTTTCTACTGCTTCGGCATCTCTTTTTTTTTGCTGGGTTATTATATAAATAACACATTTCTTTTGCGTATTGGTTTGTTTAATTTAATTTTTGAATTAATTTTCACAATTGCTTTTGGTTAACATTGTATCAGCGAAGAAAAAGTTTAGGTAACTTCTGTAAAAATAGAAACACAAATACACTCTCTTGAATGCTTTCATTTACCCAATTTTCGAATACGGGAACGTTTTTTGTGTAAGATGGGGATCCTGCGGGTTCCCGCGGTAACGTAAAGGAACGGACCTTTTGTTAGCTGTTAGATGAAATTAGTGTACATATTTCCTTCTTCTTTGTCGTCTACTCATAACGTCATCAAACCGAATAACGCGATTCATGAATTGAGATGTTGTTCGATATTATCGCTCTAAATATGGGACGTCCACATTCGCCATCGAATAAATCCAATATTATTAATTTTTTGATCTGAGTTATTACAATTATAATTAAAACATAAGATTGATCTCAAACCTAGACTTCTAATAGCACTATATATCTGCAAACACCAGCCAAAATGAGAACACCGATATATGCATGTATCAGTTTTTAGTCGATTTCGATATAGTTTTTGCCGCATTGCGCTTTTATGTACATATGCTTTTGACCATTTCAGAATAACATTCTCAATTTGCGTCGTCGATACGTGCCTGGACGCAAATTGATGACATTTTCGTTCCATAATCTTCCAGCACGATTGTGTACTGGATGAAAATTCCATACTGGTTGGTTGGTTGGTTTAAGTAGCAGCTTACGAACTCGTGAGCATCAATTAGAGTCAGAAGTGATTCCGTTTTGAAAAAACAACACACCCCGTAAGGAGATAATATCCGAAGAAGTAGACCCAACCCGTAAATTATGATAACGGATAAGATCATCTAGTCTTACGATATCACCGACAGGGAGTTTAGTATTTGATCGCCCAAAGTCCTATGTCAGGTGTCCTGTAGCGCCGGACAATCACAGATTACACTCTAATTAAATTCTGTTGAAATTTACCCAACTTATAGTAGGAAACTGAACTCCTACTATAAATTCGGTAAATTTACTCTATGTGCGTAATTGAAAAAAAATACGCACATTGTGTTTAAGTTGGTGCACAAATAATTTGTAATTTTACATTGAAAGTGCGTAAAAATTAAATGATATTTTGAAATTAGTGTGTTAATTTACTAAATTTGTGTGTAAAAAAGCACGTTTCACGTGTAAATGTACGCATAAAATGCGTAAAAATCCACAAAAAATGCGCAAAAATCCACAGAAAGTGCGTAAAAATAAAATATAATGCATACATTTACAACAGGTGTGCTAATTTTAAGCACCACCCAAAAATTTTTTTAAATAAAATAACAAATTAATTTTTAGTACGTATTTTATTAATAATAATATCCGAGTCATTCTCTCATAATCGTTTATGTCCAAATTAGTCGTTTTGGGATCTAAAGCCATTTTTATAAAATTCATATAAAAATTTGTTATAACTATTGAATGGGTGCGATGACTCCTGCTCAACAAAATGCCTTCTTTGAAAGGGGGGCAGTAACCGTCAACAATAACACTGTGAGGCAAATGGTAGGGGTCAGTGATCGGGAAGGGTTCACACTACCGGGGAAAGTTATATCGGTAAAAAGGAAGTTATACGTGTCCCGGCGTTTCGCTGGGTCACCCCTAGGAATCGAGATATATCGATTTGACCTTTGGTGGTCTTTTTTTTGACATAACTCGAGAACCACTGGTCCGATTTTGCTCAAACAATTTTAAAAAAATTAAAAATTACAATTCCTTTAATCTGTTCATAAAACGTTTTTCTATATACTCAACAGTTTTGCCGGTAAAAATAAATGTATGAAGAAAAAAATATTTTTTGCCTAAAATATTAAAAAAAAGTAATAAACAAAAGGTTATTGATTTTTATGGTAGCGGTAACAAACATTTATTTTTACCGGCAAAACTGTTGAGTATATAGAAAAACGTTATATGAACAGATTAAAGGAATTGTAATTTTTAATTTTTTTAAAATTGTTTGAGCAAAATCGGACTAGTGGTTCTCGAGTTATGTAAAAAAAAAGATATATCTCGATTCCTAGGGGTGACCCAGCGAAACGCCGGGACACGTATAACTTGTTTTTGACCGATATAACATTTCCCGTTGGTTTCATCCCATCCCGATTTTTATTGTCGCATAGTGTAATGGGAGAAAACGCCTTAAGAGAGATATGGCCTACGCAGGAACAACTGAGTGCAATGACTCCTGCTCAACAAAGTCAGTATTCATTGAGTACTGCCTAACTTGCAAAGAAAGCATTTCGTTGAGCAGGAGTCATTGCACTCAGTTGTTCCTGCGTAGGCCATATCTCTCTTAAGTCGTTTTCTCCCGTTATTGTTGACGGTTACTGCCTCCCTTTCAAAGAAGGCATTTTGTTGAGCAGGAGTCATCGCACCCAGTTGTTTTACCTAGGCCGTATCTCTCTTACGGCGTTTTCTCCCGTTATTGTTGACGGTTGTTGGTTGACTGCCTCCCTTGCAAAGAAGGCATTTTGTTGAGCAGGAGTTATTGCACCCAGTAGTTCCTGCATAGGCCGTGTCTCCCTTACGGCGTTTTCAATTTTGAAATGAGGTTTAGACTACCACATGCGTTAATAATAATTACCAAAAACAATTTCATGCTTATGTTGCTATTTCCAGACTCTAATGTGTTTGTGGAAATGTTGTAATGCACAAAAAATAATCCGTTTTCGCCATTTCTTTTTATAATTTATAATTTTTTTAATTTTTTCCAATTTGAAATGTCAGAGTATTTATTACTATTATAGGATAGTATATTTACCAACTTTGTGCGTAAAATTTTTATTTAACAAAACAATAGTAATTTTAGGCACAATTTGTTTATTTATAAGCACATAATGTCTAAAAATACTTTGTGTGTGTATTATTGCGTATGAAAGTGTGTACAAAAAAAGTTTACGCATTTCTTGTTTATATTTACCGAATTTTCGTAAAATTAAACAAAATTTTACCCATTTTATAGTAGTAAATTTACAAACATTTTTTAGAGTGTAGATAATACCCTTATTCTAGGAAAATGTGACAATTTGTTATTAAAATTGTCATATTTCTTGTTATTGAAATTTTTAAAAAAATTCTTATGGTATTCTGGTTTTTTCATGACAAGAAAAAGTTTTAAAAATTTCATCATACTATGGTGAAAGCTTTTTCTGCCAAAAATAAAAAATTTAAATAAAATTATCAAAAAAATCGTAAAAATTAAGAAAATGAAATCTTAAAAAAATGTGCACAATTTTTCTTAGAATACCAAAACTATAACAATTTCCTTTCAACTCAGTTTTGTCACAATTCAGTATTGTTATTGTTAGAATAAGGGTATAAAATCAATAATTTTCCATAAAAAACAACAAATAAACTCAGCGTCGATACCATGTCTTAATTTTCAAACTACAATTTGAATAAATATAATTTATTGTGACTTTGCAACAACAAACACAAGAGGAATACAATCACAACTAGAGTCAGGGACTTTTCGTAGGAATAAAAAAAATGATGTAATGATGTTGAAACTCCTCCGATGACCGTTTCAGGAGAAATGTGAAATCTCGGTAAGGAAACCCACAATGTCTATAGCTTTTAATAAATTAAATTTTCTTTGTTTTAAACAAATTTTTAACTAATATGTATATTGTTGATACGCTGAAATTACCTTTACCGAAATAACTAATATAAAGTTAAGCCTGATTCACAATGCTGGAGTACTCAACGCTGCAGAGTGGAGTGTACTAAAATAGAGATGCCATAATCCAAAAAATATGTAAATGCAAAAAAGAAATGAACAAAATCCACTCTGCAGAGTGGAGTACTCCAGCATTGTGAATCTGGCCTTAGCCTTAAAATACCGTAATCGAAATAAATCAAAACCGTCAACAAAATAGCACTACAGTTATCAATGTGAAAAAATGCAATTTATATTTTTTTCTCGAACGATTTTTGAAGTATGAGAGCAGAAAATATGTTCGCCGACACAAGAAAGGTTTGTACGGTATAATAAGAGATAGATCTATTCTTATTTTGAAATTTTGCTACTGAACGACTACTCCTTAAAACAAAAGCAAACATTTTGATGTGAGTCCTTTGGTATAAAGCAAAAAAGAAAACAAACCATCAGCACTAACATGCTGATAAATCTGTAACACCCATGTAGCACAGCATAAATTGCAGACAAATGTAACAATGGTCGTCGGTGTGGCTTAGAGTATGAATGTTGTACATAAATATATTTTAATATAGAAAACAATGGATATGTTTGTTGAGCAATTTTTGCATTCTGTACTTCATATTTATGCCTACAACAAGACTAAATCACGATTTATAATGTTTTATAGAGTTTATCAAAATTTTGAATGCAATATACACCCAGAAAAAATGATGAGCAGCATATTGATAAAATTTAAGTCAAAAAGCTGCTGGTTGTTCGCTATTTGCTTATGATATGTAAGTTTGCCTTTCAATCACAAACATCTCCGTACAAAAGAGTCAAAAAAAATTTTTTTTTATAGAATATTCTTGAAAATAGGACACGTCTGGATATGCTTGAACATGTTATACATATCGCTGGACGCGCCTCAAAAAAGACCTTGAGTATGTTGTCTTCAGATAAAATGCAAAATTCTTACAAAAACTAAAAAAAAACCTTTTTTAAAAATGGTCCAGCTCGTGAGATCTCATTGCTAGACCCGAAATATTTTGGGAATCATCATAAAACAAACCGAGGTTCATTTTGAGGGGAGCTCTTTTTTTCGTGAGTCGGTCTAATATACATATTTTTAAAATTAATAAAATTGAATTTAAAGAATTTAACAGAGGGTCCCTACATTTGACGATATTTTGTCAAAAGAACACCACATCAAATAGTCAAACGTCAAAATGTAAATTTACTAAACAATATGTTAAATTGACGGATAGATTTTGTTGGTTGTATAGTGATCACCCATTTATGAATTTAATATGGATTTTAGTTGATTTCACCGCTATTTTTGGTTCAGTGTATATGCACTGAACCAGACTGATTTAGAATTCGGGCTGATTTCTGCATCAAGGATTATTTAATAATAATCCACGCCCAGTTCATCACCAACCACTTCGGTTACCCTCACGCGATTAATCCTCCACAAAAAAAATAACGGATCTGTAATCTCCAATACCACTTCGCAATGGTCACAAGAGATGGTCCTTTCTCTCCATATCCAGTTTGACATTCATTGAATATTTCAACAGGCTTGAGCTACGTCGAAATCCGTATAGAATGGGAAACCTAATCCCTTTTTACAACATTGGGAGTGGAATTTATGCCGATCGTTCCCCTATATTTTTACGCTTTCTTGTCTCTGTTTTTCACAAGCTTTCTTTCTACAAATTTAAATGAAATATCGTAAGACTATGACAAATTTAATTTAAATTGTAGCTTTTTTTTTTATATAGTGTTCCCATACAAACAAATTACGTTTTTATTCCTCCCCTTTACATCCTAGATATGAGATTTTGGGGATAAAAAAATATCAAATATCAGCGAAATTTCTCTGTGACACCGAATATGTAAATAAAATTGTTGTGCGTCATTTTATAAACGATCTTTATTACACAACTTTAACGATAATAGGAAAGTTACCCACATTTAATAATACTGGGCTCATTTATAGTGATAATTAGGACAAGGAATTTCATGCAATTAAAACTGGAAAATATGCGCCTAAAATATGCGGTTAAAAAAAAAAATATGCATTAAAAATATAAGAAATATGCACTTAAAACTATTATTTTTCCAAAAATAATGCACTTTAAAACTTAAAAATATATGTAAGTTAGTTATTTTGCAAACAAACACAGAACTCGAAGATTTTCTATTGGTCAATAAGGTTTTAAAGAATGTTTATTTTGATTGAATCGAAATATGAAAACGTATTAATTTTTTTTTTTTTTTTTTACAAAATAAAAAATATGCACAAATATGCATTAAAAAGCACAAAATATGCATTAAAAAGGCACCAAATATGCATTGAAAGTCAAAATATGCAAAAATATGCATTTTTGAAAAATATGCAACTACAAATCGATGCCATTTTATTCTAAATTTGATGATTCGGATAAATATTTAGTCCATATTAGTTTTGGACTATCGAGAAAAAACATGCAATTGCATGGAATTCCTTGCCCTAGTGCTAAATATAGCGGTTAATTTAATAAGAAACAATTCAAGAATATAATGACAAATAATATTTAGTACTACTAGGGGTACTATTTATATTTCGGAAATAGCAAAAAATAACAAACATTTTTAAATGAAAATGGCTTTATTGTTTTTCAAAATATTCCCCTTGATTATCAATACACTTTTGCATTCGTTCAAAACCATTTGTCATAGCATGTTTTGACTGCTCAAAAATTCACCTGTTTGACGAGATGTGTGAGAGCTCGCATTGTCATGATGGATAATGATTCGTCTTTGGCGGTTGGTTTTACGAATTTCTCCCAAGACTTCCGGCAAACAATTGGTCGTTTACAACTCAGAGTTGACCGTCATACGTTGCTCAAGCGGATCAGTGGCCACATGACCCATTCGGCCGAAGAAACAGGCGACCATTTGCTTGGCTGTGCTTCTTCCACGAACGACTTTTGTTGGATTTCGCTCGTCTTGGAATACCCACACGGTCGATTGTTGTTTTGTTTCCGGCTCATACGCATGTATCCACCATTCGTCACCTGTCACGATTTTATACACGTCTTTTGAAGCACCATGGTCGAACTTTTTAATCACTCCCTTACACCAATCGACGCGAGCCTTTTTTTGAGCGATTGATAAATTATGGGGTATCGCAAATTTTTTTTATAACTAAGTGTTCATGCAAAATCGAATGTATTGAAGTGGAACTAATGTGGATGCCTCTACCTCACGATATGTCACATGACGATCTTGCATTATCAGTTCATGCACTGCATCGATGTTTTGTGGCACAACAACCTATTTTGGCTGACATTCATGGAATTCGTCGTGCGATATACTGTGGTTTTTGGTGGTGATTTATCGCCATACAAAGAACTGAGTTAATCGACACATTCTTGTTAAGATAATTCACGTCGAAACCCAGTCAGAAATCGCCAGTGGTACAAAAAATCAAGCACTGGCATACCACTGGGTAACCATGGTATTAAAAATAAATGACTGGCAGAACACTCATTTGGGACGCTTTGCCAGCGTTTGCGAAAAGCGTTTTACCAGTATTTTTTTTACAAAAATTTCGGTGGTTTATAAAAAAAAACCACTGGCAAAGAATTGGCTTAGAGTGATATGCCAAGGTTTGCAACCAGTGGTTATCCAGTGCTACCTAGCCAATGCTACCAGGCGTACAAAAATCAATTCACTGGAAAACCAATGATTTTATAAAAATGCTGACGCTTCGTTAAAAAATGTTTGTAGTCGGAAGGTTCCGAGTTCAAATCCGGTTGCAAGCAAAAATATTTTTTGGGATTTTTTTTAATTTAAAATTTTTTTTGTTTTATAAAATCAATTTTTTTGTTTGTGGGAAAGCTCCTTCAAGACCAACTTTTTTTTTGCCCTCCAAACACTGGCATACTAGTTACTAAAAATTGTTTGCCAGTACTAGCATTTTGGCACAGCCAGTAGTTGTCCAGCTATTATCACTCATTTATGTGTTTAGCCATTAAATATTATATGTCTCGTTAGCTCAGTGGGTAGAGCAATCGTCTGCCAATCTGACGGCCTGGGTTCAAATCACGGCAGGGTCAAAAAAATACATATGCACTTTTTTTAATTTTATTTTGTAAAATATATTTCCAGACCACCTATTTATTGGTTTTGCCAGCGTTTTGCCAACGTTTAAAAATTTTGTTCCTCCAGTGCTTTTCCGGCGCTTTTTGAACAGCCGGTCCTTTTGTCTAATGATGTTATCATTTTGGGAATGGGAAAGCACTTTTTGCCAATACTTGTACCACCTGTTAAAGTGCTTTGCCACCGCTTTCCCGTTTGTATTTTTCTGACTGGGAAGTTGTGAAAAATAATCCAACGAAAACCTTCTCTTGAAATTTCCAGTTTTTTGGCCAAATTGATTTTTTTAACTCACTGTAAACAAAAAATATAGCACTTGTACATCAAAACCTTGTGAGTACGTTTATTTTATATTTTCAGATTTTATTATGGTGTTGCCAGATTTTATTATGGTGTTGCCAGTTCCCGAAATATAAATAGTACCCCTCGTAAAATGTAGTAAAAGAGAAACTGAGAAACATTAGATAATTATTAATTAAAAGGAAATATTTGATGATAATAAATTCAAGATAAAGTTAAAACAAATTATATAGATAATAAGATGTACGAATAAAAAGGGGGGAGGACATTAGGCTGGTTAGGAGTATTCACTAAATAAAGGGTTCTTCAACAGTGACGCTATAAAAGTAGAAAGACAGGGACAGCAAACGACGCCATATTTCTTGCCGCTCTTTTGACATTTCTCTTCAGTAAGGTTTGCCATTTCATGATGGAAAGATATACGAGCCAACAACGAGTCGAAATTATTAAAATTAACTACCGAAATTCGGAGTCAGTGGCCTCAACGTTAAGAGCGCTACGTCCAATTTATGGTCGTCATAATCGTCCTAGTAGATCAACAATTGAGCGTCTAGTGGAAAAATTTGAATCCACAGGCACAGTACAAAATGTTCCCGTGTCAGTGAGTCAAAGAAGTGCCCGTAGTGTCGAGAATATTGCTGCCGCTGAGGCTTCAGTTGAAGAAAGCCCAAATGTGTCTCTCACACGTCGTTCTCAAGCGTTGGGCATCTCTGTGACGTCGTTGTGGCGAATTTTGCGAAAAGATCTTGGCCTACATCCTAACAAGATCAAATGGACGCAAGAACTGAAGCCGCTTGACCACCAGAAGCGTCGTATGTTCGTGAATTGGGCTGAGCAACAACTTGAAAATGATTCGGATTTTCATCGAAAAATCATCTTCAGCGATGAGGCTCATTTCTGGCTGAATGGCTTCGTCAATAAACAAAATATGCGTTATTGGTCAGACAGCAATCCACACGTACTCCATGAGTCATCATTGCATCCCGAAAAAATTACGGTTTGGTGCGGTTTATGGGCCGGCGGCGTCATTAGGCCGTACTTCTTCCGTGATGATCAAGACCGGCACGTTACTGTGAATGGAAATCGCTACCGTTCAATGATAACCGAATATTTTTGGCCGCAATTGGATGATATGGACTTGGAGGACATGTGGTTCCAACAGGACGGCGCCACAAACCACACAGCGAATGTCACAATCAATTTATTACAAACCAAGTTTGTAGAACGTGTTATCTCACGAAATGGTCCAGTCGATTGGCCGCCTCGGTCGTGCGATTTGACGCCGTTGGACTATTTCCTGTGGGGCTACGTCAAATCTATGGTATATGCCAACAAGCCAGCGACGATTGATGAACTTCGTACGAATATCGGCCGATTTATGCTTGAAAACCGTCGAAAATTGGGTTCAGCGTCTGGACTTCTGCAAGCGTGCCCGTGGTGGCCATGCAAAAGAGATCGATTTCCATACATAATGGCATCGAACGTACTTTCACAGGAATAACGAATTTCATTGATATCCAAAACCGTTTTTGTTTTATTTAAAAAAACTTTTGTAGCGCTCTTATTGAAGAACCCTTTATAGTATAACTACTGGGGATACGTTTTTCTTAGTTAACAAAAGAATATAAATTTGCAAATTACCTTTATGCTTTCTCTGAGTGTATAAAAAATTGTGCATAGGATTACATTTTTTTTTTTTTTTAAAGAAGAAAGAAATTTCAATTGAGCGGATATTTGTATATTGATAAGACACATTAAAAAGTCAACCAGCTACTGTTTGTATATTTGCCGCATATTTTTGTTCTTTTTGTTTGAGACCATTGGCATTGATGATGTTGGTCGATTGGTTGATTGAAAATTCTAGGAAACCATTCACTGGTAACGAGGTGGATTGGAATGCTCATGAGAATAATAAATATTGTGTAAACAATCAACGGATGCAAAAAAGCAAAATATAATTTGTAAGCATTTTGGTTAAAAGCATTTTATAAACTCTATTTTCGCAGCATGATCGTATAAAATGTATGCAAAATTGTTGGTGGTAGTGTCTACATGAATCTGTAGCAGGATTCAATTTTAAAATAATAAAATTTTAAAATTGCAAACAAATTAGTTCATCTGATATGAATTAAACAAGAAAATATGTTATTGACTACTAGATGTCTTAAATTGGTCAAATAATTTGTGATATACCGACAGTTAACTCTCATTTGTAGCCTGATGCTGTAATTGTAACTAGATTACCAATTCATATTTCACTTTCTCTATAGAATTAATAAAATAAACCTGATTAACTTATTTTTACCATTAAAAACCATTTTAAAAAATTAATTAATTCAAAGTAGTACTTCTTTTTTTCAGGTTTTCTACTGCAACCATTTCGCAAACCAAAACGAGTTCGAACTGCATTCTCACCCACTCAACTGTTAAAATTGGAACATGCTTTTGAAGAGAATCACTATGTGGTTGGAGCTGAACGCAAACAATTAGCACAAAACCTAAGTCTTACAGAAACTCAGGTAAATTGAAAAACGAATTTAATAATTGTCAATCTATGATAAGATTTAAAATTGGAGATATGAAGACCTTTTATATAATTATTTAGGCGGTATTTCGAGATGACGTTTTGCCTCAGACGAACGAAAATACAATAACAAACTATAGTTACCTATACGTCTCATGACGAACATCTTGTGGATTTATTCCACACAACAGCTACTAAAAAATCCGCCATAGTCGACATACTTAAGAACTACAATATATTTCTTATATGCAGTAATTTGCCATAAAATGCCTTTAAATATATAAATCTATTACGTATTCATCAGATTGAATAAAGACTATCAAATTCAATAAACAACTTAATTTTTTATAATATAGCATACCAAAAATTACTTTTATCTATGTATAATAAACCTACTGACCAACATAGGGCACGCAACACATATTCAGAGTCTTATGGTGGAGATTAGAGATGGGCGCGCGATACAAAAATTCATAAATGACGTGATTCCTACGTGAATCAGGTGAGATCGTGAGTTATAATTACTAAACTCACGTGATTATTGTGCAAGCTTAAGTAAAAAGAAATAACTAGTGCGTAATTCGTTCGTGTGTTTAATTTTCTCGTTATTAATTTTAGAACCTTTTACTGTTTTTCGTTAGAATTTCGTGATCGTATATAGTTTTATAGTCACGTTCAATATTATTGATCAATGTTTTCAAAATCAACCAATAAAAACAAAGTATTCAAAAATTAAATGTTCTGATTGGTCGATTTTTGAAAAATTTGTGAATAATATTCAACGTGTACCTATGTCCTACTTTAAGCATGAGTAGAAAATTTTTTCGTGAATAAGTCATGCGTAATTTTTTTATTTTTTTTATTTTTTTGTTCGTGAGCGTGAGTCAAAAATCACTTCACTAGAAGTGATCGGGCATGTAGGGAAAAGGACTCTAAATTCAAAAAATATTGTATTTTTTAAGGAGTGCGCTATTCAGATGTAACACACATTTTTCAACCGTTAATTAAAATAATTTTTCTTTATCAAAATATTTTTTAAAAAAATTCCAGATTTTAAAATGCATCGGTTTGTCAAATTCGAAGTTTATTAGTTTACAATGCCCGATTAAAAAAAATTAATATGGAGCTTAATATAGTCATATGCACGGCAAGGACTTTCATGCACTAAAAAATCGAAAATATGCGCTTAAATATGCATTTATAACGAAATATGCGCTAAAAACCAAAAAATATGCAATTAAAAATAAATGTTTTTTTAATTATATTTATTAAAAACTAACATAAATGTAAAAATTCAGTTATCGGTTACAATAAGCTTGTTCGTTTACTTACTACAAGTTACTATATTTACTATAGCTGCAAAAATTGAATACAAAAAGTAAACAAAACTTTGCAATTCTAGTAAAAGTAATAAGAAATTCGAGTAAACGAACACACTGAATATGACTTCAAATACACATAGTTAAATATATTTTTAGAAAATTCAGTGAAAATAAAAAGAAATACCTGAAAAAATTTTATTATAAAATAGAACTTAAATATGTGTACTATAAAATCGTACTCACTTTCGTAACTTAGAGAAAAAAGTGTCAGAAATTAATGCTCGGCGACAAGTTTCCTTAAAATAATTTTTATAAAATTTTTCAACTTTCTGTTTGTAAGCAATAATCCCCGAAAACGTTAATTTAAAATTACATCTATAAAAAATGTGTTAGTGGATGACAACATATTAGGCGTGTTCGTTTACTTATTACAAGTTACTACTTTTACTACAGCTGGAAAAATTCAATTCGAAAAGTAAACAAAACTTGCCAATTGTAGTAAAAGTAGTAAGAATTTTGAGTAAACGAACACACTGATTGTATACTATGAGTTTCTCTTTCTCGTGTAGTGTTGTATTACCAACAGAGCTTCCAAATAATTAATTCTTTAGAATTTTTTTTTAGTTTTAAAGTATGAATTCTTAAATCGACGTTCATATTTAAAAATATTAAAAAAATATGCAATAATGTGCAAAATATGCAAAAATATGCAATAAAAATCATAAAATATGCACTTAAAATAAAAATATGCAAAAATATGCATTTATAACAAAATATGCAACAACAAATCGATGCCATTTTTTTGCAAATTCATTGATTCGGAAAAGTATTTGGTCAAAATCATTTTTGAGCCACTGACTACAAACATGCATTTGCATGAAAGTCCTTGCCCTGGTCATATGTAATTTAACATGTGTCCTTATAAAAAAGCCTGTGTTATAAAAATGTATAGAATATTTCTTTCCACTGCAAATTTTGTTTTTAACAGTCTCTGGAAAATTTACCTCCAAAAACATAAGTTGTTCTGCTTAAAGAAAATTTGAAAAAAAAAACTTGGAAACAATTGTTTGGGATATTTTAACTCATTTCGCCGCAAGTTGTTTAAGGGAGTTTTAAATTTTAAAGAAATTTAAGAGCTTAAGTAGAAATAATTTTTTTCGTCAAAACGATTAAGTATTCGCTTATTCTTGCAACACTTATTGTACAAATAGTTCGAAATTCTGCAAAGATAGCAGGAAATATTACCTGTATTTGCGACAGCAGAGTTTTCAATACCACTGATTAATGCATAAACAATTTTAGTTAAAGTAGCTAAATAGAAAGTAGCTAAAGAAACTTTATTTTAGCTGAAATTTTATGCTAAAATGTCGCCTATAGACTGGGTTTCTGGACTTTCCGGATCCGTCTAGAGACAGGCTCATATTTATTATTTGGAGTAAAGATCGGCACGTGAGCACCATTTTGAGTGATTCACGTGAATAACGCGGGATCACGAGTGTTAGTGAAGTCATCAGTTAAAAAAATTTCTTCGTGAGTGAAATTTTCGTTTTTGGCTTTTATTAAGTATTTTCCTCGCTAATTTCGCTGATTTTATAGTTTTTGGATTTTTAAAACAAAAAGTAAATGGAAAAATTGCATATTTCTAGCAATTTTTAGTTTAAAACTCAAAATTTACCTTCATTTTGGAATTTTATTTTTTCAGGTAAGATTTTATTTCGTGAATTTGCGAAATTTCATAAAGTTAAAAAAGAAAAATTCAAATAAAAAATTTTTTATTAAAAACTAAGTTTCATAAAAGTCAGTGTAAGTTTTTGACTGCGAAAAATCATTAAAATCAAATGCTGCACTCAAACTATTTAATTGCCAAAAGATTAGGTTGCCACAATAAATCTGTGCTTTGTTAACTTGAAACCCTATATTGTGCATCACTGGTTAATTTTCAATATTATTTCACATACTATATAAGGGCGGCATTAGATTCCTTCTTTTAACCCCATCATAGTACCTGTTCTATTCCATGATATCATTTCTATTAAACGAAAAAAAAATAAACAATACTCATAAAATAATGGCAAATTTAGATTCCCCCATAATACACTAGACTTAAGTAGAAACTAAATATTATCATCAATGTTCTCACAACAGTAGCGAAGAGAATAGTGTTTCCAACCGTTAAGTGATTGCATGTCAACTGGTCGTTAACTGGGCTTAAGTGGCTTGAGTTATTAGCTTTAGCTTATACCAGCACTACTAACTACATAACCCCTTGATGCAAATTTTAATAAGGGATGATGTTAAGGGAAAATTGCCAACCGACGAAATGACTCCTGACACCCTTTAATGCCTTATGCTTAGTGGACTGCCACCAAAATAGTTAAACTGCCTCTTCAGTATGAACATTTGTGTAGATGACGTTTTGAATGGGGTGTGGAAAAATGCTAAATTGGAAGAAAATTACAGTTACCCAATAAAAGTAAACGCCTGTTAAATATAACGTAACATTATTAAGTGAGAATTTACATGGCAATATTTCACTGCACGCGGGAACATTAGCAGCAAAGTTGGTAAAAACAACAAAAGTTTATTAGGTGGGGATAAGAATTATAACTTTTAAAATATATTATAAGTATACAACAGCTAATGAGTCCTATTTAAAAAATATATGAGTTTATCACAAAATGTTCTTTTGTTTTTCTTTTCAGGTTAAAGTATGGTTTCAAAATCGTCGCACCAAACATAAACGCATGCAACAAGAGGGCGATAGTGATTCGAAAAGTCAGAAGGGCAGTCAATCTGGTGATAATGAGGGTAAAAATGATAGTAGTCAAACTAGTTTTGAAGATCAAGATGATTTAGAAATGGCCGAAGGCGAAGAGGTCGACGAGGAAGAAGATGAGGTTATTGATATGGACGATTATGATGATCATGAAATGGATGCGGAGGAGAGAAAGCGTATGACAGAACATTTTCAAGAAATGCAAAATCGCCATTTTGCACATAGTCAAATGTTCCAGCAACAAAGTCAGCAACATCAGCAATTTTTACAGCAACATTTTTTGCAGCAACAACAGCAGCAGCAACAACAATTGTATGTGCAGCAAAATGAACATCAACGGCAACAACAACAATTGCAACAAAATCAAGAACGTCATCAGCAGTCACAGCCTCAACCTCCCACGCAAAAACACTAGCCACACTAGCATTATTATAATAAAATATTTAAATTTTATAGCCAATTAAATAAATTATTATTTCAACTATTAAGGGTATTCATGAATTAAGGAAAATCTTCGTCTTATTACTTAATTAAGCCCATACTGATCTGTTTTATTAAAATAATTTTCACAATTTTTTTTTTGGAAGTTTTATAAATAAATTTAAGCATTGAAAAAATTTAATACTATAAAAGTTCTGAATAAAATCCTTAGATTTATATTATTTTGTATATATGTACTGTTTTTAACAAAAAATTTTGACGGTATTCACAATCTGCCTAGTAATAGAGTACAATCTTACTAAATTTTGTTTAAATTTACCCAACTTACAGTAGGTAACTGATCTCCTACTATAGAAATATTCGGCCTGATTACGGTTGTCGAATTTGTAGTCGAAATTTTGGACTCCATACAAAATGGTTTTCATTTAATTGCAATTATAAAGAATATAATGTTTGATTATGTATGTTTAACGATCGCATTATTATTTGTGACAAACTCAGTTGGAAAATTGTTGCAGAGTTCTGTTTTTATCGACTTACTTTCGAATTGAACTACGACAACCGTAATAAAGCCTATTAAATTTGCTCCGAGTGCGAAAATGAAAAATAAATAAATAAATAAATGAAACTGATCTCCTACTACAAATATATTAAATTTACTTCGAGGGCGTAATGAAAAAATTACACACATGATACGTAAGTAAATTGCACACAAAATTTGTAAATTTACACTGAAAATGCCAAAGGTTTAAAAGAATTAATTCTTCTTTAATTAACTTTTTAAAAATTAATGTAATATGAATTAAATTTCAATCCGTAATAGCATTATTATAAAGTTAACGCGATAGCTGAATTCACAGAGGGTTTGAATTATATGAACTAATTCTATTTTGAGTGAATTCTAATTGAATGAATTCAAATTTACGTGAATTCATTTAGTCACATGAAAAATTTTAATTTGGATTTATATGATGAAATATTAGAATAATACAACTGAAAATCGTTTAAAATTGGTCTAAAATAAATAAATAGTATTGTATGCTTTTTTATAGCTTGTGTTTTGGTTTTGATAATGTGTTTGTTTCAAATTACACTCACTTATTGAATGATAATAAAATTTCTCAAAATGTTGAATAAACATGCGATTTGAATGATTCAAGTTGGGAATTCATTCAATTCTTATTAAAGCTTTCGGAATTAAGCTTATGAATGAATTCTTTAGGAATGGTTTAGCGGAATGGTATACGAAAATTTTTAAAATCTGAATTCAATTTTTCGTGAATGAAGCTTAAATTGAATTAAGTCTTTCGAAGCTCAATAAAATGCATAGAAATTTTTTAGGAAAAATGTGTAATTTAAGCATTTTTGTACTTTACCAAAAAATAAAGTTATGAAATTATTTTTAAAATATTTTTAATAACAAAAAATTTTATATTTAGTTTGTTCACAATGGGTGTGCTATCTGTTGTATTGTTGTATCGTCCTAACAAAAACCAGAGTTGTTTAAATTTTTATTTGACTTTAGAAATGATTTCCTATTGGTTTTTCTCTCTGTTAGCGTACTTAAATATAGGACACTAAACATATGTATGTAGAAATGTTATATCGTGCTATTCTCAAATGCCGTATTTTTTGAATTTAAAATTAACAACTCTATTTTTTGTTAAGACACATGTACACGGGAGAGAAAACTTCTAGAGATAGAGCAAAAAGCAACCCTAAATAGATTACATCATTCACAATAGAGCTATTTAGAGGTGTTTTTTCCTCTATCTCTAGCAGTTTTCTCTCGCGTGTAAATGTGCCTTTAGGACGATACAACAAATAGCACACCCCTTGTGAACATCCTTAATAATATTTAAGCCTAATACAAATAATGAAAAACGAGTTTTAATTACGAAATTGTTAATATCGATTATATTTTAAATGATTTTACACTTATAACGCAAATAATATTATTAAATACTAAAAATGTTGTGCTATTAATTGAATCAATTAAACAAATCAGATATTTAACTAAATATTTGTTTAAAAACAAATTTTCTTTTAAACAAATCTTTAATTAGGTAATTTAGGCTAATAATTTTTTATATGTATAAGGCCCAGATTATGAGAAAATTTCAAAATAAAAACGCACTAGATTCAAGGCACTTTTCCCTAGAAAAACATCAGATTATGATTAAAAGAAATATTTTCTCAAGGAAACGCTTTAGGTGCTGTATTCTTTTCCCTACAGAAAAATTATCACCAACAAAGAAATTTGTAAATCAAAAAAAAAATTTTTTTTTTTTTTTTTTGTAACTTTGAATTTTTATTTTTAAACAATTTTTATATGAAAGATAACAATTTACAAACGAGTTACAAATATTTCAAACAAAAAAATTGTTGGGAATAAAATTTCAATTTAAAAGAAAATGTGATTGCTTTTACAAATCCCATTGTTGGTGCCTACTGTTTTTTCTGTGTAGATTTATTAAAAAACAATTCATTTTTATAATATTTTATTTTATAATTTTAAATGTTCTTGAAATTTACAAATGTCAATTTGTAAGAAAAATTTAAATTGATCAAGAAATTAGAAAATACGCACAGCATGTTTAATTATAAACACATAATGCATATACTTTATTATTTGAGTAATATTGTATATGAAAGTGTTTTCAAATAGTTTTATACAGTTTTTGTTTATATTTACTCACGTTATATTAAACAAAAATACACTCATTTTATAGTAGTAAATTTACAAGCCTTTTTTTTTTTTTTTGATTGCAGTATAAGTGCTTTTTTGATAGAAAAAATATTTTGGTACATGGATTTGAAAAAAAAATTTTTTTTTTAATTACTTTTTTAATACAATATCAAAGTATTCTCTTACCAGGCAGATTGTGAATACAGCTATTTAACAATAACGTGTCTATAAGTTCCTTTAATTATCATTATTTGTATATTATATTATTTATTGTGAAATCAAAATTTGCATGAATGAATATTTGAATATTTTCAATATTAAAATTGACAGACCATATTAGATTATTCTAAATAAAGAAGAGTGATTCCTTGAATTTATTCAGTTTTCGGAACATATATTAATTATAAACCCCTAAATATTCCTTTCCCTAGCCAAGAAAAAAAATATTAAAATACAATAAACTTTGTATAAAAAATTAAAATTTTTGTTTTTTTCGTACAATAAAAAATATTAATTTTTTTTATTTTTTTGTAAAATAAATAACGATTCCGAATTCAAAGAATGCAACCTACTTATTTTATTAAAGGAATTAAATATGCTAAAATCCCAAAAGTATTTTACAAATTGTGAAAAATAATCTGTTGGAGGCATGTCCCTATCCGAATTTCATTCTTGCCTAAGGAACTCGTCAGGGGACGATGTTTTTAGAACTTCTGGAAATATTTGTTAAGTTAAATTACAAACTCAATGAGAATTTCTTGTTCTCGTCTAGGAGCGTTATTAAACATTCAAAATATCAAAGAAAAAACAAAAACAACAACAAAGAATTTACCACAATTTGCTTTGTCATCTTCCAATATACTAATCTGTTGTTTTGAAAGATCTAGTAATGTAGTGACATCCTTTCATGTATAAACGCCAATAGAAAACAATATTTTCTAAAGTGTCAGTAACATTCAAATTTGCACAAGCAATTGCATATTAGTTTTTTTATTTTTATTTTTATCGGGACATCGGGTTTTTGGACGAGATTTTGTCGAAATTTGTACGCCTCGAAAATGATTTTTTTGATATGTCCTTTGGAACTTTTTTTTCCTCATGCCAAAAGCTATCGAAAAATCGACAGCACAATATCGACAAATTTTTGTTCTTACAAATCGGCCCACCCTAGTGCTCATTATTAATATCTAAATAATAAGCATTAGAATTTCTGTCTACTGCATATATGTAATTCTTCTTCAAAAGCCATTATTTTTATTCGACAAGGTCCTTTTTTATTCATTATGGGGTAATAAATAGAAGGTTTTGCTGTTTACTATTCTTTCTTTCCAAATTCAAAAGTATGAAAAATGTGTTAATTAAGATGTTATTTTGTAAATATTCTTAATGTTTCTGTCCCGCCTTCCCCCTCCTGAAAGAATTATCCTTCATGATATTAATGATATAATTTCATAGAATTTTTTTCGTAGAACCAATGAAGAATTTCATTATGTATATAATATTTAATTAAAATTATGTAATTTTTCATAACTTTTCTTTCATAATTTCATTAAAAAAATTCATTGAATTTCATAAATTAGATCTTCATAAATGTAATGAAAATGTTCTTTATATATATGAAATTGTTCAATAGTATTTACTTTTCTTAATTCTTTCCTAAAATACATATAGTCATTTTATTAATTTTTAAAAATTTTCATACAATTAGAATTTTATATTAAACATTTAATTCTCAAATACAATAGTTTTGTGTAACCATAAGAACGAGTTTTAGTGATGTGCATTAATTTCCATACTAAGAGAATTATCTTTTATAATTGTTTTTTTTTTTAATTAATTTTTTATTATTAATTTTGGACCATGAAATTTTTTCATAAATCATAATAATTTTTTCGAAACATTAATAAGGAATTTCATTAATTCATTAATACATCCGACAACAAACAACTATAATAAATAATAATAAATGAAATTGCTTCATAAATTTTATAAACCTCTTTATTGGCTGAATGATTTATTCATTGGACGAGTGGCCTATTAATTTTATGAAGAATTTCATTAAACTTATGAACTTTTCATAAACATTGACTAATAATAAAACCTGTTTCGAGTTTCAGTGAATTCATTACTGAATTGATGATAATTCTTTCAGTGTATTCTAGCCAATTCGGAATAAGCCACACCGTTTAGGTTTTAGGTTCGGTGGGCCCAATCTTCTGCAGGATTTCATCCTATAATAATAACACAAAATAAAAAATTGGGGAATACTGAAAATCATTTAGAATAAGCCACTATGGAATATGAAAAATAGGTTCTCGGTTTGCTGGGCCCAACTATCTAGCAAATCTTCTCCAGAAAATTAAATACTAACTTCCAAATTTTGAAAACCATTTAAAGAAACTATGAAATATGAAAACTCGAAGTTTGGAACTAGTTAAATTTGAATTTATCTTCACACACATGAATAAAATCCCTGGGTAAAATACCTTTTATATTTTAGTTTGTCGGTTTAAATTAATTTTTCGTAACTTAACAATACACGCTAATTCAAATTCAGTAAAATTGTGTTTATGAAAAAATTTAACAGTGTAATTCATAAACTTTTACAACACTCTTATTGCAGGATTTTAAGCTAATTTGTGAAAAATAATATGCATATTTGCTTAGTTACATTTTCACTTCTGATTACCGAGTCAATCGTTTACTAAATTTGTACATCATTAACAACTTATTTGGCAGAAGAGAGAAAATTAACAATAGTGTTGCCAGTATCAAATCGAAAAATTAATTTAAAATTAAAGTACGATTATGAATCAAGATTTCTAATAACTCTTATATTAAACGAAATGTGTACTTTTACTATAGCAAGCTTCAAAGACTATGTCAATGACCAAATACATTTTTTTTATGAATTAGCACATAAATACATATGGGTGATATCAAAAAATGTGATAAAAACCGTGTAACCACCTAATTTCTAATGTATGGATTACATTTGAGTTACATATTTCGATATATATCAGCGCATTGTCACCTGTTTTACAAAATTTATAACAATCTGACCAATTTTTGGTTAATACATAAAATTTGTGAGCAATTTTATAGGCCAAATGTAAAATCCGTAACAAGTAACTCATAAGGTTTTTTAACTTTAATAGCTTATATTTTAATAACCAATAAAGCTAAACACTAACTGTAAGAATTTCTATGAAGAGGAAAAGTGCCATTTTTAATAAAAATTAATACATTTTACAAACTTTTGCGTATATCTTAGCTATCACGACTTCAACTCTGTAACGATTTTTCGTCATAATTTTTGATAAAAATGCATATACCAGAATTTTAGAGTTATCTATTATTTATATTGCGAAAAGTATAATGTTATTTATACTCAAATGATCGTTGGACTGTAAGTAATCATCCAGTATAACTGACTTGAAGCTTTTCTGCAGCATGTAACATTCTCGAGATGAAAAAGGATGTCTTTAATAAGATTTGAAAAAAATTTTGGAAACTCCGTTCCTAATTTGTACACCAAACTATTTAACGAGTAAGAAAAACAATGTCATATTCGGATTCACCTTGTAGGCATCATGCGATTTTATTTCGGAAAAAAAATTCTGACAAAGCGTTTCTGAAAGAAAACGAAAAAAGTAACCAAATGTAAACTCCGCAACCACAATTGTTTGCATCAGGTTTCATTTAAATAAATGTTTATAAATTTTTAAAATATTTTAAAATAACCATAAACAGAGGTGATTCAACTAATATTTATGCGTCAAAAGACGATTCAACTAATAATTTTGCGTCAAATCAAAAAAAGTTATCAGTTTTTTACCCTAAGCTGCTGGAGCGAAAAACGATTGATTTAGCATTTCATTGGTTTTGAATCGATATTTCGAGTCGTTACTGACATTAGTTTGACAAATTAAATTTGTTTCAAACAATTTAAGAATTTTTTGATCGCGAAATGTTATGGTTTTAATATATTATTTTGTAACTGCGCAATATTTTTGAAAAGCATTTAAAAGGACGAAAAAAACAAAATTAAGAAAAAAATAAAAATTTTTTTTCGCGGAATGAATTGTATTTTTATTCGCGAAACCGCCAATTTGATAAACACAAATTATATATCATTGGAAAGCAAGTCGAATTAAAGAAAATTCGTAGGCAATTTTTTTTGTTATATCTTTTGCTTGCAGAAATGTAAACTCCGTTACAACAAAAAAAATTCAAATTGTGCAAAAAAAGTTATTGCGACAACTTGTAGAAGAGATTTTTTGCAATTAGGTTTATAATGACTAAACTTACTGATTCCATTAAGGAAAAACCGAAATATTAACACTTTTTGCTTCTCACAAATTTGGCCCAAAATTTTATCACATTTTTTGATTTCACCCATATATATGTAAAATTGTTTTAAAAAAATATTCTAATATTTATACTCGTATTTAAAACGATGACAAGTTTGTTACCCTATTTGTTCCTTTTCACGTTAAAGTGTTAAATTGGTATATTTTAGTCAATTTACAGACCATCGGCAAAAGACTTTAAAAAATTTTTTTAACTTTCTGACAACGTTATAAAATACCACCAAGAGACCGTAAATTGTAGGGTTATAATTTGGACCGCATTTACAACTCCCTGAAATTGATAGCGCTTATTTGATGGTTAAAAATGCATTTAAAAGTTTCTTTTTTATGACACTTTTTGAACGTTGTAAAAAACTACCCACACACCGTAAATCATGGTTATCATTTGGGGCTTTGCCGAAACGATTTAAAGCTTTAAATTTAAAGCTGTTTTGAAAACACTTGTACAACCTTTTAAAATATTTTTAAAAAGCTTTCACGATCATATTTTTTGCTACCTGGGTAATCTTTATCTTTCATCACTTTTCATCTCTTCTCTATTACCTTTCCAAAGAAAGCAGCATAATAGGAAGACTTTCCTTATTGTTGCTTCTCTTTATAAAAAAAATATGTAAATCCCATTCCCCTATCTTCAGCTCAACTAACAAAGAAAGGTTTTTATTAACCAAAAATTTCTCTGATTTAGGGTTGCCAGATTGCAACTTTGTGTATATAAAATAAATGTGAGATTAATAAAGACATGCATGCATTTAGCTAAAAATCAATCTGATTGTAATCTACCACAATTTTTTTGCACGCAATCTAAACACTGGTATTAGTAAAACGTAACAAAATTAACGCTAAACATTTCACATAAATTTTTAATTTTAAAATTAACGGTTTCTTAGTTTAACAGATACATTAAAAAAAAAATAAAGTACAGGTTGGAAAAACATAAATAAACATAAGTTAAATATCATTCAGACTTAATTTAAATTATAATTATTTTAATGACATTAAACCGGATCGGTACTGAAATCTAATAACAATGTTGTTTGATGAAATTTAATAACAAGATTTTAATGTCCTCACACAGACTCACATCGGTATCACACTTTTCATTTCAGCCTAAAAATGTTTAATTTCATACACATACTCGTATTTCATAAATTATTTTAATTTCTGGTATTGTCAAAATGTTTATTTTCTCATAATTTTGGGATGCCACCATGTTGTCACTTTCGTCTATATTCTCTTTTTATATTGTTAGTGAACATAAATTAAGTGAGCGATCGACTCGGTCAACTTAAGTGAATAATATTGTTTTGTAAATTTGGGAAATTAAAATGTTTTATGACAAAGCAAAACATGCAAGATTACAAAAGATGGCGGGTCTGAAACTGATATCTGTGATCGGATAAATAAAGCTCGCATTGCTTTCTTCAAATTGCACAGAATATGGCGTGCAAATAACATCTCGAAGAAGACAAAATTACGCATATTTAATTGCTATATGGCTGTACCACATGGAGCTTTACGAAACTGACATTGGGAAAGATCCAAACGTTTATTAATCGATGTTTGAGAAAAATCCTTCAAATATACTGGCCGAATTGGATCTCAAACGAAGCTCTTTGGCAAAAGGCAAACTGTTGTCCAATCGAATTAGATATACGTAAAAGGAAATGGACATGGATCGGTCATATCCTAAGACGACCACAAACCGAAATCGCTAGAGCGGCGCTTGAGTGGAATCCCCAGGGACAACGAAGACAAGGAAGGCCACGTAATACATGGATACGCTGTACCAAAAAAAATATGAAACAGCTCGTAAAACCTGGAACCAAATTAAATCACTTGCCGGAGACAGAAATAAATGGAGAGAATTCGTTGACGCCCTATGTTCTTCGTGAACTTTTTATTTAAGTGTTATGTGTAATCTCTTTTTTTACTACGTAATTTAAATAAATAAAGGACATATATATATATATAAAACATGTTAAAACACGATATTGAAGCATAATTAAGGAGTAATAATGGAAACAAAAAGTGTTAAAGAATTATTTATGTTAAGAATACTAAAAGTATTCGAATATCGAGTAGGGTTTCATTATATACTACAAATACATCACTATTTTATTGAATTTGTTTTTATTTTATTTTCATTCAAATTTCCGAAAAAAAGTTTAGTCTCGAAATTATTGCAGCTTTTTATGGACACTAGGGATAACAAATTACCGATTTTAACCAAAATCAATAGGCTGCGTCCTTGGGCTGACATAAGCCAGCGGACCAAATTTTAAGATATGATAATAGTTGCGACCTGTCACGTGCGCACAAGAATAAATGGAAAGACAGACGGACATCGTTTAATAGAAAAAAATGTGATTCTGTGACGATCGGTATACTAAAAGGTGGGTCTAAGTCCAATATTTTTTGGTGTTGCAAACATCAGCACAAACTTATTATACCCTGTCCAAGTAGTGGTGTAGAGTATAAAAATGTCCACCACTATATCGTCACTTAAAATGCAAATGGCATCTACACACAAAATTTTACACGTATACGTGCAAAAGTATCGATTTTATTACAAAAATCAAAATGCCTTATTTTGTTTTTTTAAATAATTAATTCTTTTTTCTCGGATTAAATTAATTTTTTTAATCTCTTGAAATATTTAGATTTTACTGACAAACTGTTTTGAGTGCAACTGTTGTGACAACTGGAAAACTCGGCTACCAAAATCGAATCATTCGATTGGCTACAAATGCGATTGTCAGCACCGGATCTGTTTTCTGGGTGTACGGCCTTTTGGATTTTAGGTGATGAAAAAGTTAAAAATTTTGTAAATTATGATCAACATTTTTGTTAAAACACTTATATCAATTTAAATTTAGTACATTTCATAAAGTAGAATGTAAACGTTTAATATAACAAGTGTTTTCATACTTTTTAGCCAACTCGTTTTTTCAAGTGTATTAAAGTGTCTATCTCTGTATAATATGTTTGACTATTTACAGCAAATTGTTGGTTAGTTATTTATGCTACAATTCTCTAAAATGATGTGGTATTTTTGAGACTTTTTTTGTTTGGTTAACAATGGAAAAAGTTAAATGAAAAAACAACACAAAAAAGACCGAATATACTACTCATTGAGGCTAATTACTTTATAAATTTTTTATACTGGTTGTTTATTTACTTTATGTTACCATTTTTTCCGTAGAACTTGTTTGCATGTGGCAAACATGTTTCATTGTTTCTGGTAACATTATCCATAGAATAAACGCAAAAAAAAAACACATCGAAATAACAACCATTAAAAACACTTAACAATTTAATTTTAAATGAAATTTAATTGCATTTAAAATAAGTGTAACCACACCATTTTGACTTGACTTATACTAACAAAACTAACAACAACAATTACGAAAAACATGCAACACACACATCTGTAGTTATTGGAGTAGAGTGGGGGAAATTAATGATGGGAGCTACCATCACCAATCCCAAGTTCGCAAATGTGTACAGGTTGAAAATGAATGAATTCCTTAAATACTTAAATAAAATTTTAAGTGTAATCCATATTTTACTCAGAACTACAATCAAAAAAAAAGTCAGCAAAAAATGTTGCTGTGTCAGCAAATTTTTAGTCAGGAGCGTGCTTGCAAAAAAGTTGGTAATTTCAGCAAAAGGTGTTTGCTAAAAATCCGCGAGCTGATTCATTTATTACTTATGTATTCTTAATAAAAGCTAAATATAATTTTTCAGAAAATGTGTTGCGAAATAAATGTATATTTACGAAAGGCTACTTGAAGCAGTCATTCAAAACCAGAATGTCAAGAAATTAGATTAATTGTGAATGTTTTTTTAATAATATTTTTATTATATGGGTGGTTTTATAGCGATATCTTCTTTTAATCTTCGAGAAGATATATCGGCGATATTTGCGACCCTTTTTTATATCTTCTAGATCAGCGGTTCCCACTAAGTTTTGTTTCACGGACCCCTTGAGACATTTCTATTAGCTCACGGACCCTCAAACCAGTGTTGAGCGACAGGTACTTTATAAATTATGGGGCAAAATTAACAAAAGTACCTGCTTATTTTAAATGATGGCCAATTTTAAGCAGGAATAAGGAAAAAAACATTTTTGAAATCAATATTTTGTAAATAATTTAAAAATTATAAAAAAATTTGTTTTTTTTTTAAATAACTTGTTTTATGTTTTTTGTCGGATCTCTTCGCGGACCCCCTGGAATTCTGCTACGGACCCTGGAGGTCCGCGGACCCCCATTAGGGAACCGTTGCCTGTTTATCTTCAAGGAGAATTGCTTTCGTATTGCTGTGAAGTACTGCATTCGGGACACGTTTTCTACCAAAATATATATTTTTGGGGTATCTTCCGCAATACGAAGGCGATTGTCGTCGCAATAAAACTTTTCTTCCAGGCAATACGATTGGAGAATCGTATTCGTAGTGCCATGTTTCCTGGGTAGGAGGAACTACACGTAAGTTTAAGAGAAACTTTTTAAATATATTTTGAATACAATTTGATATTTTTACCAACAAAAATGTAATAATTCCAACAAAATTATTATTTTTTAATTAAATTTTGTGTAGAATAAGTATTAACGTAATTTTTTTAGCTAAAATCTTATAAATTGTTTTAAAAATTAAAATAATAAAAACAACTATCGCATTTTATTTTACCGCTGGTTTTCGAAGGTGTTTGTAAAAAATTCGAAATAACTATATAAAATAAATGTAATGAAAACTTTGCAGTTTTTGTAGGTTGTCTAAAAAAGAACTGTCAAAATCATTAAAATAGTTTCTTCTTAGTAAAATAACCCTCATGTAGTAACTGCACAACCTTTTGAGTGTAGAATAGTGCTAAAATAAAGCCCCAAAAGCGTTGTGCAAGGTGAGCTCGTATTTTTGTTTCATGTCTTTTTGAATTGACCGTCTGGCGATCACGGCGTGAAGACAGAAGACAGTTTGCTCATTTTTACGCAGATTATTTATTGTTCTCTTGAGTGGATTGGTGTTAAGAATTATTAAAATTGGTGCAGCGATTCAAAAGTTGTAAGTAAAATGTAAGGGTAACTTAAAATTATACATACAATTTTTAGTAAAGCATTAAATAAAACGAGTAAAAAGGTTAAAGTCGGGCATGCCGACTATAACAATACCCTACACTAGTCTGGTGTATTGTTTGGATCCGAAATTCGAATGGGTTAAAATGGGGCTTGTGTCAAAATTTTCTATAATGTGAGTCAGCGCACCAAATTTCATTAAAATATCTTAATATGTGCGACCTGCAGTTTGTAACCAAGCCAATTTTGGGGGGACCCTTATATGGGCACTAGTTCTAAACATGGACCGATGTTCACCAAAATCAATACGCTTCGTCCTTGGGCCAACATAGGTCAATGTACCAAATTTCATCAAAATATCTTAATATTTGCGACCTGCAGCGTATAAACAGTATAATTTTGGTAGGACCCTTATATGGGCACTAGGTCTAAACATCGACCGATGTTCACCAAAATCAATAGGCTGCGTTATTGGGCCAATATAGGTCTGTGTACAAAATTTCATCAAAATATCTTAATATTTACGACCTGCAGCGTATAAACAGTATAATTTTGGTAGGACCCTTATATGGGCAATAGGTCTAAACATGGACCGATGTTCACCAAAATCAATAGGCTGCGTTATTGGACCAATATAGGTCTGTGTACCAAATTTCATCAAAATATCTTAATAGTTACGACCTGCAGCGTATAAACAGTATAATTTTGGTAGGACCCTTATATGGGCACTAGGTCCAAACATGGACCGATGTTCACCAAAATCAATAGGCTGCGTTATTGGGCTAACATAGGTCTGTGCACCAAATTTCGTCAAAATATCTTAATATTTACGACCTGCAGCGTATAAACAATATAATTTTGGTAGGACCCTTATATGGGCACTAGGTCTAAACATGGACCGATGTTCAAAAAAATCAAACTTGTTCGTCCTTGGGCCAACATAGGTCTGCGTACCAAATTTCATCAAAATATCTTAATATTTGCGGCCTGTAGAGTGCGCACAAGATTGCATGGACAGACAGAAAGACGGACGGACGGACGGACAGACGGACATCGTTAAATCGAAATAAAAAAAAATTCTGAACCGATCGGTATACTATAAGGTGGGTCTACGACCAATATTTTTTGGTGTTACAAACATCAGCACAAACTTATAATACCCTGACCACATAGTGGTGTAGGGTATAAATATGGCGATTTTTTAATTTTTAATTAAATGATTCAACTATTTCTTTCTCTCTTTTTGTAAATGAGCAGGAAAAATGAACAATAATTTTAATAATCCCTAACTTCCAAAAAGTTGGCTTTGGTGGAGCCCAGAACCCTTGGAAAGTTTTTTTTCCATTCTAAAATTTCTATTTTCTATTTATCTTTGCAGAGTTTCCGATAAACCAGTGTTGTTTGGATTACATTTATTCGGATGTATACAAGCTTTTTAATAGATTTAATTCTTTCAAATATATGTTGTAAGATACAAATGATTTATAAAGCTAACATATTTATATTTTCAAGATAGTCTTCAATATTAGTTTAACTCTTAATGTGTTTTTATTTTGTAATTTTCATCATCTTCTGCGTTTTTTATCTCTCTCTCTCTATTATTACAATTCATTTAATGATCATCTTACTTAATTGTTTGCAAATGCACCTGGTTATTAGGCCAATTTAATAGGTAGAAAAGCATGCAAAAATGCAAAATTGCAAAAAAAATAATATGTAAGCAATTATAATTATAATTTGTATATCAGTCCATATAATTCAATTAAAACCCCATTAAAATTACCCTAATCAAATAAATACACACGAAATTTAAATGTGTAGTTAAAATAACTTTTAAAAGTTACTTAATTTTGTATTTAAAAGTTAGTATTCTATCTTATTGCTAAATTATAGCAATTGAAATTTAATTTAATTACCGCCGTTTATAATTTTGTATAATTTATCGCAAACATTTAGAAATAATAAAAAAAAAACTTTTTAAATGTTCACACTGCACGCGATATAAAATTCAATGTGATTTAAGTTTGTTGCATGGATTTTATTTATAACCCTTTAATTTGAGGCAAAAATTTGGTAGTTCTTAATAATGTTTTATTTTACCACTATTGTTGGCTTTTTAAGGCAATAATGAAATTCTCTAAAAGTACTTATTGCAATACAAATATAATAATGGAAAAAACACAGTTTCAAGTTAAATGTTATTATTTTTTTAATACATATCATTATCAATATCAAAAATTATATTCTAATAAAGAACTCTGTAGATTTTTTCAATCGCTCTTCGAAAATTTGATCAATTGTAATATATTTTTTGTGTTTTTAACAAAGATATAAATTTTAAAAATTGAGAAAAGAAAATGATTGGTGAAAAATTAAATATTTTTTAAAATTAAGCATTACACAAAGTTAATAAAATGTACTATTGAACTAATAGAGCTGTTGCTAGTGAACTAGGTCTTTCGTTCAGTTGAGTGAATAGTTCAATTGAACTAGTTCTTCCACGAACAACACAAGTCTATATAATCCTACAAGAGGTATGAGTTTCAAGGATTATGTGGTTTGAATTTTAATAAATGATTGATATCCTGATTCCTAATCCGGTCTCAATTTTGAAAAAAACACGTTTAAAACTGTGGAAAAGCGCTATTTTGGGCATTTTCAGGAGTGAATTGTTATCATTGCCCATCAGTGATGCCAGACGGTATTTTTATAAATTCCCTACGTTTGTTTAACAAAATTCTCTATTTTTTCCTATACCCGAAAACGTTTCACTGAATTTTTGCTAATCAGAAATGTATTGAATTTAGTAAAAACTAGCATGTCAGGCAATATTCCATTTTGTTTTTTTGTAAAAATCTAAAATCAATTTCCAGTGCTTAAATAAGATTTAATTGAAATAAGGCTCATTTGTCGAATGACGTTTAGAACACATATTTTAAGGCACAAACAACAGAAATTCGTTCGGTCCGACTAGGATTGCATCGCCTAAACTTATAGTATTCTTGTTTAGTTATATATACATAACATAGTAGTTACTTTGGGAGGTATGGTGATTAGTAAGAGGAGATAGTGTAGCATCTACCCTGAAATTCTTTGCAAGGATGCAACGAAATTTCCACTTTCGAATTTTTTTTTAAGAAATCGGAATGGTTTTAGGTCGTTGTTTTCATGTAAGTGTGAGGGAAATAAAAACTGATGCATAAAAATCTAAAAGAGATTTGATATGAACTCTAAACGCAAAATAATAGAAATACATCTGTAAAAATAGCAGAAAAAGCAACTAAAAATTAGTTAAAAACGAGTAAAAAGGTTAAAGTCGGGCATGCCGACTATACAATACCTTACACCAGTCTGGCTAAAAGCCAACTAATGTTTGGATCCGAAATTCGAATGGGTTAAAATGGGGCTTGTGTCAAAATGTTCTATAATGTGAGTCAGCGCACCAAATTTCATTAAAATATCTTAATATTTGCGACATGGGCACTAGGTCTAAACATGGACCGATATTCACCAAAATCAATAGGCTTCGTCCTTGGGCCAACATAGGTCTGTGTACCAAATTTCATTAAAATACCTTAATATTTGCGACCTGCAGCGTATAAAGAGTATAATTTTGGTAGGACCCTTATATGGGCAATAGGTCTAAACATGGACCGATGTTCACCAAAATCAATAGGCTGCGTTATTGGGCTAACATAGGTCTGCGTACCAAATTTCATCAAAATATCTTAATATTTACGACCTGCCTGTTTATATATAAACAATATAATTTTGGTAGGACCCTTATATGGGCATTAGGTCTAAACATGGACCGATTGGGCTGACATAAGTCGGTGTATCAAGTTTCATCAAAATATCTTAATATTTGCGACCTGTAGAGTGCGCACAAGAATGCATGGATAGACAGACAGACGGACGGACAGACAGACGGACGGACAGACAGACGGACATCGTTAAATCGAAATAAAAAAATTCTGAGCCGATCGGTTTACTATAAGGTGGGTCTAGGACCAATATTTTTTGGTGTTACAAACATCAGCACAAACTTATAATACCCTGACCACATAGTGGTGTAGGGTATAATTGCTGCAGAAAAGCTGATAAATTAGCAGTTTTTTTTTTGCTAAATACTTGTAAAATAAGAACAGTAAAAATAAAACTGTTAAGTTTACAGAATTTAAGTTATACTCCAGTTAAGTTTTAGTTAATTGAAAATGTCAAATTGTACTGTAAATCTACATAAAATTTTGCTAAATAATAGTAGACTAAAACTAGCAAAAACAAACTGTTATATCTACAAAAATTTTGTTATTTTTAAGCTAAGTCTATCCTGTTAAATTCACAGAAATATTTGCTAAACAAAATTTTTAACTACTGTTTTCAAAAATTATTATTTATAAAAATTTTTTGCTGATTTTAGCAGGTTATTTTTAATTAAAAATATTTAACTCAAATGTAACTAAAATTCTGTATACACTGAGAGAATTATCATCACTTCAGCAATGAATTTCTTCATAGTTTCAATGAAAATTGTCACTGGAACTCGTCCATTGAAACCTTTCATAGAATCTGTTATATAATCATATATCACCATATATAAAACCATATATATGTATGTTCGTATCTTATTTGATCCGAATATTGGAATATATAATTATATCAAGCGAGATAAGCATCAAATTATATACAATATAACTTATAATTTGATGAAAACTCTCAAATAAAATTTTAGTAAATATTATTGAACTCACTTATTTTCATCATTCTAATAAAATACTAATGCCTGACAGAACAGTTTGGCTAACAAAGTGGGTATTGGTCGATCTTTGGTATTTTGATGCAATACAGAAAAATTTTATTGATGGAAAGATGTTTAAAATGAGGACTAGAATAACGCAGTTTGTAACTGAAATCCTTATTTAAAAATGTGGTTTATTTTGTTTTATTTCAATAAAGACCAAAATTCAAAACGAGAAAAAGTTGTTTAGAAAAGTTTTTGCTAATAAACTTGGAAATAGCCAACGAAATGTAATTTATTTGTAAAAATTGTATCATCTTTCTTTAATTTGAAAATAATTTATACAGAAAGTGATATTAATTTATGATCTAGAGTCAAACTGAAAGAACATTCATTTACCAAAATAAGAGATCAACTAAACATTCCCTTCATTCATCTTAAAAACACATTGACACAGTGCAAAATATACATAATTTAAATAACATACATTTAAATTTAACGGTTCGTTGTAATTCAAATAATCTGTGGTTATTATACACAGAGTTGAATAGAATCAGTTGAGATATCTTAAGAATTAAGGTTCAAAGCAAAAAAGAGTAATAATAACAAAGGATAAAAATAGCATTGTTAGATTTCGTTGATATTAGTCCAAGTTGAATTGTTGATAACAAATTCGATTTGCTTTCAACTGTCACTTAAGTAGACAATTATTAATTATTAACCCATTCAAGGCGAAAGGCACTGATGATGGCTTTGTAGCGAAAGCCGAAAATACGTATTCTGTCTTGCTGGTCTTATCGAATTCTTTCAAAAACTTTTATTCTTTGTTATTTACTTGTAAAAATTTTAGCATCTTTCTTTAATTTGAAAATAATTTAAACAGAAAGTGATATTAATTTATTATCTAGAGTCAAACTGAAAGAACATTCATTTACAGAAATAAATTTTCAGTTTAACTCAACATTACAAAAATTTGTCGGAACAACTTTTTCTAGTTTAAGAGTTTTGTTCTTTCTTACAAAATGTGTGCCTTTCTTATAAAATAAGAAAATAACTTTAACAATTATTTTTTTTTCACTGAAAAAAAAAACTGAACTTAAACCGTTTGTCTAATTTTTATTCTTAAATTTAAAAATAAAAAATTATCATTTCGACCTTTAATGGCACAATGAATAATTTTTTTTTCCTTAGTTATTTCTTTAAAATTATTTTTATTTTAATAAAGAGTATTTTGCAAATATTTGAAAAATAGATTATTAAATTCAATTATAAACATTAATTTATATTTCAAAATCAAAATTCAAACCCAGATCCACAATTTCTAAGTTTTTTTCTTAAGTTTTATAGTGCAAATAAACTTTATAAAATTTTGTATAATTAGATATCATGTCAGATATAACTATGGTATATATAAAATTAATACAATTTTATATTAACTTTGTTATAAATTTTGATATAAGATTGTTTATAGAAGCTTATACGCCATTATATATAATTATATATAAACTACATCGCAGATCTCTTAATATATGGCTGGAGACCAAATCGCATTTGATTATATATAACGTCATAATAAACATATTTATAAAACCAAAGTGTTAATATAAATGTATACGATTATATAAACCCACGCATATAAACATTTATAATTATATCAAATCATATAAGATTATATGAAAACTTTTTTAGTCGGGTGTTTATAAAAAGTTCATAAAATTAATGAAACTCTTCATAAAATGAATAGACCACTCCTCCAATGAATAAATCATTCAACCTATGAAGAGCTTCATAAAAACGTAAATTGTAGCATATTTTACGGATGTATAAAATATATCTAATGAAAGAATACATTAAATTAAAAAGTTTCATAAAAAATTATAATAAGCTTAATTCAGTTAATGAAATTCCTTATTAATGTTTCGAAAAAATTAATATGATTTATAAAAAATTTCATAGTCTAAAATTAATATGTTAAATATAAAACTCTAATTGTATGAAAATTTTTAAAAATTAATGAAATGACGATATTTTATGAAAAAATTAAAAAAAAACGATTTCATATATATAAAGAACATTTTCATTAAATTTATGAATATCTAATTATAGAAATTCAATGAATTTTTTTACTGAAGTTATGAAATTTTATGAAAGAAAAGTTATGAAAAATTTCATAATATTAATTAAATATTATATACATAATGAAATTCTTCATTGATTCTAGGAAAAAAAATTCTATGACATTATATCATTAATATCATGAAGAATAATTCTTTCAGTGTATTTAGCAGTTTTATTTTTGCTGTTCCTATCTTATAGGAAAAATAATCTGCTAATTTAGCGGTTTTTTTCTGCAGTACAATTTATTGTATAACTAATTTTTAGTAGTTTTAACTAAATTTTTTACAGTACACAGAAAAAATTTATAAAATTCTGTTTGTAATGTTAAACACCTTTTTTGCATAAACAAACAAAAAAATTTTTAAAAAGGCACCAACAATGGAATTTGTATATACAAATCCCTTTTTGTAAGTTTTTTGTAATTTGTTAAAAATAAAATCAATTTTTTTTTAACAATGTGTTTTGTAAATACAATAATTTTTTTTTGTAACTTGTTTGTATTTGTTAAAAATAAAAAAATAAAATTCAACAACGAGTTTGTTATATTAAAACAATTATTCGCTTTATGTTGTCGTATTGACAAAAAAAAATACTTTTTTTAAATTTTTGTTACAATTTACAAACATTTGAGCAATTGAAAACAAAAAATAAATGATTTGTTTTTTTTTTGTTTCAAAAAATTCTAAGGCTATTTTTTTGATATTTTTGATACAATTTACAAACATTTAATAAAAAAATTGTTAGATATCTAAGTAAAAAGCCAACAATTTTTTTTAATTACTTAAAATTTTGTGATACTTTTTTCTGTGTATGTATAGGTAGTTACCGAAATTTTCTGTGAAGATATTAAAACATCTTCACATACTAGGAATTTCACACTTCAAACAAATGATTCACATGAATTCTTTAACAACAAACAAATGAGCCACTTTAAAGTGGGATCATCTTATTATGGAATAACAGAAAGATCAAAACCAACAACCAATTAAGCTTCTTTGCTAACATTCTCTGGTTGACACAACCAAAAAAAGAGCAACAACTAAACACCAGAAACCAAATAAAACAACATATTCTGACTTAATTAATTGGCCAGAAAATGCGTTCGTAGTAAGAAAACTCCATAAGACTCCATAACTGTGAACATGCGCAAAAAGAAACAATAAATGGTTGGTAAAATGAAAAGATCATCTCTACCGCAGAAAAAATATATACAAACTTAACCCATTAAATACTGAGCAAGTTTTTCCGATACTGAGCAAGTTTTCGATGTTTTTGAATAAAATTGTTTTAACGCGAGCACAGGTGAATGATTCCAACTAACTAGGAAGGTATGCCAGTGGTTTTTATTCACTCTTAATGATATTCGGACATGAGAAAGAGAAAAATAATGTAGACGTATTTTTTAGCGGCCAATCCCAGTTTTTAGTTTTTTAAATTTATTTCTTGTATTTCAAAGAAGATAGATAAATTGGATATCAAATAAAAGCTTTATTGGAGACGCGTCTACCGGCATATGAAGCATGTTCGAACATGTCCAACCTTTTTTCTTATTCAATTATTATTTTTTGTTTGGGAAATTTTTGTCGATTTACTCGCGGTAGTTTCTAAGCTTTTTTGATATTCACTGTTTTTCGGCTTTAGGACAACTTTTCCCATAGCACCTTTTTCACTTACGTATATTTCTATTAGTGAAAAAGGGCAATATGTGTATCAAAATTTATATTTTCTGGAGTACTTTAATGATGTGTACACTCAAAATATTTTATCGTTAAAAACAACCTAAAATACATATTAAATTAATTGAAAACACAATTAAAAAAAGGACTACTGATTTTTCATTATATGCAAACCATTTTACTATTTATTTTCAAATGTTTTTAAACAATCCATAAAAGAAATAAAAATAATTGAAGAGTCTGTTAATCATCAATTTTTAACTGACAAAACGTAGAAAAATGATTTTGTGGTTTGATTTTTCATATTTGATTTTTTTTTTTTTTTTGAATTTTCAAAACACTACACACACAACTCACACCTTCATATATTGATTGGCTATGTTTGTGTGTATGAGTAAAGAATTTCTTGTAATTTGAATGGAAATAACTTTGTATATTAACAAACTATTTTAACAAAAAAGAAAACAGAAAATATTTGAATTGTTTGTTTTAAAACAGAAAATAGCGAAATTATTTAAATAGTTTTTTTTTTTTAAATAGAACATTTGACTGAAAATATCAACTCCTACAGACGATACATATTTTATTGTGGTTTGCTTTTTATTGACTGATAAAAAAAAAGTTAAACAATATGTTTCAATGTATTTTAATTGATTCTTCAATTGAAAATAAACTTTACCTATTACTTTTCAAATAAACCTCAATCGGTTATAGAAAATATATTGTGAGTGTATAAATAAATCTAAATTTCTTCAATTTCAGACATGCTTTAATAGACAAATAGGTTAGTTTTGATCCCACCTTTTAGCCCTTAAACGTTAGATTGGGGCTTTAAAAACATACATGTCTCTTATTTTTTATCCTCTATCGCATATCCGAATTTCTTTAAAATCGGTGAGAACACATTGGGATACCTTCCTTTTAACTGAATATTAATATTAAGAAACAAGATTCTAAGGTTTTTTGATTATTTTATATATATATATATATAGCGCATGGTACGGGGACAGTTTTTCAATCAAGTGTTTAGTATGGAGACATTTGGTTAGTTTGGGGACTGTCCTCAAACTCTTCCTAGACATTTGTGACTCATATACAGCATAGTTTGGGCACATTTTTGGCCATGTCTCCGAACTATGCGCACCACATACATATATATATATATATATATATATATATATATATTATTTCCGGAGAATATGTTTTACCTTATAAATTTACTAGCCTGTAACGCGCCTAAGGCATAATATCATGCATCCTGCAAAAACTAAAAAAATGGGTTAATGTTTGACTCCGTTTTTTGTGTTTTTTCATCTTGATAATGTTTGAAACTAAATTGCGATTTAAATTTTGTCGCTTTAACGTTAATGGTAATATTTTATTAAGTCAAATATCCAAGTTAAGACTTTTTTGTATGCGGCTGCCGACATAGATGTTTAGTCTTAGATTAAGTAGTAGAGAAGTAGTACAGTTTATAGTGGACACAGGATGCTTTTGAAGCTGCAAACTTGCTGTGGTGGATTATATGGTTGTGGTTAATGGCGACTAAGTGTCTGGTAGGATTTCAATGGACTGAACTTTAGTATTTTGTGTTTTTATTTAATGAATGTTTAACTTAAGCAACAACCCACCATTGATGATGATGATGGCATCAGTAGTTTTAATTTTTACCTAAATAAATGAGCAAATTTAAAGTTTTCCAAAAAAAGAAGTTAAGCAAAATAAAGGTGTGGAAGATGGTTGCTTAATTTATTTAAAAAACCAAAAAAAACTCTAGTTTCTGCAGGTGTCAAATTACACTTTTGAGCTGATTTTAAACAGAAGAGGTAGAAAGAATTGCAACAGAATTCCCTGTAAAAAGTAGGTGGTTAAGAAATTTATAGTTGCGTCTTGAAAAACGTGATAATCATGCATGGATTTAATTCCCACCAAAATAATCTCCACATACTGAATATGCATGAGAAACATAAAGTTTATAAGTTTAAATTAAGATCTTTATAACAAAACAAATAAAGCTAAAATGTAAAGTAGTACCAAAACGACATAATAGTACCAAAACGACATCATAGCTGCTTGACCCTGAAGGGTTTAAATTTGCCTTCAATAATATCGGAAACCGATAGCTGGCATTTTAGTGCATGCAGATATGTGGTTTTCGTCCACTTTGAGTGAAAACTTAAAAAAAAAAAAATAGGTAGACGATTATCAATAATTAACCCGTCAAGGCAAATGACACTAATGGTGGCTTTGTAGCGAAAGCCTAAAATACGTATTCTGTCTTGCTGGCCGAATTCTTTCAAAAATTTTTTATTCTTTGTAATATACTTGTGAAAATTGTATCATCTTTCTTTAATTTGAAAAATAAGTTAAACAGAAAGTGATATTAATTTATGATCTTGAGTCAAACTAAAACAAATTTAATTCTAAATAATCACTTCCAACTCTGGATGCAGGTCGTTATGAGTCTAATAATAGACGATAGAGAATAGGCCTCTAATGCATAAACTTTTCTTAATTTTGCGTTAAGGAATACAATTGCTGAAATATTATTTTTCCTTATTAAACATTTATTAAAAAATGTCATGCAAATCGTTAAATAACACTTTGTTAATTTCTCGTTTTATTCTGGCAACACCCTTATATAATGTGTCTCCACTTTCAAATAAATTGTTAGTGATTCATAAAGTTAGTAAACTATTGACTCGTTAATCATATATGAATAATATTGTTTTGAAGATTTTATCAATAAAAAAAAATTTATAATAAATCAAAACATGATAAAAATATTTTTTGTACATATCTTGGTTATGTAAGAGTGTAAAATAATATCTTAAAAACAGTTTAATACTACGAGTACGGAAAGTATTCGAATGACGAATATGTTTTGATTACATCAAAATCACTATTTTGTTTAATTTATTTTTTAATTTATTTGAACACAAATTTGAGAAAATTTAATGGAAAAAAATTTTAAATGCTGCAAATGCTCCACGTTTTTTAATTTGTTGGCTACAAAATGTTAGATCCTACATATTCTTGGATATTTGACCTTTGAAAAAAAGCCTTTCGATAAATGAAAACTCAATTTTTGGTTTCAACAGAGATTTTTATTTTCAAAACTATATGAAACGCTTATTTTAGGCTTGACCCTACTTTAACAGATTGTTAAATTGTTAGTTATTAAACGAATTACACATACTGTTTTTGCCAAATTAGCTTAAAAACGTTTAACTAAACTATTTAGGAACTTTATGCATTCGGCTGTAGGAATTTAAGGTTGACTGATTTTTTTTATGTGATCTCTGCGACGATTAGGGTGCAAAAGAAGGTGCCAAAAATTGGTACTTTTTTCGTTTTTTTAAATTATTTTAGCATTTCCTTTAAAGGTAGTCTCTAAAACAAGTGGTAGGTATGCAGTGGGGGATTTTTCTTTTAAAAAAGAGCAGGTACTCAGAATCTGGAAAAGTGACTTAAAATCTTAAGCGCCATAGTACGCGAAATATGTGGTTAGAATTTAAGGTTAGAAAAAAGTGTTTAGAATTATATTATTTTTCTGCAAGAAAAATTGTCAATATGTTAAAGAAGAAGTGCTTAGAAACAAACGCTTTTTCTATAAGAAAAAGTTATTGGATTTGGTGGTTTTTATAAAAAATATCTTTGAGTCTGAGGTTTTTGTTCACTAACAGAATTATCTGCATTCAATTAATGTATTTTTAAATTACATCAATGAAGTTTCACTGGAATTCGTCCATTGAAACTTTTCGTTTAATAAATGCAGTTTTTTATAACATTTTATGAAAAATATCATATTATTTATTAAAAATTTCATACACCCAATGAAAAGGTTGCAATAAAAATAGTTTCATAGAAATTATAAAGCTTTTTCATTAAATTTAAGAAGTTTTTCAATCACTTTATGAAGAAAACTTTATTAGTTTAGTGAAAAATTTCATTAAAACTCGTACAAGAAAATTATCTCTGTATTAAGAAAAAAACTGTCAGAACCCGGTTAAAAACAGCATATAGTGAACAAAAATAAAAAGTTGGACACTATATAAAACAAAATGAACACAGAGATGACAAAGCAAATTGTGGCGAAATTTTTTGTTGTTTTTGTTTTTTCTTTGATATATTATATGTTAAATGACGCTCCTAGACGAGAACAAGAAATTCTTATTGAGTTTGTGATTTAACCTAATAAATATTTCTAGAAATTCTAAAACGTCGTCCCCTGACGATTTCCTTAGGCAAGAATGAAATACGGATACGGACATGCCACCAAAAGATTGTTTTTCACAATTTGCCAGGTAAGTTTTGGGATTTTATCTAGGGATGTGGGATTAATCCTTATACAAACTTCCTGATTAATCGAAATCATGATTAATCAATTAATCGATTATTCAACAATTTTGATTAATCAAAAATATGATTAATTGATTAATCAGTTATTTCGATTATTCAGAATAATGATTAATTTATTAATCATGATTTCGATTAATCAAATTTATGAATAATTGAATAATATCTTATTTTCTCCGTTGAAGACGCCTTTTAACCAGTGTTGCCAACTCTTGAAGGCAGGAAAGCACCGTGAGCATTGTGAAAACGGGTAAAAAGGGTAAAAATTTACCAAAAATGGGGTAAAAAAGCACGATATTCATTTTTTGAAAAATTTAGGTCCAGAATTTAAAAACACATTTTAGTTTTGTAAAATCGTGTAAAAAAGGTTCAAAAATAACTAAGAAAAGGGGTAAAAAGCACCAAACTAATATTTAAAAATTTTGAAGTTTAAATATAACGAAGTTGCTATTTAAAATTGTACTACAAACACTGGAAAAATGTATTTTTTGTATAGTTCGTATTATTTTTTCAACTTTGACAGAAAATTGAAGAAAAATTAAAAAAAACGCGAACAAATACCAAAAATATAAACTGTACAAAAAGCACTAAGCGCTTTTTTTAAACGGGTATTTGTAAAAAATCACCGGGTACGAGAAGGAAAAAATCACCAAAAAATACCCGAGAAGCACTGAAATGGCAACACTTCTTTTAACTCCAGTTCAATAGAGATATAGGACATTGGTCAAGTGTGACCAGTGAGCGAATAGTCTCTCTAATTTTCTTTATTTGGAAATATATTTAGCATCGAGCGAGCTGATTTTTACCAAAAAATTGTAATCTCAGCAAAAGTTTTGCTAACACTGAGTCGATTGAAAATGAAAAAAAAAAATCCTTGCTAAAATTTCTAAACATTTTGCTGAATGAAATCCGGATAGGGATTTCATTCAGCAAAACAAACCCGAAAAAAACTCAAAAAATTTGTAGAAAAATTTTACTTTAGTTAATTTATTTGCTGAACATTTAAATATAGAAATTGTGTAGAGTTGTTTTTTTTTTATCATTTCCGTTGTCTGTACTACATCCAGACAAGCTGCGACATCTACATCCTGTCTGTCTGTTTGTCGTCCACGCTATAAATACGGTTATCAGCACAATTTTTGTAGCAAAGTAAATTAGTAAAACATTAGTTCAAAATATAACTAAATATAAAAAAATATAACTAAAACTTTTGCTGAAAACGGAATTTCAGCAAAAAAATTGCTGAAAACTAGTACACTTGCTATACAAGACGTTTTACTAATTTTTCTACTAACTTATTTTTGGAGTGTAGTGCTGCTACATTGTTATTTTTCATCTGTCTTTAATTGTTTGATTGCCTCTATATTAAATTCTAGTTTAATCAGGTGCCTTTCGTAACTAACATATAATATTCTTTATGAGTTTTCGTCGAACACGTTTTTTTTTCCGATAGTTGAGGTTTTTCGATTTTAACGAACTTTCAGCGGCCTTTTTACTAACTTTATCTAAAAATTTCGAGTAGAAATATTTTCTTTCAACGAGTACATTTATTTTATATCGATTTTTTAATTTCAAAATTTTCAACACACTGACGAATAAAAAAGTATGTACTGAAAATTGCGTCATTACTTTCTAATTCCGTCATTACTTCGTATGCTTTGGAGATGACACTAAAGAAAATATAAGGGCAATCTTGATTTGGATTCTCTATAACATTTCCGATTTTTATTCAAAGACTTTGTCAGACCTATGGAATCTATTGCAAATATTGAATTTGTTCACCCTACCCAAATACAATTTACAGAAACTAATCTTGTTTTTAATTTTGGACAATCATAAAAATGTTGGTAATAAAAAAAAAACATAAGACAACCCAAAAAAAAATGTTATCAGATGCATCACAAGACATAATTTAAAATCTTAAATCAGAGCATCATTATTTCCATAGTTGGTTATCTTAACCCGGTAATCTACAAAACATGATGTTCGAATGTGAACAAGATACACATACATACATACATAAACCCACTCATTTGAAAATCCATAAAAATATGAATTACTTGGAATGTTTTCCTAGTCTACATCTTCTTTTTATCACTTTTATGTGGTGTAAATTTCATGTCATATTTAAGCTTCTGTGTTTAAGGATAATAATAAAATTTAATATAAAATGAAAAGAATGTGTTGTACGGGTAAGACTACTACTTCTTTAATGCATTTTAAACGAGTACATTTTAATAGTGTTTATTTGGAAGCCATAAATGTTAAAATACTGTGGAAAATATGAAATGATGCTTAACTACTCGTATCTAGATAATTGCCGTTAAAACGTTGGACTACAAGTACTTTCGATCTTTTTTTTTATACAGAATTCAAAAATGTCGCATGTTTTCCAAACAAAAATTACCGCTATTAAATGTTGTGGCGTAACATTATTCTTTTTTTATAAGATTCAAAGATTACAATTTATTACATTTTAGTAAATTGGCCACATTAGAGAGAAAGATTATAAGAGAACGATTTAAAGATGACATACGATTTTTTGGTTCCAATCCAAATTGTTATGTAACAATCATGGTTGGTAACCAAAACGATACGGTTATCGGTAAGGGCAAGGTTTTAATTATTTCGTCAACTGTATTTTAAGGGTAAAGGCCCAAATATATTTAGCAAAGTTGAATTAAGAGATTGAGCGATATCATCTACCACAATTTGCTTTGTCGTATACTGGAAGATGACATAGCAAATTGTGGTAAATTGTTTGTTGTTGTTTTTGTTTTTTCTTTGATATTTTAAATGTTTAATAACGCTCCTAGACGAGGATAAGAAATTCTCATTGAGTTTGTAATTCTAAATTCTAAAAACGTCGTCCCCTGACGATTTCCTTAGGCAAGAATGAAATCCGGATAGGGAAATGCGTTCAAGAGATTATTTTTCACTATCTGTTAAATAAGTTTTGGGATTTTAGCACATTTAATACCTTTAATGGAAATAAGTTAGTTTTATTCGGCATTTATGACTTAAGTTCAGACTGTATTATTTTTATTGGAAATTTTTACAATTTTTTAATATTCCTGCCAGGGACGTAACAGTTATAACTTTTATTCAAAAAACTCATTATTTTACGATTATTTCTTGTTTGAATATTTTTAATTTTCTTTTTATTTGCTCTGTTTGATTTTTATTTTTCAAACAAAATTCAAATTCAAACAAAAACAATCCAAACACGATTTTTATTTTTTCAAAAATAATAAAAGTTATTTTGTGATTTTTTTTTCTCTATCAAAAAATAACAATTAAGAATACAAATCAAAAGCCATAGAACCAATGGTTACATTCGGCAGAGAAACCGTAAACTGATACCGGTGACTTGTAGCGCTTTGCGATTAGTAACTCTGCTGAACGATGTTTTCTTTGTTTTGTTTTTAAATACAATTTTTCCAAATTTTCTTGTAGTTTCTTTAAATTTTGGCTTTTGAATTATTGTTTTTATTCGTCATTCTTACAAAAAAAATATTTTTAAAATCAACAACAACAAATGTATCACTAATTGATCAAAAGTAGCAAACATTTTTTACGCTACCAAAATATGACAGCGCTACCTAAGCGCTCAGACTGAGCGGTTAATAATCAGGTCGTTCAGCAGATAGTTGTGCAACTGTTGTAGAACTGTTGACTAATAAAGTGTATCTGCCGAACGCACCCAATTACTTCAACAATTATAATATCCTGATAATGTCAACTAGTGTTTATAAAAGATTGAACAGTGATTTAAAGTGAGTAAATATGTATATTCAAGCACCTTCCGGCATTCAATTAAGGTCAATTTTTAATTTTTATTTTATTATTAAATAAAAAAGTTAGTGCTTAATTTTTTCAAAAAAATCATTCTGTAACTTTTATAAAAAAATCAAAAAACAACACAAATTTATAGAGTAAAATATAAAAATTGAAAAAATTAAAATCTTTGCCAAACTTTGTGATTTTTTTGTGCAATATGATTTATAAAATATAGTGCATTATTGAAATATATAATTATTAAATAAATTTGGGTGGTGACTTCTTAAGAAATATAACAGTTATTTTGTGTCTCTTATTCCTGCATAATATTGCAAAAACATAATAGGAATCTCACTTTTAAAACTAAAATTTGATTTTAACTGGTAATCTTAAAGAAACATAAGGAAAAGTGATATGACAAATAATATCTAAATAACCCAGTCAGAAAAATACAAACGGGAAAGCGACGGCAAGACACTTTAACATATGGTACAAGTACTGCTAAAACTTGTTTTTCCATTTCGAAATTCATCATCATTATACAAAAGGACCAGCTGTGAAAACAAAATTTTCAACGTTGGCATGACTCTAGCAAATTTAAAAAATAGTGATCGTTAAATAATTTTTACAAAATAAAATTAAAAAAAGTTTATAGGTATTTTTGTTGGCCCTATCGTGATTTGAACTCAGGCTGTCAGATCGGCAGACGAGAGCTTTACCCATTGAGCTAACGAGACATAAAATACTCAACAGCTAAAAACGTAAATAAGTGATAACCGCTGAATAATTACTAATTGCCCTAAAGTTTGTTAGCACTAACAAAAATTATTTTTTAATCAAAAAATATATGGTTTAAGCGGATGCTAACTCGAAGCCTTCTGACTATACACCTTTATTAACTAAGCGTCATAATTTCTTTTAAATCAAAGCTCTGACTGGGTAACCACTTTTTTCAAATGTTAGCATAGCTCTCCATGCCAATTTTTTCCTATTAGTTTTTTATAAATCACTGAACTCTTTGTAAAACAAATACTAGCAAAACGCTTTTTGCAAACGCTGGCAAAGCGTCCCAAATGAGTGATCTACCAGTCAATTATTTTTTAACTCCAAAAAAAAATTTAAAAACAATCCTGCTAGGTTTTGGTCCATAGTGGTCTTCATATGTAATTGTAAGCACATCGAAAATATTTTTTCAAGTTGTCCCTCGTGCTTTTGCAATAATTCCTCAAAGCTTTTCCCTCTAGTTACGTATAAAATACTATTTTTATATAAACTTTACATAAATTACCCACACACAGAAAAAATAAATGCAAATAACAAATCATACAATTAAACTAGAACTAACGACTTCTTTGTCAGTTTTTAACAGGGATGCCAAATAACAAAATATACATAGTCGCATTCGAACTTCAACTTAAACAAACACAATTCAACTAAAATTCCTGTTGCGAAATTGCAACAGAACCAAAAACACTAAATGGCACAATAATGATAATAAAATGAGAGACAAGAATAAAAAACCAGAAACTTAAAACTTAGCATAACGGGCAAAAAAAAGAAAACCAAGATTGACCGCGACGTCTTGATGTCTCGCAAGGATCTTTCCAATAAAGAAGAATTAAATTCAATGTTTGTTGTTTTAAATTGCATACAAATCGCTTGTTTACAATGTTGAACAAAAAGTTGCAAAAAAAACGAAAAATCAGTGAGTGAGTGTGCCACAAAACAGTGGTGAATAGGACAGGGAATTTAAAAAAGCGCCTTCAATTCAAACTTGAATACTGAATAACAAATTATATTGCAGAGTGTTTGTTTGGCCAAAACTAACAACAGCGCGATTGAAGCTCAAAGATTTCTTCTTTCTTTTGAACAATAGGCGTTTGGGTAGACACAATTTATTTAAGATACGGCGCTAGTAAGCACACTTTAAGGGTCTATTGTATTCCCAATTGAATTTAACAACAACATACAAATCGATAAAAAAAAAAGAAACACAGAACAATAATGACACCAAAAAACAACAACAACGACATGGAACATGCATAAAGAATGATCCATACTAGGGCAAAAATTAACATGCCATTTGATGCACCAAATAGTATGTCATGTCCACATCACATTTATTTGGAATTAAAAGGAATAACCATTTTTAACAAGTTGGTTGTGTGGCGGTGGAGGTTATTGTTGTACGATGGTTTTGCCAACCATAATTAGATAATTCGTGAATGATAGTTCATTGACCATCAACTATATAGGAATTATGTGTAATACCGCGATTAGACTACAACTTTTTGAAGTTGTATAAAATACACAAAATACTTGTCCATGATACTTTATAGCAAATTGTGAAACTTTTTAGTTTTTTATAATAATAATTGTGACACTTTTTATTCTGGGATTTACAATAATTAAATTTAATTCGTGGTATATTTGGTCAATCATTTAAACTTTAACCGATGTACTTTTTAGTGGCGACAGGTCATAACCCCAATGGGCAAAATCTCCATTTAAATTTTGGGGATTACGGCCGAAATTTTTGGGAGCTACGAAATGACACCCAAAGAAATAATACCCAAAGGTTGCTGCCCTTTTAAATAAACCCCAAAAAATTACATAAAAATATTTGGGTGTTATTTCGTCTTTTTAGGGGGTGAACCCCCTTAAATTTGAAGATTATTTCATTGTGAAAAAACCCCCAATAAAATAAACTCCGAAGTCTTTTGGAGATTATTTCATTTTCATTTCTTCTTAAGAGTTATTTAACTCTTTGGTGTTATTTAATTTTTTTCAAATAACATCTAAATTTTAGAAATTAACTCCACTTCAAAACTCTGTAGTAAAAAAAAATGTAGACTGATTTTATTTTTTATTTTTTAATTTATAATTCAGTCACTTTAGGTTCCTAAGAAACTAGTTGAAAAAAGTAGCACAGCAAAAATTTTGTTTGGTTTCATAAATCACGGCACCATATAAATTAGATTAGATTACAAATTTTAAAAATTTGTAAAATTGCTTTGTAAAATAATTTAATTTCAATATGAGTCCTTTTTATAGTCATATTCCCAGTTGGGAATATCATTAAGACGGCTTAGCTACATTTCGCTGTCATTGCTCATCCGCTCTCATACAAAATACCTGACATTTTCATACAGATGTAAAAATGTCGTCATGACAATTCAGCAGGAGTTCAATGTGATAAATTAATGTTGACATATCTTTAGGAACCCGGTGAAAAATGTCGATATATGAACACTTATGGTTCAACCATATACATATGTATGGATGCGAAAAATGAGGTAATACCTATTATTTATTAAATATATGCAAATACATGCGAACGTTGTTGACCTTTACTATAAGGTTGTACTATACACAAGTAAAAAAGTTTTGATATAGTCATATTAGTTAATTTGATTCACATTTTTTAAAGTTTTCATAGTAAACTGACAACTTAACTACCGAATTTTGTCGTTAAAAAGTTAGAGAATCCCCCTACATTGTCGTGTTTAAGAATCCAAAATACTTATGTCGGTAAACCAATCTATCTGAAAGAGGGCTCAATTTAACACAATGTTCAGTTAGCTACTAACTGCGATTTTAACTGACACATTTGTTGTTGTTTTTCATAAAAAAAAATTTGAATTTAACTGCTGCCTAACTTTTAACTGGACATTCAGTAATAGGGCCTTCGAGTTATTTCTATACTAAGTTTACTATTGGTAAAGGTAGCAAAGTTGGTTTTTAACCTTAACCATGACTAAAGTAAAAATACCTCTAGATACACACTGGATTATTTATCTTGGAATCCAAACGAAAGAAAATTTTCCTGAGGATAATTTAAGGCAAAGTTCATTAAAGTTAAGGTATTCTGTATTATTGGTATTATACCAGTCGTTTTTCTAAATATAAATGCACAAAAAACCTGAGTTTTCTTATAGGAAAAAGCCCTCAGAATCAGATGGGTTTTCCATGAGAATTGATCAGAAAAATCTGAAGGTTTTACATAGAAGAACGTTTGGTTGTTTTTTACCAGGAGATATTTTTTTTTAATGTAAGGGTTTTCCCATAGTAAAAATGTCTCAGTCTTATTTCAAAGGATAAAATTCTTCACAATTGGAAGATTTTTTTTTAATAGAAAAAATTTTCCAATTGTAAATTTTTCCCTGTTTTTCAGGGAAAAAGCCAGTAAAATGACAGTTTTCTACAGAAAGAAATCCTTATAATCTAGTTAGTTTTCCGTATAAAAATGCCCTTGGCATTTGAGTTTTTATATAGGAAACCCCTTTAAATTCTGATGAATTTTTCCTAGAGATAAACGCCAAGGTTGTGAGATATTTTTCATGTACAAAGACCCTCAGATTTGAAGGATTTTTTCTGCGAAAACCTTGCATGCATTGTATTTTTTCTACAGAAATAACCTTGTAGTTTTATGAATTTCTCTTGTAGGAAAACGCTTACATTCTAAGGATTTCTAACAAAATTAAAACCTTTTATTTTGAGGACTTTTCCCTACAAAAAAACTTTTAAAGTTTCTATAAAATTCTTCTTATATTCTGTCGGCTTTTTTATAAAACACCCTCAGAATACGAAGACATTTTCTATAAAAAAAAACCCAATATTCCAAGGATTTTTCGTGGAGGTATTTTTTCCGGAGCAAAACCTTATTGTTCTCAGTATTTTTCCAATGCTCAAATTTTAAACACTTTTTCCATAGAAAAATATTCAGATTCGACAGACTTTCTCCTGCAGAAAAATCCTCAGGTTCTGATTACTTTTCTATTGAGAAAACTTTTAGTTTTAAGGAAATTTACTTGTAGAAAAACTTCGGATTCTGAGGACTAATTCAAAGCTTTTAAAGAATTTTTGCCTTAGAAAACTTTAGGACTTTTATCCCATAGAAAATTCGCAAGATTATGTGGGCTTTTTCATATGGAAAAACTCACAGATTCTGAGCGATTTTCCTTATGAAAAAACTCTTAAATTTTAAGAACTTTTCACTTTAGGAATCTTTCAATATCTTAGCACTTTTTCATATAAAAAACGCCTCAGATTCCGAGCAGTTTTCCTATAGAAAAACCTCAGTTTCTGAGCACTTTATCCTACCTAAGAAACATCAGATTATGAGGAATTTCTCCTGTAGAAAATCCTCAGATTCTCAGCATTTTTTCTACAAGAAAAATATCTCAGGATCTTATTTCTTTTTTTTAACTAATTTAGATTTATATTCTATTTATCGCAATTTTGTAATTTTTTTTAATATTTATTAATCTATTTTGTATATATCTTTATAAATTAATAAAAATAATTTAAAACAATGGAAACTCTGTTTTATTTAATTCGATTGGGGTTTCTAAAAAAATTCGGTTGGATCTACTAAATGAAAAATTGGATCAAGTGTACTACAGTGATTCGGTTGTACCAACTTTTTATAATGTATTTGTATAGTAGGCATAACTGTAAATGTCGATGGCTGCAACCGAATAATGTAATATTACGTGGGACTACCAAAATTCGGTTGGCAACAAATTCGGTTGCCACAACGAATCTGTTCTGTGTGTGTAGTGTTAAATTAAGCATACTCTTACAAAAGTTAGCCGACTTCAAAGTTGTATTCCTGAATTTTTGACAAAATCCTGAAGCAGTGTAAACACAATATTAGTTAAGTACACGATGACGTTGCGTCCCATTAAATTATGGCCACTCAAGTGAAGAGAGTTTTGTAAATAACAATGGGGCATATTAAGTGAAATACGTGATCGATTGACTACCGACAAGTTTGCCTTAAAGACTTATAAAACTCTAACTTACTAGCATTCCTTCGACTTGACTGACTGATTATAACAAATTACCGTGTTTACACGTTCATCTACATACACTCCTCAAGACTCATACTACTAGTACATTCTTTTTAAAAATATTATGGTGTAATGTATCAACTAATAGAGGGGAAAAAGAAGATACTTAGGTACGCCATCCAATATGTATGAGTATCTTTATATTAAATATTTTATAGATAAAAATTGCCACAAACAATTCAAAACGATATGTTTCTTTAAAACTTCTACAGCATCAAGTAGAACTTCTACATCTTCTTCATATTCAGCTGTAAAACTAAATTATGATTTCAATTGCAGTTTTACCCCAACCACATAGAATAAATTGTTTAGCATTAGTTAGTTCAGAATCATAATAAGTTACTGCATAAACATAGAGAGAGGTATCCAATATACTAACAATACTCCCTACTTATGTATTTTCTTTGAAAAAAGAGCTACACTAAAAAAAACTGAAAAATATCTGGAAAAAAATCTGGAAAATGTCTTATAATCCAATTAAATTAATTTTGAGTTGGTTTTTCGCTAACAATCTGTGTTTTAAGTAAATTCTTTTGCTATCACCACTTATGCTTGAAAATAAATTTATTCATAGTTCATCCAAATTTTCATGTTAATTTTCAGTGATTTGAATTTATCAAATTTTAAAATTTGTCAATTAATTTAAGACTTAATTGTTTTTAAATCAAATTTTTTTTATCTCCGCTACAGTCTCTATTTTAACCACAAATTAAGCAAGTAGTTCTTATATCCCCAAAAGTGAATATGTCAAGTCCCGGGTTAGATCCGAAGAGTCCAAAAACCCAGAAGCGAAAAATTAAGGAATCCGTATATTTTTCGACCCAATCTTAAGTTTTAGAGGACAGAGACGACATCATGCGAAATTGTTTGTCCAGCTTTTTTTAGTAATTTGTTTGCACAATTAGAATGTTTTCTTTATTTCGATAACACTATTTTAGATTATTTGGGTAACGGTATTTTAAAAGTAACAGCATTTTAAGGGTAATGTTATATCATTTATTTTGGTATCGGTAGTTTAAGTTAAGTAGTAGTTTAGTTTAAGGTTAACGGTATTTCAATTTGGAAAAGAGAATTTGAAGGGTAGCGATAACAAGTTATTTCGTTATTATATTTTGGTTATTTGGTTAGCTTAACGTTTAAAGCGTAACGGTAGCCAGTTGATATTTGATATTTGAGTAGTATTGCCTGACAATTCTGCTTTTAAACTTTAGTACGGACTTTTTTATGAGTGTACATATTGGATATTGAAAATGATCATGATGACATGGTATACTTTGAATTACCAACAATATTTGCAATAGTTAAGAATATAACCGGTTTGCTCCTTTTGCTTTTGTATTTCCACAATTGACAACTGATTATCAATATCATTTTTCCATTGATTGCAATGGAATAGTTAAAGATTTATGTACTGATGATGCTGAAGGAGTAGGAGGAGTTTACACAAAACAATTTTGTATCGTAAAATACACTCTGTTCTCTTGTTTTATGATGTGGGCATCATATTTTGGCTAATTTCTTAACAAAAAGGTGTTGTAACTTCAAATTCAATGGCTGGCTTACACGTTTATTTCAATACACAAAGTTTGGAGGAAGGAGTGTGGCAGAGAAAATTTCAAGGCCTTCCGTCCATGATTTTGTAACACCAAATTTTATGAAATATAATAAGAGAAAACTAAAAAGGAAGGTACTCCACACTAAAAACCCCGATTTCGATAAAATTTAAATATCTTGTAGAAATAAAAATTCTAAGATCAAACTGAATTGCCTTTTTTGGGGTTTAAAATGGTATTAAAAAATAAAAAGAATAAAATTACCTTTAAGTTGGGGTACATTTTGTTTATATTAAATACATATTTTCCCAGTATAAAATACCAAAACACCGACCAAATGCCACTTTTCGACCGAATGATGAATACGAGGATGAGGACAAAATCCAGATAAATTGTATCGAACCATATCTTATTGCATCAAATAAGATCTAATTTTATCCAATAAGATCTAATATGATCTAAAACGATCTAAATAATTTGATATGATAGATGTTTGCATTTTCTATGTTGGCCATAAAACAAAAAACTTTTCAATTTTTTGGTTCCAAAAATTTTGATAGCAATTATTTTGGGTGCTTTTATTCCATATTATTCTAATTTCTTTATAATCAACTTCATATTGGCTTATAATAAATCACATGTAATTTTCGTTCTGATGACACCAAACACTTATATATTGTGTCTGTAACTAAAGAACAGGTCATATATCAAAGTTACCCCTTTTCCGCAAAATTTTTATTGTACAAATTCTTTGTAGTATGCTACAAATTGGGAACAACCCAGCAAAACCTTGGTAATGACTGGTCATTACTACATGCATTACTTAGATCTCATATCTCATTACCCGTTGAATTACTTTTAAACTGAATGTAATGAGTTACCGATAATTATACCCCACACATTACTATTTCACAATAGCTGAAACCAATAATATATGTTCTAAATCATTAAAAACCATAACTATGGCGTAGCCTAGTGGTTATCGTTTTTGCTTGACAGACATGAGGATCGCTGCTCAACTCGTGTTAGCTTCCATTGTTGTTTTTTTTTTTTGTAATTTATATTAAACATCTATTTATAGATATGTTGATGTTCATTAAGCAGTATTTAATAACAACAAGTTTTGTGAAAAATAGACATGTATAACAGTTGCCACAATAAATGTGTACATAAGTTAAAGCAATAAAAATCATAGTGATGTCGTGGTCTAATGGTTAGAGTGTTTGCCTGACAATAGTGGGGTACGCTGATCAATACGTGTCAGATCCTATTGGTTTTTAAATTTTTATATTTTTTTAAATCTATATTCAACATCTATTTGTAGAACAGCTGATAAACTACTTACAGGTAACATCAGTGTAATGACTTTCCTCCAATGACATCACCATGTTAAAATAAGTAGTTTAGTAATTAAAAGGTAACTAGTGAACACTTAAGATTTCAATACCTAAAACTCATTACATGGTAATGAAAGGTTTTGCTGGGAAGCTAATTACCTTTACGATTATTTTGTTAATGGAAAAAATTACGTAGTAGTAACTATGCTATATTACCTGCTATTTAGTTACAAACCAAATATATAAGTGGCAGGGTTTGACCGACTATAATTTTTGTATTGGGTGTATAACTTAAAAATGCAGAATTTTTGGCAAATTTCTGACAACCTATGGATTCCGCACAATTAGAACTGTTCAACGAATCAACAGAATTTCGGATACCCTGTTCTAGAGTGAAGCGTATTCCAGTGAGAACGTTTTGCATCGATCGAAACAAATGGTATTTACATGGGGTAAGGTCTGAACTAAAAGGCGGTTGAGTTAAAACTTCCCAACCACTATTTTCTAAATAGCTTTTAGCCGGTCCTGCAACATGTGGCAGAGAGTTGTCATGATGTAATATTACGGCTTCATTTCTGGTCGCATATTCCAGGCATTTTTCGGCCAGTGATCGCATTAAATGAATCAATTCTGTTTGGTACCTGTCCGCTGTGATCGTCTGGCCCGATTTCAGCAGCTCATAATAGATGGGACCCTTCCGGTCCCACCAAATACAGAGCATTACTTTGGCGCGATGGATTTTCAGTTTTGGCGTTGATTTGGGTGTTTGGCCGGTCTTTAGATACGATATCTTGCGCTTTGCGTTGTCGTATTGGATCCATTTTTCATCACCAGTAGTGATTCGATGCAAAAATTAGTTCTTTTATGGCGTTTAATCAGCATTTTGGACAAAATCGTCTTTCAAACGTCGTTCAGCTTCAACTTGTGTGGTACCCAATTTCCTTGGTTTTGGATGAATCGTGCTGCTTACAAACGTTTTGAAATTGCTGCTTGAGTGACTCCCAATGATTTTGCAAATTCTTCTTGAATTTGACAACAATCTTCATCGAGTAATGCATCCAATTCATCATCTTTGAACTTTTATGGCTGACCTGGGCAGACTTTATCTTCCGTGTCAAAATCACCACTACTGAACCGCACAAACCATGTGTCGCACATTGAAATCGATGGAACATATTCAGGATAAGCTTCGGTGAGAAATCGATGTGCTTCAGCTTCACTTTTTTCAAATTGAAGAAGTAAAGCAAAACTTCCCTCAAATGATGTTTTGTTGGCACAAAATTCGACATTTTCGACTATTTCATTCACTAACTACGTGAGAATAAATGACAGATGTTTACCCTCCAAAATGTCATATAAGTTATTAAAGACACAAACCATGTGTAAAAGATACCCCATCTGTTTTGTACTCATACATGGAACTAATTAATTAGGTGGACTAATTAATTGATGATTTCATTACCATTACATTGATCTCAATTGTAATGAAATTATTTTCATTACCATTTTTTTAATTAATGGTAATGATTCTAAAATTTAATTTCATTGATTAATGACAATGATTTTAAATTTCATTACCATTGATAATGAATAAATTAAATAAAATAATTTCCATTGACAGAAAAACGTAAAAATGGAGTAAAACTCGCTGAAATCGAAAATGGAATATGCTCATTAAGGCTCATGCTCATTTGAAATTAAGTATTACTTTCCATTCCGCTGTTATTTGTATCCATATAAAGTTTAACGGAATTAAATGGATCTTCCTTAATAAAGTATGTTTTATAACTTCCCTGGAAAAATATTTCATTACCATTAAATGGTAATGGAATTTTTTTCATTGTCATTAGTATGAACTAATGGTAATGAAAATTCAATGGTAATGAAAAATTCCCATGTATGTTTGTACTACACATTTTGAAGTTATACACTTTCTCTTCTATTTTATAGTAAAAATATTTCCACTGCTCCAGCCAAGATTATTTGCTTATGAAACCTATTGATGGAATGCATACTATCTGTTTAAAGCTAAACAAATGATGCTCTATGAAGGCCTTCTTATAATATGGCCCATAAAGTAATGCATAAACACCCATATAGTTTTCATTCCACATATTTGTGTATCTTACGTATATCATATGATATATATAATATCATGATATTTTTCAAACACATTAGATATTTATTCTTCTTTTTTAGTTCAAAAACAAATTACTCCCGTCTCACATTACATTTGATGCCAAGAAAACAGAAAGAACAACCAAACATTAGTCTTAAATATTGTTTGCCAGAGATTCTAGTATAAGCAAGAAGGGTATAAGACTAGGAGACGCAATCCCTATCGGACCGCACATCGGACGGGACATTATAAAAAAAATTACGTTATAAACGAATATAAGGGAATTTTTAAATTTAATTAAAAATGTGAATAAAAAAGCGAAAGAATCTCTTAATTATGAAAAAAAAAGAAAAATACTAACTATACCTGAAATTAAAAAAAGTGTAATAATTTATGAAGAAATTTAAACAATAATTTTTGCTAATTTTTTATTTTTGATATTTTGATATTATCTTTTTTCCTTAATTCTAATAATTTTTTTAAAAGTTTTATTTTCAGTTTTAGCCCAGCAAAATATTGGTAATGACACCTCATTACTATCTGCATTACCAAAACTGATATATCATTACCTTCTGCATTATTTTATAATATAAAATAATTACTTCCTAATAACGGCATATTGTATTCATTGTTTCTAAATATAAAGTAATGACTTACTCGTAATAGTTTAAAAAAGTACTTTTTACTCAGTTAAATTTTATACATTTTTATTTATTATATGTTTTATGTTTAAATTTTTATGACGAGTCCTAAAATTACACACTAGAGAAAACTTAAATTTTTCTGAATGTATTTCCTTAAGCTAATAGTATTTGCTTAACTCCTTATCAAGTAAGTAATCGGATAACCACTTATAATTCATCTTTTTGTAAGTATGTGTGTAACCACTTATTATTCAAAATCTTATAACTACTTATTTCTCATGTTTTCGTAAGCGAGCGGGTAAGCGTGACTACTTATAAAAACGACCACGCCAAACAAAAATAATGAGTTTAGACGCCAAAAAATAAGTTGTGCGGAGCTATGAATTTCTATTATATAACCACTTATTTGGTAATGAAACATTTTGCTGGGAGGTGCCCCATTTTGAAAAATTTTAAATGATTTGGATTTTTGTTTTTCAATTTCACCCAGCAAAATTTTTTGGAACTGGTTACCTCTGAATATGTTCTAGAACAGCTCTTTTTACAACCGGTTCCATGGAACAGGTTCTAGAACTGATTCCTGCAAGTAAAATGTAAGGTTTCACTGTCGCAAAACCTGTTCTATAACTGGTTTTAGAACCGGTTCCAAAGCAACCTGTTCTAGTTTAGAGGAAAAGAACCCGTTGCTTTTGGAACAAACTCTAACAGAAGTCACCGATGATAGAACATAAAGTAGAACAGGTTGCATGCAAGTACAAGTTGTTCTACAACTGGTTCTTTGCATACGACAATTTCGCTGGGCATATTATTGAAAATATTAAATCATGGGTTTTTTTTTATTGTTAAAAAATAAATAAATAAAATTAAAAAAGCATATAAAATATTGCAAAATAAATAATCACTACAAACGTTGCTATTTTTTAAATCTGGGAGAAATATTGATAAATTTTAATTTGATTTTTATTTTTTAATAACTTTGAAAGTGTATGCTCGGCTTTAGTTTCTTGCAATTTGCCAGCACTTTTTGCTCAGTTTTTGACCGACTGCATGACAACGGCATAAAGGTCTGTCCGATGTCGAGTCCGCTGTGCGGTACGATAAGGATTAGAACTCCTAGTCGTATACCTTTCTTCGTATAAGTTCAAATATGTTGCAGTTGCAAAAAATTAAACTAAAAATTCAAACAAAAATGGTATTTGTGTTGTGATGTGGTTGGTGTGCATTTATTTGGTACATCATCTCTTGTTGTTTATTTTCAAGCTATAATTTATTTCTAAATTGCCAGCCAACGGCCAGGATTTCCAACTAAACTGCAAATTAGCAGCCAATTTCCAAGTCGATTAATAACCATAATTATGGTTCACAATACACCAAGTACACTATAGAATATACTTCACAACAACAAACATTCATTCGTACTAATCGAATACTCGCTTGAGTTTGGAGATGGAAAAACGATTTAGACAGGAAAGAGTAAGAGAGGGGTAAGAAAATGATGTATCAAACACTTTTGTTAGCTGTTTTTTTATTGTTTCTATAAATTCTTCTTGTATTACCAATAATCACAAATGTTTGTATAGTTTTCACAGTTTACTGTTGGTTGTTGTTGTTGGTGTTGTTTTAAAAATTATTGGTTGCATGTCTTAACTGATTTGTTAATATTGGCTACAATTAACAATTGTGTTGTTGGTTTAATGAAAAATTGTGTTCTGTTATTATTTATTGTAATTAAATATTTGAAAAGCGAGAAAAATTGAAATAAAAGCTATATATATTTAGAAGCTCAATTATTTTTGACCAGGAATCACGATTAAGTGTTAAGGGTGAGTTAGCCAACCGTAAACGTAATTGTAACGAATCAGCTGTTTCGATACCACAAGAAGAAGTGTATACAATTGGTTACTAACACGTAAATGTAAACGTACTAGCCGGATCATACTGTAAAAATCATAATTTTCTATCCGTCATCGAAACAGCTGAATCATTTTAGTCGGAAAAATATATATAAAATACATGAAGAAAATAGATTCAAACAACATATAAGAAATAAAAATTAACATATAAATGGAAAACTTTAGAATAAAATAAACCACATGAAACAGATGCTAAATAGTAATGTCGTTTACGGTATGGGAAACTCTGAAAATGAAAATTGTTGAAATTGTTGAAATTGTCAGAAAGAAAAAATAGATAGTCAGTCGTTTTGTATTTGTAAAATAGAATATTTGAATTTGAGAAAATAAAAAATTATTAAATTTTTTGACAATTACAACGGTATTCTATAAGTGTACTTCTTCGCTACTGCACGTTACAGTTACAGCACATCGTTTGTAACGCCTAACCCGATGTCTTCAAATGCATTAAATTATGTGATATGAAATGTCAAAACCATTTCAGTGAAACGTCAAAATGATATCAATTGCAAAGTGGTGGAGAACACTTGACCATTTCATAGATAAGAAATATCATAGATTTTTTTCGAAAAACACAAAATTTTATCAAACATTAATTTTTATCTATCACTTTCCCTTTCTTTTTTACCAAATTTTCTGTTGTTTTTTTATTACAAAATTAAAATTAAAACGAAAAGTGACATTTCATGGCAGGCATCATTGCAAGAGCCGCTTGTATGCCAGCGATATCATGATATTGCAATAAAATTGAAATTGAGTGTCTTCACTTGAGATGAAATCATTTTGGCAATTACTTGCTATCATTTTATTGCATGTCAAGACACTAAGCAATTCCACTTAATTTTACCGACATAATTCTCTTAGTGAATATAAAAAAAAATCTATATTATGCATACAAAAAAATGCTCTGGAAACGGAAAAATCCTTATTTTAAACCGTATTACCTTTTAAACAAGCTCTTAAAATTTGCAAAAGGGCTTAAGTTTCCGAAATACTCGTTATACCTACGAACCCTAGAAAATATTAAATAAAACATGTAATAAATTGAAAAAAAGGAATTCATAAAATATTTATAAATTTTTTTTTTACTGACAAAAGAAAAATAAAAACTTTAAAAAATGAGTTAAATTTTTTTTTTATTGAAAAAAAATTTGTTATTTTTGAAAACGAAAAATCAAACGAAAAATTTTCTTTAAAATTTGCTTTTGTTCTAAATATGCTCAAAAATTAAAATTTTTCTCTAAATAAAATTTTTTAACACCAGAATATGCAAAAATATGCTTTTTGATTAATAAATTTTACGATGAGAAATGAAGCCACTTTTGAATCCTCTTCTGCAACATTTCTCGAAAAGCTGTAGGAAAACGGTATATGTGCATTACAGGAATAGCCATGTTGTTTCTTACCGTGTAGCTCCACCACCACATTCTAAGGCTACGCAAATTGGAGCTGAATTCGTGGGAGCAGCTATGTGGTGGTGGGTTCTTTGGCATTTGTGGCACGAGTATGAACATATCACAGGTGAATTTCCTTATCCGGATACTGCAAAATGGACTAATAAGGAGCTTGGAATTCCTTTATGAATGCTTGATTCCATAATTTAATAAATTTCTAATTTCTAATACTGTAATTTATAAGATACTTTATCTTGTTGTATTAGAAAATCAAATTAATAAAGAAAGAAAAATTTTTCATCAAGACACACAAATCGATGACAGAATTCGTCAATTGTTCTGAAACGGACAAATATCTTATTAATTTTTTAATACAACTCACAGAAAAAAACATTATGCAGCATATTTCTGGTTGCCCTGATAATTAGTAATTTTTAAAAGATTTAGTTTTAGGTCGAAAATTAGAAGAATTTTCAAATAAATTATAACCGTATTGAGTGTAAAGTCAATTAAATTGAATATGTTAAAATATTTCAATATTTCAAAATTTATTCAAAATACTAGGGTAACTATTTATATAGTGAGCCTTGGCCACTTTAACAGCTGATATTTCCACTAGAAAGCTCAATATTTTTGATCGCAACCTTGCTTCGAACTTTTTGTTATTTGAGCATTATTTGTGTTGTTTACAAAAAAGTGAAAGTTGTGTGTCAGCGAAAAAATGGAATTAACACGTGAAATTTTTCGGGCAATGATTTCTTAAGATTTTCGATGTGGATTATCTAGACAACAGTGCATAGACAAATTAAATTCTAGTTTTGGTGATGAATTAGTTGTTGTGCCAGAAAACATTGATGGGCGCTGTGGTGTATTGGTTAGCGCGTTGGACTGTTATACATAAGGTTGCGGGTTTGAACATTTTCACCACCTTTCACTTCTTCTCTATCCCCTTTCCAAAGGAAGCAACACGTTAATTAATAAGAAAAATTTCCTGAGTATTGCTTCTCTTTAAAAAAAACTGATAATCCAAGATCATCATGTGACACACTCTGAGATTGAAGGGCGGATTATGGGACCGTAAACGTAAATGTGATGTAACTGTATCATGCCGTAGCTAAAAAGTACACTTATAGAATACCGTAAATGACATTACTATTTAGCATATCGAGCCCGTAGATTCAATACTCTATATTTGCAATTTTGGCCAAAATGAGTTTTTGATGGCAAATTCATTGTTGATTACTAGGGCAAGGAATTTCATGCAAATGCATGTTTTTTGTCGATAGTCCAAAACTAATATGGACTAAATATTTATCCGAATCATCAAATTTAGAACAAAATGGCATCGATTTGTAGTTGCATATTTTTGCATATTTTGACTTTAAATGCATATTTGGTGCCTTTTTAATGCATATTTTGTGCTTTTTAATGCATATTTGTGGATATTTTTAATTTTTAGGAGCATTTTTTATTTTGTAAAAAAATATAAAAATTCAAATTTTTATATTTTAATTAAATCAAAATAAACATTCTTAAAAACCTTATTGACCTATGGAAAATCTTCGAGTTCTGTGTCCGTTTGCAAAATAACTAACTTAATTATATTTTTAAGTTTTAAATTACATTATTTTTGCAAAAATAATAGTTTTTAGTGCATATTTCTTATATTTTTAATGCATATTTTTCTTTTTTAGCCGCATATTTTCCATTTTTAAGTGCGTGAAATTCCTTGCCCTATTGATTACATATCCATCTATGATATTAATTTGGAAGCAAAATATCCATTCTTTGTCACTTTTTTAAACATCGCAGCTCATAAATAATAACTTTTAATTGAGTCAGAAATATGAGCCATTTCTGAGTCCTCTTTATTCCGAATCCAAAATGTATCATATTTGATTCTTTACAATGCTTTTATGTATTGAGGGGTTCATTTTTAAGAATCTTTTTAGAACACTCTAAAAAGGCTCATAAATATGTACGATATTTGAGCCTTATTACCTAATTTCGTAAAACACTTGGTTGAAGTGAAGGGAACTTTCAATGTAAATTGTTTTTGTAACAAAAAAAATTTCTATAGAAATAATGCAACACTTCACCGAAGTGTTTTATAAAATTACCCCCTTAGTTTTTGTGTCAATTTTCATTTAAATATTGTCAAATAATTTTGAATTTTTTTCTTATATTGTTTTGTTTTAAATTTTCCGGAAAATATAGCTTAAAACTTATAAAATCACGTGTATAATACCTTTGCCCATAAACAAAAAATATTAATTGTATTTGGTCTATACGACGCGTTTGAAAAAACAACACTTTACTATAAAAAATAAAAATGCCCTGTTGGCTGTCAGTCTCCAATATACACAAATTGCCTGCACTTGTACGTACAAACCATACGTCAATGTGGCAATATTTGTGAAAAGGTGACATGGAGGAAATAAGAAGATAAACAGAGAAAATCTGAAGTAGAATGTTTGTATATGTCTGTTTGATCACTTCTGAAATTATTCATATAGAGACAATCTGACAATAAAAATATAAACAATAATACAATTTAATGGAAGATAACTGATGAAGCCTGTCCATAAAAAGGCAGAAACTAGATCTAGTCTGATTTGCAAATTTAATGTATTTATAACTTTTGAGGAAGTTTTATTCTTCTTGTTAACCTCAAACCTACTAAAAAAGCTCAACAATTTGCGAAACTAAAGGAAAACAATTCCAACAAATTTTATATAATATTTATGTATATCGTTATTCACGGGTAATTGGGAGAGCTATTCAAGACACAGTATTTTTCTTCAGAGGACTAACTTATCAAGCAACCAATTAAAATTGTATCAAGATTTGTGTGTTATTTGTTAATATTTTATAGTTATATGTAAATTGAGGTTATTAATTTTTGTTTGAAGTTGTATTTCATTTAATTGTTAGTTGACAAAATACGTACGTTTAAATAAATTTTGTTTTGCGAAATCTCTTATTTAACCCTATTTTTATGTTTTTTAGGATGCCTATTTTAGTACTAAAAATATGCAAAATTTATTAAAATTTGTGTCCAAAATTAGTCCAATATGACTCAGAAAAGTCTCCTAAAAGACTCAAAAAATGAATCTTAAATGACTCCAAAAACACTCAGTAAAAAGAAGGAAAATTCCCCTCCAAAGGCTCAGAATTATGAGTCTTTACCCAAAGAGGTTTGGGCAGAGTGCTAAGGGGAGACCCTTGTACACCATTTTTACCACGATTTAGAAGAAAGTTCCAAAAGGTGGATTAGAACACAAAAAATCCCATAAAAGAATTAAAACGTATTTTTTTCTTTACCAAAAAGCACTATTAACAGAAATTATATTAACATACATAACTAAATTTTTAAAGAACTGTCTGTCTCTTATTAACACAAATTAATTTGTAGTTTGACAGAAAGCGCAAAGTTTTTTTAACACAGTTTATTTAAATTGCAAAATTAAATTAATAAAAAATATGTGGCAGCACTGCATGATTATTGCTACACCGATAAAATTTCATAGTATAATAGTTGACAAATTCTATAGTTGGTTTGAAATAAATATAAATCAACTATGATAATCGTTATCAACTAAGGTTTCGGTTGTAAGCACCAAACGTTTTCTTAGTTGATTTGAAAACAACTAATAAAAATTAAAATCGAAATGTCAAAAAAAGTACATTAACAAAACATTCTATAATTTCAAGAATTTTAAAAGAAACAAAATTTTCAATATTTGTTTTAATTGTTGGGAGAATTTCATTGCAAAGTCTAAATTTAGAGGTAACGTGAAAAGATATATATTTAAGAAAAGTATTAAACAGTCTGAAACATTTTCCCTAAAAGGGAAATAATAATATAGATTTTGAAATAGGAAAATTTGGAAGGGCTCGGCTTTCATTTATGATGCTGACAAAAATTAATATATGCAAAAATATACTAATATAATGCCATTGCAATAATACGTGTTGTAAAATTTTATTTTTATTTAGTTTTCAATATAAAAGAAAAAAATTTAAAGATCTATGGTTCCTATCAACCAATTTCAAATTGAATGTAGTCGATATCTACTAATTTCAAATTTTATTTAATAAATCGTAGCCATCAACTAAGTATTGCTGATGTCAACTCCCAATATAGTTGAAATTCAGATTTTTTAAAAACTTAGTTAACGCTAACTAAAGCAATTCAACTAAGTTATAGTTAGGGGTATTTCACCTACGAGATAGTTGAAATATTCATTATAACCAACTAAGGAATATTTTGGGTGTAGAAATTCTGGAAATTTAAAATTTCAGCAGCGGCTGAATACTGTCGCCATCTTGCAATAATGAAGTAAACCTCCATTTTATCCACGCCATCAATTGCTTAATAGTGCAACTAAAGTGGTGTCACAATAATTGTACGAATTGTAGCAATTGTACTTTCAAATTTAAAGAATTCTGCTTGACACTGGCTGCTTGATTACTTAATACCAGCTCCATTCATGTTCAAGCATGCAATCAAGCAGAACCAAACGGCCGATTTATTGGATTGATAAAAAGTACCGTGAAGACAACAAAAAGAGAAAACATTACAAGTTGTATTTTTTCGAAAACAATTGTCCTAATTAAAATTACAATTGTTATTTTTTAAATATCAATGGCAAATTTGAAATTATAATTTATATTTATGAATTATTTGAATTTATATTTTTGAATTATTTGAATAACAAATACAATTTGGAAACCACAATTGCTATTTATGGAACTTGATGTGTGATTTTTTTCAATAACAAGTGGAAATGTTGTAGCGCACTCAGGCCTGTCTAGATTTAATTTTTTTTACACCAGTATTTTTAAAATATTTACTTTTAATTCTTACAGTCTATCGCCTTACTATCTAACTGTTTATTTTAGTTAAAGTCGATTTTAGTTAAAATATTGGGTGGCAGTATGCCATGACGTAGTTTATTTTTGGAGAATTGTGATTGGCTAATTTATTTTCAACCAATCAAAATGTTTGAAAATATAAATATTTTTGTAGGGTTTTCATATACAAAATGAACATAACCGCCCAGTCAGAAATCGCCAGTGGTACAAAAAATCAAGCACTGCCAGCGTTTGCAAAAAGCGTTTTGCCAGTATTTGTTTTACAAAAATTTCGGGGGTTTATAAAAAAAACCACTGGCATAGAATGGGCTTAGAGTGATATGCCAGGGTTTGCAACCAGTGGTTATCCAGTGCTACCTAGCCAATGCTACCAGTGGTACAAAAATCAATTCACTGGTAGACCAATGATTTTATACAAATGCTGACGCTTTGTTAAAAAAGGTTTGTAGTCAGAAGGTTCCGAGTTAAAATCCGGTTTTTTAATTTAAATTTTTTTTTGTTTTATAAAATCAATTTTTTGTTTGTGGGAAAGTTCCTTCAAGACCAACTTTTATTTTGCCCTCCCAACGCTGGCATATTAGTTACAAAAAATTGTTTGCCAGTACTAGCGTTTTGGCACAGCCAGTAGTTGTCCAGCTATTATCATTCATTTATGTGTTTAGCCATCAAATATTATATGTCTCGTTAGCTCAGTGGGTAGAGCAATCGTCTGCCAATCTGACGCCCTGGGTTCAAATCACGGCAGGACCAAAAAAATACATATGAACTTTTTTTAAATTTTATTTTGGAAAATTTATTTCCAGACCTATTTATTAGTTTTGTCAGTGTTTTGCCAACGTTAAAAAATGTTGTTCCTCCAGTGCTTTTCCGGCGCTTTTTGAACAGCCGGTCCTTTTGTCTAATGATGTTATCATTTTGGGAATGGGAAAGCACTTTTTGCCAGTACTTGTACTACCTGTTAAAGTGCTTTTCCACCGCTTTCCCGTTTGTATTTTTCTGATTGGGCGTATGATTAAAAATAAAGTCGACTTTAAATTTAAAATACTCTTCTATAGTAAGGGCCTATGATTTTGATGCCAAAAAGTATAACATTAAATTATTAAAAAATCTTGTGTTTTTGGTTGGGAAAATGTTTAAAATGCTACTGGAATACCCATGGGGTACATTAGGAAGAAGCTCAGGCTATGGATTGAGACTGAATTTTCTAGGTATTTGGAAACTTCTACTGGCTAGAGAGAGGCCAGTAGAGGATCAGGGTGACTACTGCCACTCGACAGGGGGAGCCTAAGGACCTTGACGGGTTACTTTACAGGGAACTGTGGTCTCAGGTACCAGATTCGTAAACAGGGACACTGATGTTTGTAGGTTTTGTGAGCTATAGAGTGAGATATCGGAGCATGTTCTCTGCGAATGTCCGAGGCTGTGTGACAGGAGACTCAAGTTTCTGGGTGACCGCTTCCTATCATCTTCTGGCATTTGGAAAAATTCTTCTTATGGGATTATTAGCTTTATTGCTAGCCTGAATCTTTAGGGAACTTTAGGCCAGGGACACTGATGTTTGTAGGTTTTGTGAGCTATAGAGTGAGATATCGGAGCATGTTCTCTGCGAATGTCCGAGGCTGTGTGACAGGAGACTCAAGTTTCTGGGTGACCGCTTCCTATCATCTTCTGGCATTTGGAAAAATTCTTCTTATGGGATTATTAGCTTTATTGCTAGCCTGAATCTTTAGGGAACTTTAGGCTGCACAAAAGACCTATATTGGTCGCGGTGCGTAGTGCCTTCTGATCTAGTCTAATATACTAGGAAGATAAATTAGAATCAAATAGTTTTTCTTTAAAAAAAATGATCAGAATCACAGAGTTATTAAATAAGAAGCATCTGAAGGCATTTGATATGAAAATGGAAAAGGATTTTTGAAAACGAAAATAATGCAGAATATTTTTTTTTTCTTGTAAGAAAAGTATCTTACATAGAAAAAACAGTAGGCACCAACAATGGGAATTTGTAAAAGCAATCACATTTTCTTTTATATTGAAATTTTATTCCCAACAATTTTTTTGTTTGAAATATTTGTAACTCCCCTTTAGAAAAACGTGTAAGGCCACACAATGTAATCGATTTGGTGTACTCCATTTTGTGCGTACTTACGATATGGGACACCTGTGTATAACAATTATATATGAAACACAACATTTTTGAAAATTTTAAAAAATTTTGTCTAACTTACATGCCACTATACTTGTGTGTACTTACGAAGTATATTGGCTTGTGGGCCATTACAATGCGGCCATACCCTGGGTAAAGTTAGTCAGCTTGTGTGTAGAGTTTGAAAGTACTCGGAGATACTTGTGTGTACTTACTATTACCTGGTTTTTTATGGCGATATGCACAGGTTTAAGGGTCAAATTCACATATATTAATCCTTATAATATTTAAGTGAGGGAGTGTTTGGGCTTTTTTCGATATTCGGTCTACTTCGGGTTTGAGATGAATTTTCCCGAAAGTCCATATTTTTAGATATTTGGGAACCTCTGACTAATTAACATAGGCAATACGATAGTATATTCCAGTTACGTAAAATTAATTTTAAATTTTATACATGGTGCCATACAAAAAAATATGTAAAATGGAGGAAAAGAAAAAGGAAAAAGAAAAGGAAAAAGAAAAGAAAACAGGAAAAAAGAAGAAATATAAAAACAGGAATCAAGATAGAAAGTTTTTCCAGAATTTAAAACTATTCTAAAGCAATTTAACAAAAATTTTCCTCTGTACTCAATGTTCTGAAGGTCCTGAAAAACTTTTTTATGTAAAAACGAGTAAAAAGGTTAAAGTCGGGCATGCCGACTATAAAATACCCTACACCATTCTGGTGTATTGTTTGGATCCGAAATTCGAATGGGTTAAAATGGGGCTTATGTCAAAATTTTCTATAATGTGAGTCAGCGCACCAAATTTCATTAAAATATCTTAATATTTGCGACCTGCAGTTTGTAACCAAGCCAATTTTGGGGGGACCCTTATATCGGCACTAGTTCTAAACATGGACCGATGTTCGCCAAAATCAATAGGCTTCGTCCTTGGGCCAACATAGGTCTATGTACCAAATTTCATCAAAATATCTTAATATTAATACCTGCAGCGTATAAACAGTATAATTTTGGTAGGACCCTTATATGGGCACTAGGTCTAAACATAGACCGATGTTCACCAAAATCAATAGGCTGCGTTATTGGGCCAATATAGGTCTGTGTACCAAATTTCATCAACATATCTTAATATTTGCGACCTGCAGCGTATAAACATTATAATTTTGGTAGGACCCTTATATGGGCACTAGGTCTAAACATGGACCGATGTTCACCAAAATCAATAGGCTGCGTTATTGGGCCAATGTAGGTCTGTGTACCAAATTTCATCAAAATATCTTAATATTTACGACCTGCAGCGTATAAACAGTATAATTTTGGTAGGACCCTTATATGGGCACTAGGTCTAAACATGGACCGATGTTCACCAAAATCAATAGGCTGCGTTATTGGGCCAATATAGGTCTGTGTACCAAATTTCATCAAAATATCTTAATATTTACGACCTGCAGCGTATAAAAAGTATAATTTTGGTAGGACCCTTATATGGGCACTAGGTCTAAACATGGACCGATGTTCACCAAAATCAATAGGCTGCGTTATTGGGCCAATGTAGGGCTGTGTACCAAATTTCATCAAAATATCTTAATATTTACGACCTGCAGCGTATAAACAGTATAATTTTGGTAGGACCCTTATATGGGCACTAGGTCTAAACATGGACCGATGTTCACCAAAATCAATAGGCTGCGTTATTGGGCTAACATAGGTCTGTGTACCAAATTTCGTCAAAATATCTTAATATTTACGACCTGCAGCGTATAAACAATATAATTTTGGTAGGACCCTTATATGGGCACTAGGTCTAAACATGGACCGATGTTCAAAAAAATTAAACTTGTTCGTCCTTGGGCCAACATAGGTCTGCGTACCAAATTTCATCAAAATATCTTAATAGGTGCGACCTGTAGAGTGCGCACAAGATTGCATGGACAGACAGACAGACGGACGGACGGACGGACGGACAGACGGACATCGTTAAATCGAAATAAAAAAAAATTCTGAACCGATCGGTATACTATAAGGTGGGTCTACGACCAATATTTTTTGGTGTTACAAACATCAGCACAAACTTATAATACCCTGACCACATAGTGGTGTAGGGTATAAAAATCACAAAATACGAGAAAAAGAATACAAAAAAATGAGGAAGTACTGAATTAAAATTACTTCTTTCTGGCAATTTTTCTTTAAGAAAAAATCTACAAATGAATACAATTATGTCAATTTTCCTAAAAAAATGTTATTACAGCTGTCTATATGACGTTAAAACAACACTGTACTAAAATAGATTATGAAATTTGCCATGTGGCAACCGGTCTCCAATATATACGCAAGCTGCCTGCTCTTGCACGTAAAAACCATACGTCAGTTTGGCAGCATTTGCGGAAAAGGATATACGGAGATTGGAAGATAAACAAAAATCTGAAAATAGAATTTTTTATTTTAATATAGTTACCTTTGTAATATAGAAATATGCACATGTTCGAATCCTACAGCCGACAGGTTGTTGAAAAATATCATATAGAGGGTATAGGGTATTCGCATTTCATGCTATTTTAAGTAGTAAATTAGCATTTATCGTAAATTTTACAACTTTCTATGGGTTAAACTTAAAAATCATGCTGTTTTACAACGTGCGAACTTTAGCACTTAAACTGTGAATTCCTTCAATCTGAGAATAAAATATAAACAATAATACAATTTAATGGAAAATCACTGATGAAGCCTGTCCATAAAAAAAGGCAGAAACTAGATCTAGTCTGATTTGCAAATTAATAATGTGTTTCATAACTTTGAAAAAATGTTTATTCTTCTTCTAAACCTCAAACCTCAAATAATGCATATTATTATCTATATGACGCGTTTGAAAAAACAACACTTTACTAGACTAGACAACACCTGGTCTAGTCTAAATACACTATTAACCCTCTAATGCTCTTTCTTCTGATTACAATAATATTTAAACCATATATTTGGCGTTGAAAATCTACTATGGAACAAATATTAAAATTTTAATTTATCGCTTTATTTAGGCGATATAGCACAACAAATGTTGAAGACGTATCTTGAAGCCCAGTAGTCAAATAATTTCGGGTTTTTCTGTAAATAACACTGTCAATGAAATAAAATTATGTACCGAAAATTGTTGATCAATTGTTATTTCAAAAGTTATGGCGATTTTCGCTTTTTGAAAATTACAAAATTTGGCGAATTTGGCACTTAACATCAATCAATTTTTACGAAGTTAGTTCTGCTTACTACTACCTCTAGATTAGATTAGATACGAAGGCACTACGCACCGCGACCAATATAGATCTTTTGTGCTGCCTAGAGTTCCCTATAGATTCAGGCTACCAATAAAGCCAATAATCCTGTTAGGAGAATTTCCCCAAACGTCCGAAGATGACACAAAGCGGTCACCCAGAAATCTGAGTAATCTGTGTTTAATTTCAATCTGTTGGCTAGTTTTTGAGTTAGAGAGATATTTGTAAAACGTATCCTGGCATTATCCTGTGAGTCCTGGAGAAAAATTTTTAACTGAGTTTACAATTAGAGGCTCTAAACTAGCTTCGTTATTATCGGTAATGTACGCCTAATCGTAAATGTATTTTTTTGCAATTTTTCAAATATTTTTTTCTGTTTTAAAAAGTTAATTTTTTCAAATTTTAGAAATTTTCACTTTACATGCTTCTCGCTTGAAAACCGTTTAGAGGGTTAAATAAGAAAATTTTAAAAATTGATTGAGCAAACGGTTTTGCAAATTTTTTTTAAGATAGGGACTCTACAATTATTTCTGTTTTGAAAAGATTTATATGGGCAATTCCATTGTCACATACGTGACAGTCGTACGTTTCAAGGAGATGAAAAACAAGGAAAAACTTAATTAAATACATATTTTCGTCGCAATTTTTAATTAAAAATTCACAATTTTGCTTGATTTTTGCACTTTGTTTTTTCCGGTAAGATTTTATTGCTTGAATTTGTGTGATCTCGCGTGAGTGTGAGTAAAATCTGAATTGAGTCTAAAAATAGATTTCAAAAAAAAAATCTAGAACATTACTTCATGTTTGAAATAATGATAAAAATAAGTCATTATTGGTAATGCATTTTTTTTCATTTTGAAATAATGGACAAGTAACTAGTTACTAGTAACTCATTATTGTATATTTTAAAATAATGCAGGAAGTAAGTCGGTGTCATTACTTGTAGTTCGAAAAATCATGATATGTCATTACCGTTTCTACACTGGGTATGTTTTCTCTATAAAGCTCAATAATGTAAAATTAAACTATAAAATGTTAAAAATGATTCATGGTCCTGAATCTACGGAGGTTAAGCTTTTATTTGAGTATAATACGAGTAATCACCTGGATTTAGATTTTTTAATACAACCCAGCAAAATATTGGTAATGACACCTCATTATTATCTGCATTACCAAAATGATATATCATTACCTTTTGCATTATTTTATAATATAAAATAATGATTTCCTAATAACGGCCTATTGTATTCATTGTTTCTAAATATAAAATAATGACTTACTCGTATTACTTTAAATAAGTACTTTTTACACAGTTAATTTTTTTTATTATATGTAAATATGTTTTATGTTTAAATTTTTATGACGAGTCCTAAAATTACACACTAGCGAAAACTTAAATGTTTCTGAATGTGTTTCCTTAGGCTAATAGTATTTGCCTAACTCCTTATTTTTAGGAATCAGTAAGCAATGGGATAACCACTTATAATTAAAAATTTTGTAAGCATGTGTGTAACCACCCAGTCAGAAATCGCCAGTGGTACAAAAAATCAAGCACTGGCATACCACTGGGTAACCACGGTATTAAAAATAAATGACTGGCAGAACAATCATTTGGGACGCTTTGCCAGCGTTTGCGAAAAGCGTTTTACCAGTATTTGTTTTACAAAAATTTCGGTGGTATATAAAAAAAACCACTGGCAAAGAATTGGCTTAGAGTGATATGCCAAGGTTTGCAACCAGTGGTTATCCAGTGCTACCTAGCCAATGCTACCAGGCGTACAAAAGTCAATTCACTGGAAAACCAATGATTTTATAAAAATGCTGACGCTTCGTTAAAAATTGTTTGTAGTCGGAAGGTTCAGAGTTCAAATCCGGTTGCAAGCAAAAAAATTTTTTTTGGATTTTTTTTAATTTAAAATTTTTTTTGTTTTATAAAATCAATTTTTTTGTTTGTGGGAAAGGTCCTTCAAGACCAAATTTTTTTTTTGCCCTCCCAACACTGGCATACTAGTTACAAAAAATTGTTTGCCAGTACTAGCATTTTGGCACAGCCAGTAGTTGTCCAGCTATTATCACTCATTTATGTGTTTAGCCATCAAATATTATATGTCTCGTTAGCTCAGTGGGTAGAGCAATCGTCTGTCAATCTGACGGCCTGGGTTCAAATCACGGCAGGACCAAAAAAAATACATATGAACTTTTTTTAAATTTTATTTTGGAAAATATATTTCGAGACCACCTATTAATTGGTTTTGCCAGTGTTTTGCCAACGTTTAAAAATTTTGTTCCTCCAGTGCTTTTCCGGCGCTTTTTGAACAGCCGGTCCTTTTGTCTAATGATGTTATCATTTTGGGAATGGGAAAGCACTTTTTTCCAGTACTTGTACCCATGGCTGCCAGATAATTTTTATGAGAAATCGGCACTTTTTCCCAAAAAAATCGGCATTTTCGGCACTTTGATTTAAAAAAATCGGCACAATTAAAAATTAAGTATTACTTAAATGAGGAAGTAATACTTAATTTACATTTCTTAAAAAAGTGTATAAATAGGATATTTCAGTGTAAAATAAAATGATTTACACTGAAATTAAATTATATAATTAAACAAATTAAAATAACGGTTTTGAGATAAATTAAATAATAACAAAAAAATGTTAATTCAGATATTAACTTATGTCAATACTACATAAATAAGTTACACAATTTTTAAAGAAATTTTTTCTCTGAACTCTGGTGTATGGGTAACCAGAGATTGAAAAAGATAATTCTATTTTCAGTAAATTTGCATAATAAAGTTTTGTTTTTATGTATCAGAGAATAATTTATAATTACTTTAAATCAATGATTCGATATTGAATAAAGTGAGATAATTTATATTGATTTAATTCTGATTCGATTAAATAATTTGTATAAATCAAATTAGCCATTTTTACTTGAAATAATTTGTTGAAATTTAATCAATTTGCTTGATTCTATAAAATGAGTCAACGAAAATCTAACTGACTTTTTGATAAGATATTGATTGAATAAAGTATGATATAAATGATGCGAATAGATTTAAGGAATTATGTTTTTAAAAGTCTGCCATACACCTTGCAATAATACGAAAATATTATTACCAATATATCGTCCTCTTGCTTTCATATTGCAATAAGTTTATAACACAAAAATTGCAATTTGACATACAATCAAATGAATTTTTACTTAATATCAAAAGTTACACAAAAACATTTTTTGGTGTACTTTTAGCTTCCAATATATCAGATTCATTTAGTAAAATAGAACATTCTTTAAGAATTCCAAAGAAAGAATTATTTTCTTATTTATTAATATGCATAATGATCACTAAATTTGCGTTTTTGAATTAAAAAAAATAAATCGGCATTTTTCGACTAAAAATCGGCAAATCGGCATTTTGCATATTTTTGAAGAAAAAATCGGCAAAATGCCGAAAAATCGGCAATTCTGGCAGCCCTGCTTGTACCACCTGTTAAAGTGCTTTGCCACCGCTTTCCCGTTTGTATTTTTCTGACTGGGCACTTATTATTCAAAATCTCATAACTACTTATTTCTCATTTTTTCGTAAGCGAGCGGGTAAGCGTGACTACTTATAAAAACTACCACGCCAAACAAAAATAATGAGTTTAGACGCCAAAAAATAAGTTGTGCGGAGCTATGAATTTCTATTATATAACCACTTATTTGGTAATGAAAGATTTTGCTGGGAAAAAGTGGATTAATTAAATCCAAGAAAAAAGCGGCGATCACACATACGTGTTTTACTCGATTTTACTTGTTTAAGCGTTAAACATGTTAAAGTGAGATATTTTACAGTACAATTTTCTGCAAAAAAGAGATTACACAAACACGCTAAATTATCATGTTTAATTTCTAAACACGTTGTTAAACACGATAAGTTTAATATCAATTTGTGTTGAATGACAAGTTTGAAGCAGAAGAAGACACAACAAGAAAAATAAGAAAATTAAAATAGAATAAAATAAACAACTTTAAATAAAAACCAGTTAAAATGTGAAAATCCAAAAACAGCCATGAAGTTGTCCCTTAACTAGAAATTGAAAAATCTTGTTTGCGGCTGGGACGGACAATGTTATTTCACTTTTTATAGCAATTTTAACGTTGGATAATGCCAAAAATTATTAATTATTTAACCCTTTTTAATCACCTGGATTTAGAATTTTTCATGCAAAAAGTGGATTTATTAAATCCAAAAAAAATCTGGATTTATTTGTCTGGGTTTACATATAACAATAAAAGCACAAATATGTGAAACACTCTGTTAATTTAATGTCAGAAAAAAATTCGAATGAAAATTAACAGAGAAACAAAAAACATTGCAAAACTAACAAATAAAAGGTTTCTTAATTTTTTTTTGTATGAAATGTGTTTAATAAAAAAACTACACTGATAGAATTTTCGTTCATAGCATTAATGAATCGATTTCATTAAAATGGATTCATTGATTTAATGAAAAAATTCATTAACTGAATGAAAATTCATTGTTGTTATGAAGTTTTTCGTTAGATTTTTTTCTTATTTTTTCATAATTTCATTAAAAAAATTCATTAAATTAATGAAAATTTCATAAAGAAAAAATTAACTTATAAAATTGATTTCATTTACAATTTTACCTCTTTTTGGTTTTCCCTATACACTCCATTTAATGAAAATTTCATAAAGAAAAAATTAACTTATAAAATTGATTTCATTTACAATTTTACCTCTTTTTGGTTTTCCCTATACACTCCATTTCATAACTATAGCCGCACTATAAAAGGTTCTAAATAATTTAGACATATAAAAGACCTTATAACTGAAAGTTACATCTAAAAGACATATATTTCCACAAAAAAAATAAATTTTTTAACGTAGAATAATTTAAATCGCCATTTTTATTTTTACTAGTGTTTCATAACTATAGCCGCACTTTCAGAAAAATGAATTTAGAAGTTAAAAGCATTTGAATAAAAAATTAATGGGGTCATTTTGTAACTCGAATGAAAAACGTTTTTTCGTTTTCGTTTGAAACGTAAACGAAAATATTTGGTATTTTATAAAACGGGTAGTAGTTTGCGTTTGTTGCCATTTGCGAGTTATTATTGCCAGACAAAACAAATAATATTTGTGACATGGAATTACAAATTATTTAAATAAAAATTTGTTCATAGAGTTTTCCAAGTCTGCTTAGCCTGATTGGTAAATGAGTTGTTATTTTTAGTTCTAATATTTTTAGGGTCCAGGTATCGAATCCTGTGTGGGGCAATTTTTTTTATTAGTAGTTTTTTTTTATGATATATTTTTGGATATTCTTCCTAATACTATGAAACAAATATATTTAAGAAAAATTTTAAATTGTACAGAAAAGCAACCTAAATAAGAAGAACCTTCCATTAGCGGATACCGAAGGAGTACAAAGTATGGTTTGTTAAGTTGGCCCTTAAGTTTCGAATTGTCAGTTTTTAGTTTTAAAACCCCTCAGTTTGTTTCATTTGGTCTCAAACATAGAAGTTTATATATAAAGAAAAATTTCTTTAAACGTAAATCGTGTCTTAGCGCATCTAAAATCAGATATTTTTAAAATTGCCCAAATTTTCACTAATTTGCATATAAATTTAAGTGCTTATGCATAATAATTTGATTTTTTATAACGATTTTTGTGTCAAAAATTTGTTTTATAAGCCGTTTATAAATTTAAAAAGTGAATATGCATATGACCGTAAAAGAATTATTTTTTATAGAGAATAAAATATATAGGAGTATCACATTTAACTACTTCATAGTTTTAAACCCATATTTATAAAATTTTTATTCCAAAAATTGCAATTACCTAACTTTTTATGCAAAAACTCTAACTTTTTAATAGGAAACGACAACTATTTCTGTTCGTTTGAATATGGCATAATATTCGTTTGCAAACGTTTGCTTACTTCTTATAAAATACCGTTTTGTTAAGGAATTTGTCTTCGATTATAATATTACCAGATTAAAAAAAAAGATTTTGATTTTGAGTTTTACAAAATTTAAAAAAATTTAAAACAAAAAAATGTTCAAACGAAAGCAAAGTTTCGTTTTACAAAATGACCCCATAAATAAAATAATTTATGGGGTCATTTTGTAAAACGAAACTTTTGCTTTCGTTTGAACGTTTTTTTATTTTTAATTTTTTTAAATTTTGTAAAACTCAAAAAAAATATGTATATTTTTTTTTTTTTTTTCAATCTGGCAATATTATAATCGAAGACAAACTCCTTAATAAAACGGTATTTTATAAGACGTAAGTAAACGTTTGCAAACGAATATTATGCCATATTCAAACGAACAGAAATAGTTGTCGTTTCCTATTAAAAAGTTAAAGTTTTTGCATAAAAAGTTAGGTAATTGCAATTTTTGGAATAAAAATTGTATAAATATGGGTTTAAAAATATGATGTAGTTAAATCCCAGCAAAATCTTTCATTACCAAATAAGTGGTTATATAACAGAAATTCATAGCTCCACACAACTTATTTTTTGGCGTCTAAACTCATTATTTTTGTTTGGCGTGGTCGTTTTTATAAGTAGTCACGCTTACCCGCTCGCTTACGAAAAAATGAGAAGTAAGTAGTTATGAGATTCTGAATAATAAGTGGTTACAAACATGCTTACAAAAAGTTAAATTATAAGTGGTTATCCGACTGCTTACTTGATTCTTACAAATAAGGAGTTACACAAATACTATTAGCTTCAGGAAATACATTCAGAGAAATGAAAGTTTTTGCTAGTGTGTAATTTTAGTACTCGTCATAAAAATTTTAACACAAAACATATTACATGTAATAAATATAAATGTATAAAATTTAACTTCGTAAAAAGTACTTATTTAAACTATTGCGAGTAAGTCATTATTTTATATCTAAAAGCAGTGACTAAAATAGGCCGTTATTAGGAAGTCATTATTTTATATTACAAAATAATGCAAAAGGTAATGATATATCATTATTGGTAATGCAGACAGCAATGAGGTGTCATTACCAATATTTTGCTGGGATGTGATACTCCTATATTTTTTATTTTCAATAAAAAATAATTCCTTTAGGGTCATATGCATAATCACTTTTTAAATTTATAAACGGCTTATAAAACAAATTTTTCACACCAAAATCGTTATAAAAAATGAAATTATTATGCATAAGCACTTAAATTTATATGCAAATTAGTGAAAATTTGGGCAATTTTAAAAATATCTGATTTTAGATGCGCTAAGACACGATTTAAAAAAATTTTTCTTTTTATATAAACTTCTACGTTTGAGACCAAATGAAACAAACTGAGGGGTTTTAAAACTAAAAACTAACAATTCGAAACTTAAGGGCCATCTTAACAAACCATATTTTGCACTCCTTTGCTATCCGCTAATGGAAGGTTCTTCTTATTTAGGTTGATTTTCTGTACAATATAAAATTTTTCTTAAATTTATTTGTTTCATATTATTAGGAAAAAATGTCCAAAAATATATCATAAAAAAAAAATTGCCCCACGCAGGATTCGATACCTGGACCCTAAAAATATTAGAACTAAAAATAACAACTCATTTACCAATCAGGCTAAACAGACTTGGAAAACTCTATGAACAAATTTTTATTTAAATAATTTGTAATTCCATGTCACAAATATTATTTTTTTTGTCTGGCAATAATAACTCGCAAATGGCAACAAACGCAAACTACTACCCGTTTTATAAAATACCAAATATTTTCGTTTACGTTTCAAACGAAAACGAAAAAACGTTTTTCATTCGAGTTACAAAATGACCCCATTAATGTTAGGTAAACTCGACCTGATTTTATTTAATACCAAAAATTTTAATTTAATACCAAAAAAAACACATGAAACTTTCATAATGTTTATCTTGAAATTAATGAAAAAAAATTCATATATTCTATGAAACTTTCATTAGATCAATGAATCCAATTTTGAATTTTTGGATTTATTAAATCCAAGTCATTAGAAAATGCGGCTATTGCCTCCGGCCGAAGAAAAAATAACTTTTTGGGAAATTTTGTTAAATTTTTGTTTTTTTTACAATTGTTCGAGATCATTAACTTAAACACTTAATTTTTATGTGTGAACTGATATGTTTAACTTTTACATAAACGTGTTTAAGAATCGTACTGTGAACGCAGTATTAGATTTATTTATCTGGGTTTACACATAACAAAAAAAAAACAAATATATGAAACATCCTATTCATTTAATATCAGAAAAAAATAAAAATGAAAGTTAAAAGAGAAACGAATAAATTGTAAAACTAACAAACAAAAGCTTTTTCTACACTACACTTAACTAAATATTTATTTTCCATCTTGGACACGGAGAAATAGCTGAAATAGAAATGGTAATTTTTCACTCTACTGTAAGTATACTTTAATTGAATCCAATAAAAAATGCGCTTATTGTAGTGGAATATTTTCCTTGTATAGAAATGTAAATTAAGGTGATGAAACTTAAAAGACGGACTGCTTCTTGCCATTTTATATAAAAAATTCAAAAATTCAATAAAATCCGGCATCATTGTACTACTATTTATTATTAAAAATTAGGGTGAAAGAAGTGTCGGCTAGCAAAATTCTGTTAGAATAGGTGGAAGCTAACTTCATCTATTGAGTACTTTGAGAACTACATTTTGGATTTATTAAATCGAAGTGATTAAAAAATGCGGTTAATAATACATTTAAATTAATTTCAGTTTTAGTTTTTAAATTTTTTTTCTAAAATTATATTATTTTTTTTTTTTTGACAAGACAAGACATGCATATTGCCGACGTTTATTGGTGTTGTAAAGTTTAAAATATTAAGTAGCTATATCGTTTTATTCTAAGGGTTAAAGATATAGATACAAAATTCGAGAAAAACAAACCACTTTTTTGTGACAAGTTCGAAAACACAAATATTTTTGTGAAATAAGGGATTATTTTTAATACATTCTGCAGGTCAAAATTCAAAAAGGTTTATTGCATATTGTTTCCTAATATACTTGGAAATTTTTAGGAATTTTTATCTTTAAATACGAAGATTCAATTGGGCAAAAATAACTAAAAGTCGGAACAAAAAATTTTGATTTTCGAAATCAAATTAGCTTTGGCATATAAACATTTTTTAGTGTGTCCCTTCTAGTAGATTACGAGAAGGTAAAATCGTAATAATCGAGCCTTAAATATTAATATACAAGCCTTAAAAGATTTTTCATCCTTGAGGTAGTCAACTTTGCCACCCTGTATTACAACAGGGTGACTACAAAGTAAATTCTATGAAAGCTACACTGAGAGAATTATCTGCATTAACCCGAATTGTTCCAGAACTTATTTTATAGAAAATTTTGATTTTGTTAAAAAAAACATTTTTTCTCAGTCTGACACACAAAGAGTGCCCATATTGCCACACGGGAACAATTCGGGTTAATAATTTTTGTATATATCCAATGAAGTTTCACTGGATCTCGTCCATTGGTACTTTTCATTAAACTAATGGAATTTTCCATAAAATGTTGTGAAAAATTAATTTTATTTATTAAAAGATTCATACACTCAATGAAAAAGTTTCATTAAAACTGGGTTTATAAAATATATGAAGCATTTTCATCAAATTTAATAAATTTTTCATTTACTTCGGGAAGAAAACTTTATTAGTTTACTGAAAAACTTCATTAGAACTCGTCCAGCAAAATTCCCTCTGTGTATGATCTCCTCCTCTATAGCAAGTGGTTTACTATGTTAAAATCGTTCCAGAAATTTAAATGTGGTATATTCATTTCCATTTGTTTTGGTCGGTAACCACTGTGCGCTAAATCTGTTAAGTAAAGTTTTTTGGTCTCCAGAAACAACTTCAGTTTTAATCGCCTAAATATTTTATGCCAGCGCTAGAGTTTGTCGATTCAAAAAAAATTCAGCAACAAATTCAAAAAAATATTGAATAATTTTTGAGAACTGCCACTGTTCATTGGCAATTTTACTAGTTACCATCAGTGATGCCATTTGTAGGGAAAATTCCCTCTTTGTAGGGATTTTCTGACTAAATTTTGTATGTAGGGAAAAATTAACTGATTTTTAATTTTCAGAAAAATATAGGAAAATTTTAAAAACTTAACATTTTGATAGAAAAGATCAAGGTTGGTTACCGTTATCGCCAAAATACCGTTTCAAATTGAATACCGTTACCAATACCTCTAAAAAAATTTCCAAATACCGTTATCGTTACCGATACCGTTATTTTTATGGGTAGTTACCGGTATTTTACCGGTATTTATTAATTTTTATTAAAAATAAATTTTTTTTTAACTTTTTTATTTTATAATTTTGAATTTTTTTTACAAAAAATTCATAGATAATAATTTTACTTATTAAAACTACCAGCATCGAATTTATTGCTAATAATCAGTATTTTTAGCACTTAAAATTAAGCAATAGGCTTAATTTTTACTTGTTTTTATATGTTTTTAACGCAATTTATTATACCGGTACATACCGGTATTGCTGTTTCGATAACGGTAAACCGTTACCGTTAAATATCTTTACCGTTACCGAAACAAATAAATTTCGATACCGTTACCCTTACCGTTATTCGATTCGGTAACCAACCTTGGAAAAAATTTAAAAAATCTCTCAAAAAACAATAGAAAATATAGACTTTACTTACAATAAATCTCTGTGGAGAGTAAAAATCTTATAAAAAATTTCCATATTTTTCTAAATTAACCCTTAAATGCATAATGTAGCCATTTAGCAACATAATAGTTTAAAAAAAAAACAACCACTTGATGCACAAAACTAGATTTTTGGGCATTGAGGCCCTTTGTATACACAGTGTTCTTATAGTTTAGCACAGATTTTTTAAACAGTAATAGGAAAAATCTTGGTTTTGCTTCGTATATTTGTGAAAAATCTCAAACACGCGTTTTTTTACAAAAAGTGTAAAATTCAAAAATGTTTGTTTTAATATTTAAAGTGGTATTCTCGCAATAAAATTCATTTTGGCGACAATAACTGTATAGTTTATATATTTTTTTTGAAATGTACACGATCTTAGAAATCACGTTTTAAAAATTTTTCAAAATGAAGAGATCATGCATTTAAGAGTTAATTTTGTATATATTTAAGCTCTTCGCGAAAAGGCTTCATATTTGTTATTATTTACAGCACATTTTTTTTTTGTTTGTTTGTATATTTTTAAATAAGGAGAAAATTAGTTTTACGAAATAGTTTTCTCAGCACCTTTGAACAACATTGATCTTATTGTTTGGTTCTTAAAATATGTGTGCTAGATGTTTATTGGAGAAATGAGTCTTATTTAAAAAAAAAAATTTGATTTAAAAATTGACTTAAATTTTTTACAAAAAAAAAAATGGAAATTTTACTGACTTGGTAATTTTTGCATTTATGGTGTAGGGAAAAATTTTTAGTGTATAGGGAAAAAGAGGGAATTTTTAAAACAAATGCAGTGAATTTTCAAAATAGCGTCTGGCATCACTGGTTAATATAAGAGTCGCAATTTCCATATTAATATGAGAATTATGACCCAAAAATCCCAGCGTTTGAAAGCTTTTAAGCGGCCCATACATTATCAATTTTATGGCACAACTTTCTAAATTGTACAAACATATTGACGGTCTATATGTTGATTTTTTTCTGCGCAGTTTATGTTTGGGTACATTTTTAGGTTATGGTGACATTTAATATTGTGTTGAATATTGTAGGTAATTTTTGTAGCGAATATGTTGGAATGTACAATATTGTATATTGTTGTATGTTCCAATGTATTGTACAAAAATACTGTGCCATTATATTGCAAATGTATGAGGGTCTTTATATATATTAATCCCTGCAAATATTTGGAAGATATCTTCCAAGAAGATAATAAAGCGATATCTTTCATTTTTTATTTGAATGAAAATAATCAAATAGTATTTGGAAATTGTCTTTCTTTTATCATTTGGAAGATATTTTGGAGATATTTGGAAAAAACAATTGTATTTTTTGTCATAATTTTTTTATGATAATATTGCGGCAATATCACCTTTTTATCATCTGGAAGATAAACACAAATCGTTTAAAATTTTTTTAAAATGTTGGAAAAAATAATACAAAATTTGTACAAAAATATGAGAAACAAATTCGTTGAAAAATTAAGATTTAGTACGCGGAAAAAACCGGGTATGATGGCAGCAAGATAATTAATGTTTTTGTCAATGGATTATGTTTGCAGATATTCTTTTTCAGAGGTGAATTTAATAATGAAAAATATAAATCGTTTAATTTGTTTCGAGGAGTTAATTAAGCGATATCACCTTTTTATTTTCCAGGTGATAAATTAGCGATATCGCCGATTTATGAAGTATCGCTTTCGTATTACTTGGGAGTATACCCAAAAGGGGGATCTTCCGCAATAAGAATATGATTATTGCGCAATAGAGTTTTTCTTCCAGGCGATACGATTGTGAAACATTTTCGAATTATAATGTTTGCAGGGATACTATAACAATTTCTGTGTTTTAAATCAAGGTTGGTTACCGAAACGAATAAGGGTAACGGTAACGGTATTGAATTTCGTTTGTTTCGGTAACGGTAAAGGTAACGGTATTTAAGACTGTTTCGGTAATGGTATACCGTTATCGAAACAGAAATACCGGTACGTACCGGTATTATAAATTATGTTAAAAACATATAAAAACAAGTAAAACCTTAACGTATATTTCAGTTTACGAGTTAAAAATACAGATTATAAGCTTTAAATTCAATGCTGCTAGTTTTAGTAACTAAAATTATTATCCATAAATTTTTTGTAGAAAAAAAAACTGAAGATTATTACAAAAAAGTCAAAAAATTTGAATTTTTATATAAATTAATAAATACCGGTAAAATACCGGTAACTACCATTAAAAATAACGGTATCGGTAACGATAACGGTATTTGGAAATTTTTTTAGAGGTATTGGTAACGGTAACGGTATTCAATTTGAAACGGTATTTTAGCGATAACGGTATTATAACGATAACGGTAACCAACCTTGTTTTAAATAAATTTTCCCTCACCCTGATTGTATCTTTATCTGATTTGCACAAGAGAAACTATCTTAGAGACCGACCATAAGAAAAGTATGAGTATGAGAACAACAAACCAACATTTGGCAAACAAGCAACTAACTAACCAACCGAGCAACCAGCCAACAACAACAGTAGGCGATAAAAAGAACACTTGTTTCTAGAGACTGACCGAAAGATTGCTAGCTCAAAGAATTGATTGTTTAGTTTTAAGTAAAGTTCGATTTGAACAAGTTGTTGACGTTAAAATAGCGGCACACTGCTTGGTTAAAAGTTGGTTTAAACAAAAAAAGTCAACATTTATTCTTTATTTTAAGTATTTTTGTGATATGTGTTAGTTTTATGTGTGTGTTGTTAAAAGCCTGAAGTAGACTCAAGTTGAATAGTGAATTTTGTTCACATCAAAGTATCATCTCTCTGTTCTGCTTTTTCCGTTTTGTGTTTTTGGGTTTGTTGTTAATTGGGTAATAAAATAGTTAATGAGGTGTTTTGTTGTGTTTTGCATATTATTGCTGCCTACTGACGACAGATTGCCTTTATAAACAAAAAAAAAAAAAAAAAACAACAATACTAGTGTAATTTTAAATAAAAACCAATTTAAATTAAAACAAAAAAAAAAAAAGAAACAACTTGAACAACAATAAAAGGGAATTTACAAGTGTTAAATAGTAAATTAAAAGACCAGACATAAAAAAAATTAAATAAAAAAATATTTATAATAAAACGATACTCTTCCATACGTGCTGCGATACGATATGCGATAAAGTGAACAATCAATTTAAATTATACGAATGGTGCATGGTCGGCATGATGTGGTGGTGCTGGTGGAGTTTAGTTTCAAAAGTGCATTTTTCATTTCGTTTTAATTGATCGAGAAAAAGAAGAACGGCGGAAATCGGAGTACAATAAGAAAAAAATATATAAAATACCATCAAATCAATTTAACACCAACTTACCCGACTAGCCAGTCAGCACGCATTTAATTTAAACAAGTAGCAAAAATTATTTTAATTTATAGATGCAAGATGTCTGTCCATCTGGCTGGCTGTATTTTAAAACTATATTGGTTTGTACGACGAATGTTTGATAAATGTTGAGTCTAACTAAGGAAGGGGAAACATGTCTTCATTGGGTATTAAAATTGTTGTGGAAGCAGTACACTTAATTAGTTTAAACCCAAGGATTGTGTCTTCTCAGTCTTCACTAAAATTTTAATATGTAATAGGGGAACAAATTTAGGTGTTGTTTCCAGATGACGTTTTGTCTCACAGGAACAAAAATACAATAACAAAATACATGGAACTCGACTGCCAACAAATGTCTTCTAGGAACCCTATATTGCTGTCAATTTTAACGAGTTTTTAAATAGACTTTTTTCACTTTCCAAAGACACTGCGTTGGGCGCCATTTAAGAATGTACCAAATATCTGCTGTGAAAGTTGAGGATAAAAAAGGGGGTACAAACACGTCCAATGCAATCTTCCTTGTCAGTATATTTATTTAAACAGTTGGAAAATAAAACTAGCAAAGTGACTATGGTAGGGGTTTTCACAGATTTTTTAATAAATAATTAACATTTGAACAAAATAACTCTTTTGATTCCAAACTTTTTGATATATTCATGATCGCAATTTCAAGCAGTAGACCTATGAGTACTTAAGATACCTACTGGGTTTTGCTCGTATACAAAACTTCAATTTGCATACGCTAGCTGGTAAACATTTTTTAGCGAGCAAACATTTTCAGGATATACCTCTCGTAAAATGTACAAACGTTTTGGTCTGGTACAATTTTGAGATAAAGCAAACAATTTATTGAAACACATCTTATTTTACAATTTTACAACCATCACGGTTCGAGACTCCACCTCAAGGTTCATATCGTATAATTATTTCTTTAGAACATATTTCGGAAATCCTCGAGCAACATATTACAAAACCGCACATTTCCAACATATACAAATTGAAAATTGATATAAAAGAAGAGGAAAAGAATAACTTAAACAGAAACAATTAGTTTGTAAATACAATTAAACTTTTTGTAAATAGTTTGGAATTACAATTTAAATTTTTGTAATTATTTTTAATTTAAATTGAGACTACAATTGATTGTGTAAATGCAAAGAACATGTTTGTTATTTGATTGTTGAATTCATTTCCATTAAAAAGCCAACAAACGCATTTGTTGAAATTCAAAGTAAATTTAAACAAACGATTTTGTCATATCAACAAACGAGTTCGTTGCAATTCGAAACTAAATTTCACAATCAAATTTGTTAATTTTTATTTTTAATTAAAAAACACCTCTTGATTATAAAATACTACCTCGGTTCCGAAAAATGGTTAACATTTCTATTGATTTTTTTGTTCCAAAATAATGTTAACATTTTACTAAGCAAAGTGTTTTTATTCAAACAAAAGAAAATAAGTTAAAATAACCACACGCAGAAAAAAAAGGTGTAACATTTACAAAAATTAGAGTAAAAGTTTACAAAATTCCGTGGTAGATATACAACTACATAAAATTAACGACAAATTTGTCAAGACGCTTAGGTAAATTTTCAAAGAGATATGTAATTAAATCGAAGCCTTTGTTAATATAACAACACGCGAAGGAAAATAAACTTTTTTCTTGTAGTAAAAAAAACATGGTTTATTTTTTAAATAAATAAAAGAAAAATTGCAAATTCTGTATTTTTATTTTGGTTTAATTTTAATTAATTAAATTTACATTTTATTTATATTTTAATATTTTTCTTTGTCCTCAATTCCTCTGCTGCCGAACTGTAATTGTGTTTTCTGTTTACCAACCCTTCATTGTTCTATTCGTCATTTCCGTTCAATAACTGTAGGTATAATAATGATGTATATATATAAACTATTTGTCTAAAAAACAAATGCGAATTATAAGACACATTTTGCAAAAAGAAAATTGAGTAAATAAAAGATTACTATGTCTGTAAAAGTGTTGAGTACCGAGTACTCATTTCCGACTTTTTTTTAGGGTACCCAATGCTGAAAAGTAATTACTCAATACTTTTAGGCTTGTATTTTTTCAACAAGTAAGCAACTTCGACATGAAAATTACAATAAAAATATATTATTTTTGTTTTTATTTGCATAAATATTTTTTATATTTGTTTGCATAAATAATATTAAAAGATAAAAACTTGAGAAAATCCAGTATCATTATTCTTTTATATTAGAGATGTACATCCACCATCTTGATTTGCATATGTCAAAGCAAACTCTAAGTGCTTTTTGACATTTACCTGTCTTATTAGAAAAATATACTTATTGCTTATTTTATTTTCAAAATTTGGTCAATGCAAATTTTACATAGTACGTTTTTAAATAAATTTCACCAATGTAAATTTAACAAAGCACGTACTTAGCCAACTTAACAAAAAAAGCATTCGTAATTTAGCAAAAATGTATATCAATTAATTATCAGGAATTTGGGGCTTGTATTTTTGTATTAGTTCATTACTATGCAAATTTTACATAGCAGGCTTTTTAAAAGATACACCTGTTTTTTTTCTGCGTGCATTCATGTGCCACTATTGTGGTAGAAAAAATAATATTGTATTGTAATAAAATTAATGAGATGACCTGTAAAAGGTCATCTCGGCGAAGACTTTCTTTACCCATACGTCGAATTTTGTAATTATTACCATCTTTGATAAGCATTATAGATTCCTTACATATTTGTAATGTCAAAAATACGTTTTCTAATTTATCTGAATGCTGATAATTTTTTCACACAAAATCAAAAAAATATTTCAATTCTAATTTTCAACTTTGACATCGAATTAAAAAAAAATTGGAAAGCTATCTATAAATTCAGAATCACTGATATGTCCTAACAACTATCAAAAAAAATTTGTTTTTTTAAAAAACCTCCATAATCCCAGCAAACATATAGAAATATTAACGTCATTTCGGAACGGAGGTAGTATATATTTTTTCAAAATTTCAATCATAAAAAAATTTAATTAAAATAAAATCATATCGTCCGCTTGCCTGCAAATAGTGCTATGTGTTTTTTAACAGGTTTTCAGGAAAGCGATAAAACTGATTTATATTATCCATTTAAGATAATTTATTGACATCATATGCCTTAAGCCCCGTTTAGATTATCACACAAGTGTGTTATATATGTCAGAAATGTGTTGTATAACGAAAATGTATAATAGTGTAAACACAGTTCGTTACTCACATGTCAAAATGGGTGCCCATATTTTAAAAAGCGGTCGCACTTTTTTTAACAAGATTTATTTTTTGAAATATTTTATAAAGTTACCACTTGTCTCAACACAAGTGTTGTGTTAATCACAAATAAATGTATTCAAAGATTAAAAACAGCTATTGGTGAAAAAAGTAATAATAGAAGAAAAAATAACTGTTTTAATTTATTTGTTCTATCTGCCGATAACAGCTGAACACTGAAAAGATTTTCTTTTATATTTTTTTGACAATCAGACAATTTCAGCATACTTTTTGTCATACTTGTGTGAAGAAAAGTATAAGCACTTGTGTGATAATGTGAACGCGGCTTTAATAATGATTTTAGTAAATCAGGTCGTGAATCATTAAGGCATATGGTGTCAATAAAATATCTTAAAAGGATAATATAAATCAGTTTTATCGCTCTCCTAAAAAGCTGTTTAAAGCTCAGTTAGCTAGTAACTGGGACTTTAACTGACACATTTGTTGTTTTTTCTCATATTAAATTTGAATTTAACTGTTGGTAAATTGGTTCTCCTTTTAATCTCGTTTCTTTTTCGTAAAAAAATTGAGGGATACATCAAAAAAACTGACTACCGATATCCTTAAAATACCGTTACCGAAATAATCAAAAAACCGTTATCCTTAAAATACCGTTACCGAAATAACTAAAAAACTGATATCCTTAAAATACCGATACCGAAATAAATGAAATAGCGTTACCCTTAAAATACTGTAACCGAAATAATCTAAAATAGCGTTACCCTTACCGATAACCGCATCGTTTCGGTTACCATCCATGTTTTTTTTTCAAATTCCTGTTAAATTATAAATTCTGTAATTTAGTACTGTTAATATTTATGATCAGAGAAATTTGTTTTGAATATTATACAGTTACAGTTGGTCTCAACTGTAGGTTTAACTTTAAGTTAACTATTAAACAAATGTCAAAAAATTGTATATAAAACAACAACAAATTTTTGGCTTAACTAATGGTTAACGCTTAAAACTGCAGTATGAGACCCATCGTTAGGAGTTAATAAAGTTTTTTGAAATTAAAGTTTTATAAAAGTCAGAAAATGGAGTTAATCGATTTTTTTTTTGTCATCACCATTCTTTCGATCACATTCACATTAGATTTTTTTTATTGTGTGCAAAGATTTCTCAAATTTTCTGATGATTTTAAAAGAATTATCAAACAACCCACATATACTTCGCTTATATATAAAATTAATTTGTTGAAATTTATATCATAAATTCAGGGTCGGGGGCTACAACTCGTTTTTTAATATGATCATCCAAAGTTATAAAAACAAAAGTAGTTTGGCAAAGATTTATACCATTTTTTTTAACGAAACGTTAAAAATAACTCGCGAGACTTTAAGACGTCACTGTAACCGTTAACAGGCAGACGACCGACAAGATAATAAGTCATGTCAATTGACAATCAGTTAAACGATCATCAATCGTTCATTCTAAAACGATCAATTTAAAGTTGCAATTTTTATGTATACAACAGCAGCAATAAGCTTTGATAAATTTGTATTTTGTTGTTGTTTTATGCGATCGTAACCGGCCGGCAAAGAAGTACAATTACATATAGATAGGAGGGACAGACAGATAGACAATTACATTCTCATACACAAATCAGCATGTGATCGCCGCAGAGTGTGAATAAACGACGGATGGGTGGTGTTGGTGTATAGTTTATAATTTTTAATGTTTCCTTTTGGTTCCTCACCTGTCTGTTGGACAACAAAGTGCATTGAACAACGGTGGTGTTATGAGACACCAATAATACCCAACAACAACAGCAATAATAATGAACGCATTAGTGTGATAACAACAAATAAATACAAGCAACAAGTAAAAGTGAATTGAATAGTGTAACAACTTATACGACTTATGAATAACAGTACATTGAAGCTCTACAATTGTTGTTATTTACAATACAGTTGTTGTTATTTTTAAACTGCGCCTTTATGGAACTTTAGTCATTTACTGCGTTTCGGAGGTTAGAGAGTTGGCACAGCACTTTTATAAGTAAGCGACAATGATGCAATATATTGGACTACCAGTAAAGACACCGACTTACTTTCTACATTATTTTAAAACATATAATAATGAGTTACCATAAACTAGTTACTTTTTCCATTATTTCAACACAAAAAATAGTGCGTTACCAATGATGACTTATTTTTATCATTATTTCAAATATAATGTTCTAGATTTTTTGTAATTTTTTTTTTTTATTATATTTATAGACTCATTATTTTTTACTAGTAAGGATGTTTTTGATTTTTTGTATGTTGGCGCATATGCATACTTGTGTGGTAGGCAGCAGGTCAATTATGATTTTATTTAACAAATATAATATGTCGATATAGCTCAAATGATATTACTTTCGACCGGCAATCTGAAGTCCCAGGTTCGACTCCCGGCACGAACTAATTTTACTGAAAAAAGTTTACAATAAAAGTTTTTGAGGGGTATGTATAGTTGATCTTTTCATTTAGTAAATTAATTTTCTTTAGTTTGATTTTAGATCATAAATTAGCACACTCACAATATTTTATCCTTAAAAACAACCTAAAATACATATCAAATTAATTAAAAACACAATTAAAAAAGGACTACTGATTTTTTTCAAACATTGTTTAAACAATCCATAAAAGAAATAAAAATAATTGAAAAGTCTATTAAAACAATCATCAATTTTTAACTGACAAAACGTAAAAAAAACGATTTTGTGGTTTGTTTTTTCATATTTGAAAGTTTTTTTTTGTTGGAAATTTCAAAACACTATACCATACACAAACACACACGTTCATATTTTTATTGGCTATGTTTGTGTGACTGAGAAAAGAATTTCTTGTAATTTGAATTGAAATAATTTTGTATATAAACAAACTATTTTAACAAAAAAGAAAACCGAAAATATTTGAATTTTTTGTTTTAAAACAGAAAACAACGAAATTATTTAAATTATTTTTTCTAAAAATAGAAATCTAAAAATAGAATATTTGACTAAAAATAACAACTCCTACAGACGATACATATGTTTTTTTCTAGTTTGTTCTTTATTGATGGACAAAAAAGTTAAACAATATGTTTCAATCTATTTTAATTGATTCTTCAATTGAAAACAAACTTTACCTATTTTTAAATAAACCTCAATCGGTTATGGAAAATATATTGTGAGTGTATAACTTTCCGTTTAAATTATTTTTCAAATTAAAGAGAGATGATACAATTTTCACAAGTAAATTACAAAGAATAAAAAATTTTAAAGAATTCGATAAGGCCAGCAAGACGGAATACGTACATATTTTCTGCCTTCGCTACAAAGCCATCATCAGTGTCATTTGCCTTGATGGGTTAAATATTGATAATCGCCTACTTATGTGAAAGTTGAAAGCAAATCGTATATGTTAACAACTCAACTTAGACTAACATCAACGAAATCTAACAATGCTATTTTTATCCTTTGTTATTACTCTTTTTTGCTTTGAACCTTAATTCTTAAAGTATCTCAGCTGGTTCTATTCAACTCTGTTTATGATAAACACAAATCTTTGAATTACAACGAACCGTTAAATTTAAATGTATGTTATTTAAATTATATTTTGCATAGTATCATGTGTTTTTAAGTTTTTAAATTTTTTCTTAATTATAATATTGTTTTTAAGTCTATTTTAGACCGATTAATTTTTCAAAAAGGGTACGCATATATGTATGTAATTACTAGAGCAAGGAATTTCATGCAAATGCATGTTTTTTCTCGATATTCCAAAACTAATATGGACTAAATATTTATCCGAATCATCAAATTTAGAACAAATTGGCTCCTATCTCCAAAACTAAACGAAATAGCGAAAACAACATTTTTTATGCTCGCAAAGATCACACCTTCGATTCTATAAACAAGGTAGGTCCGAGAGGAATCTATTTTTATGAAACAATCACATTTGTTATAACGCAAAATAACCAACTCCAATTTCCATTTTATTCCCTGCATTTAGTGTTCCTATTTCACGCATTCTGCGTTTCATTCCAATGTGACCTGGTTACAAATCAGAACAGAGTGAAGATCCATATCTATTTATTTCGGTTTATTTACTTTTCTTACAACAAGCTCGGCTGCTAAACTGTTGCTGAACATTAACAGCTCTTGCTAAAATTATGTATAAAATTTAGTGAGCCCAATTCAAGGCAACCATTTTTGGTAAAATTGATTTGTTAATCAAGTCAATGGGAAAGTGAAGCGAAGTGCTGTTTGCATTGATACTGATAAGATTCTGATTCCTGCTAGCATCTCTAGCCTCTTCTCATTTTTCCACTCTCATCTGCGTTTTCGGTGGACCTGCTAATCCTAGCAATCTCGATGAAGATTGGGTTTTAAATCCTAGTCTCATCTCAGGGCGTAGAGAGTTGATTCTGCAGCGGAGGAGCTCTAGACCAGCCAATGGTGGCGAATCATAATCCTAATTAGCTCACCCAGAAAACAGATTCGGTGCTGACAACCCCATTTGTTGCCAATCGAATGTTCAGTTGCATCAAAGGAATTTTTCGGTTGTAGCTACCGAATTATTCTTGATACAACTAAAAATTCCGTTGCCACATTCAAATTAATCCTGTCTCAATTAATTTTCTGTTGCCACAACTAAAAAATTCGGCTACCACAACCGAACCATGCGATTGGCTACAAATGCGGTTGTCAGAACTGAAGCTGTTTTCTGGGTACTGGATTACTTTAGAGAATATACAAGAATGCACTTGTATCGGGAATCGCATCTTCTTATAGCATCATGATTGTAAGGCTTGTAAATTTGAGAATACGTATATATTTTGCAAATTACAACTGCAGACCGGCTAGTGAAGTCCTACAGAAGTGAAGTCAACCAAGGCAATGGTTGATCTTAAGGCCAGCTGCCTCATATCGTAAAAAAAGACTAGCAAAGAAACCGAACAATTTGCCTCTAAATAAAATTTAATTTGATGACGAACTAAGCAAACGAAAAAAGGACAACGATTTAAGTTTATGTACGTGAAATGTAAGAACTCTTTATAAATGTAAGAACTCTTCAATAAAAAGTAAACGTCTACACTCTCAGAACAATTCCGGTGTGGAAACAGAATTTTTTGCCAACCTCGTAGTTCGGTTGCCCCAACCGAATTTAGTTGTGGCAACCGAACTCGATTTCAGCCTTCCAAAGAATTGTTAACAGCAGCTTAACCAACAACCAATCCATTTCTGATACCATAGATGACAAATAGAAATCCTGCGCAGACGCTCTAAAATCTGCGGTTGATAAATTACTAAAACAAAATAGAAGAGGACAAAAGAAAAGTGACTGATTCGACGAAGAATATCAGCTGATAACACAAAAAGAAGAACATTAATGCTATGAATTAATGATACAAGGAAACCGGACCAAAGCAACAGTTGAAGCCTACCGTGGTAAAAGAAGGGAAGAAAAAAGATTCATAAGACAAAGAAGAAATTCTAGGAGGAGAACATAATCAAAAGTTTAGAAACACATAGATTGAACAATGAATCGCGTTATTTCTACAGAAAGGTAAATAATACCCGCATACCTTTCAAACCCCGTCTAAATTCAATACGTGCATTAACAGTCCTTAGAACAGATCAGAAAAACTATATTGGTAATGAAAAACCATAAAGCCCTAGGAAGTGATGGACTTACAGTTGAATTAATAAAGCATACCGGCGACCAATTTGTCTCGACTTTCTGCCATCTCATATTCAAGATCTGGGTATGCGAAAGTCTACCAGACGAATGGGCGACCAGCTAGAATGCAGTTACTATCGTGGCATAACACTCTTAGACATTGGCTATTAGATCCTATCGAATATACTAAACCAAATGCTTAATGCGTATGCCGAAAATATCATAGGCCAATATCAGTGCGGTTTTCGTAGCATAAATTTATTAATCGCTAAAGCTGACCATGTCAAATATATAATGTGCAATAAAGATACAGAATGATACATTTGGCGTTGGAAAAGGTTATACGAGAATCGAATGTGAACACGGAGGGAACAATTTTTAACAAGATGACACAGATTCTTGCATACGCTGACGATATAGACATCATAACGAGAAATAAAAATAATCTAAAAAATACATTCCTTAGAATCCAAGAAAGTGCCACGAAAATTGGTTTAAATATATATATACTCGATAAATCAAATCCAACGAAAAAGGTAATGCAAATGGTGCCAGAAGGAAGTAGAAGTAGAGGACGACCCAAACTGAGATGGTGCGATGGGATCGAAAACGATTTCTGGGTTGTAGAGCTAAAGATGTTGAAGATGATTTGTTAAAATCTTTTAATTCGTTTGAATCTATGAAAACAATCAACAAATGTCAAATTGATTCTTTGAATAAGATATTGATTGAATCAAGTAGGAAATAATTCAATCAATAAAATGAGTTTTGCGAATCGATTCGTTCAAAATTAAATCAGATTTAAAAATCTAATTTTGTTTAAATAAACTTAATAAACTGTTTTAAATAAACTTTTTTAAATTTTTAGTCCCCATGAAGTTTTGCGAGAAAATTTTGCATAAAACATTGTCTTGTGCGAAAACTTAGCTGCAATTTTTTTCTTAGCTTGCAGTGCAATTAATTTTTTTCCAATGAAATTTACAGCAATCAAATTTGTGACATCATCTATTTCCTCTATATATTTTGTGCTTCATGCAATTATTTAGTTTCAACAGTAATTAACTAATTTATATACAGTTAAATTAGGCGTTAAATACATCCTTAATCCCCTTCACTTTATGATCATGACAAAGTAATTTTTTGCTACTTTAACAAAAGTGTCAAAAATCATTTCGTTTTCAAAAGACCATGGTTGGTAACCGAAACAATGAGGTTATCGATAGGGGTAACCTTATTTTAGATTACTTCGATAATGCTTTTATAATTATTTCGGAATCGGTATTTTAAGATTAGCGGTATTTCATTTACTTCGGTAACGGGGTATAAGGGTAATGGTATTTTATTTATTTCGTTATCGGTATTTTAAGGATAAAGGTATTTCAGTTATTTCGGTTACGATATTATAAATATAACGGTATTTCGGTTATTCCGGTAACGGTAATGGTCAGCTAAAAGTGTTTTGAATGGATAACGGTATGTTAGCGGTAATGGCGGCCAACCCTGCAAAAGACCTGTCTGTGACTCTGTAAGACATCTTGCACACGTATCGAATATTAAAAAATTTAGCTTCTTCTTTGCCCCTGTGTAGGGTGTGTGTAGAAGGATGGGTAATAATAATGCAATATAAAAAGCGAGATGTGTTAATTTCAACACATACAAACTACCTACTTAAGGAAAACCAAAAACACATATTTAAGACCAGAGATGATTGGTATATTCAAAATAGTACTAATCACCCCGAAAAATAGTACATTTTCTACCCCCATTTTTATCATTTTTTTTTGCTATAAAACCGGATTCACAATGTTGGAGTACTCCACTCTGCATAGTGGATTTTATTCCTTATAACAAAAAATATTAGTTCAATCCCTAATTTTAAGAAAAAGTAACAGAAAAATTAGTTCAATTGGATCAGAACGAGTTTAACAGACATGCACATGTTCAATTCATTGATGGAAATGCCAAAATTTGAACAACTACCAGCTCCAGAAAAAATACAAATACAATGAAATGTTAGGGGCATACAATGAGCATGTGTCTCTAGCTCTGTTAACTACCTCTGGCCGACATTTCAAGAAATTTTATTAGAAAGTGATAGGGTAAGTTTAATAAATAAGAAAATTAGTTTCAATAAATATTCAAAATATGAAAAAATATAAAAAACTAACCCCTCAATTCATAAATGCTTTGTAAAGTTATAGCAGGTTTACAAAACGTCATTTTCATACAAAATTTGTTCAATAAACCTCCTATAATTTTACAAAGCGTTTATGAATTTAGGGGTAAACCTGTTAACTGCAATTTAACTTATTTAAATTCTTAAAATGTCAGACAGAGCCAGTAAGAGAGCGCGTAACAGTATGTGAGCGACTTGCATAGAGCCTGGCCCCAGTGAATCAAGTTGTGTACTGAACATTAAAGCGCCCATGAACATGTTTTTGGATTTTTAAATTTGGTAATTGGTCTATGTCAGGGGTGGCAAGTCTTTTTTCTCTGCATGCCAGAAACGGACAAATTTTTTTTGTAAATATTTCTCGCGTGCTACCTTAATTTTGGTTGTCTTTTAAAAATCATTTTTTTTACAAAATTTAGAAAATTTCTCTTAAAAATATCATCGCAGATATACATATTTGTCAGCGCTACGGATAACCCCTATGAAATAACCACCAAAGGAACAAATTAAATAACATCCAAGAAATGACGTAAAAATATTTGACGGTTATTTAAATTTTGGGGGTTTATTTAATCTTTAAATATTGAGATTATTTTATTATAAAAAAATCCCCAATGAAATAGAATCAAAATAGTTTTTTGGTTATTTTATATTGTTAAAAAAAGTTAAATTATTGAGCTCCAAAAATTATTTAAGTATGTAAAAAACTAGTTGAAAAATGTGCTTCGGGCAAAAATTTGATTTTGTTAAAATAAATCGCTCGGTTTTTATCATCATAATAATGAATAAAAAGCGAATATTATGGATTTGAACAGAGAAATTTCTATTTCAGATGAAATGGCTCGGCGAAACACGATCAAAACACAATTTCAAATTCCAACAAAGGGGGTTATTTCATTATGAAACTTATTTTCGGCCTATATTTCATTGAGCGTTATTTCGTAGCACCTATTTTCCCTTTAAAAAAACTCAATTTTTTAGATCCAATTTTATTACAAGTTGTGTTCCATCTTTCTGCAATTTTCTGGTACTTTTTGTTTCTCATCGAAACATTTAAACTTCTTTCAATCTAGAATTTTAGAAATTTTCCCAGAATTTTCTGATAATCGTATTTGCGAGTTCTGTATTAGCCATATTTTTTTAAACAAAAAGTGGTGACAATACAGAGTTTTATTCATTTTAAAAGACGATTTACAATCTCTATGAAAAATTTCACCATTATGGAGTTATATCACACATTTTTGTAGCGAAATTTAACATTTAACTGAATTTTTTGCTGGTCTTCTAATAGTTTAAATTTTTTTTAAATATCCAACAAAACGTCGCGTGCCACCTAATATCCACTCGCGTGCCACTACTGACACGCGTGTCATAGTTTTGCCAGCCCTGGTCTATGTTATATATAAATGTGTCAAAATTGTATGAAGCTTTTTGACCCATTGGATAGATCTTTAAAGTAAGTACCTTTTGTTTTTATATATTTTCTATATTGTACCATATATTGTAGTACCCACTTTGTCATCTCAGCTAACTACTGAATGTCCAGTTAAAATTAAGCCAACAGTTAAATTCAATTTTTATATGAGAAACAAGAGCAAATGTGTCAGTTAAAGTCCGAGTTAGTCGCTAACAGGGCATTGTGAAATTGAGGCTAAGACGTCGACAGCAGTAAGTAACAAGAACAAAATATACATTGTTGTACATCACACCAATAGCGGTTGAAAAATTAAAACACTATATAAAATAATCTAAACTATAATCAGAGTTTATAAAGAACTCATTCTTTAAGGATTTCAATCTTTAACGGTGGGTCTCATATTGATGGTTTAAGAGTTAACTAATAGTTAAGCCAAAAATTTATTGTTTTATATACAATTTTTTGACATTTTCTTTTGTTTTGTAGATAAGTTAAAGTTAACCCTATAGTGTGAGACCCACAATAAATAGGTGACTTAAGAATTTAAATATGTATGTATATACAGTGGTGGCCATGAATTTAACACAATTCAAGTTTTTTCTAATTTTATTGATGTTGCCTTTATTTTTAAAGATTAAAATAGTGGCTAAATTCGCCACGAAAGTCAAAGAGATGGTTCAGAAAATTGTACAGAATTTTAACGTAATGTTCGTTTTCTCATTTTCTCACTTGTTTTAAGTGGGCGTGGCTTTTAACGAAACATTAGCGATATCAACCTTATATCAACACCAGAACAAGGTTTACAAATCGTGGAAATTTATTTCCGAAATACGCGCTCTGATCGCCAAACTTATATAGAGCTCTTCCTCAAGTTTACGCTGCACATAGTCGTCCATCTGAGCAGGTAATACGCAATACTATAGATCGATTCATGACCAGATTTACTCTTTTGGATAATATTCATCCAAATCGAGCCCGTACGGTGCGTACAGAAGAAGCCATCGCCGCTGTAGATGCGAGTGTAAAAGAGGACTCCGGTGCCAACATTACCGTGAATGGCGCACGCTACAGGCAAATGATTCGTGATTTTTTAATTCCTCATGTCATTGCAAATCCTTCGGAAGAGAAATGGTTCCAAAAAGAAGGGGCAACATGCCACACAGCGCGTGAAACCATCGCTTTGTTAAGCCAAACCTTTGGTGACCGAATTATCTCAAGAAATGGTTATGTGAATTGGCCACATCATTCGAGTGATTTGACACCTTTGGAGTACTTTTTGTGGGGGTACGTCAAATCTCTGGTCCATGCTGGTGAACCAGCAACGAGAAACCAACATTCGACGCACTATTGATAAATAAGAATAGGACCGACAGGATGCCAGAAATTATTTTTAAATATTAAATGCCATGAAATTTGTGAACTAAAAAGCCAAAATTTTGGTCATTCCATTGAATTTGTTGTTTTATTTTTAAAAAAAGTTCTATGCGTCTAAAAAAATATATATATGACCTATATATGACTGTATAAAGCCCCATGTCATTTTTTTTAATCGGGTAAATATATGATGATAAATAATATATTAAAAATAATAAATGGTATTTCAATCTCGCGTTCTATCTTTCGAATAGTTATTATTCATTCAAAAATTTTATCCCAAAGAATGAAAAAATACGAAAGAGCAACAAAAATTTGGAAGTTTTTCGATCTTATCGAATTGAATTCAGGAATAAAATTATATACACAGAAAAAAATCACAGTTAAATCAATTATTTCATCATTTAAATTGACATATAATTTTTCCGAACATTTGTAAATTAAGTATGAGTCTTATTAAATGAAATATGATTCTATTAGTAAAAAGGGACTCCTTCGTGTTTAAATTAAAATGTCAAAATTTTAGATTTTGTTTTCGCATTTTAAAAAACAACTTAGTTTAATTTTATGGTTGGTTGTATTAAATTTAAAGTTGCTAAGTTTATTGCGTTTTTGTTTGATTTAAAGTGTTTGCTGTGGGCAGGTCCCGTCGAGAGAATCGCTTAAAATCACTTTAGTTTTATTAATATCATTTAAAATCCATTCAGATAGGACCTTTTTATGGCGACTAGGTGTGGTCCAATTTCAATAATTTTCAATAGGGTTCGTCTTGGACGATTTTATGTACCAAATTTAGTGCAATTATATTCAGAATTGTGATCTATAGTTCAATTACAAGGATACATGGACGGACGGGAAGACGGACATCACAAAATCAACTCGGAAAGTAATTCTAAGTCGATAGGTGTACTATAAGACCCAAACTTCAGCACAAACTTAATATACTGTGTACCACAGACTGGTATAGGGTATAATGAACTCATTTAAAACTCTGGCTGAACACTGAACGGAAAAAGTGAGTAGCAACAGCGGCATTAACAAGTATCCCATCTTTTAATATGGCATAATAAAGAATATCGGCTGATGATGACCACTGGTCTTCTTACCTGTGTGTTGACTTGACCACTTGAACACGTTTCAAATGTTTAAATACAGCAAAACACGAAGACAACAACAAAAACAAAACAAAAAACACCCGTTTCACTAAACACAGCAGCACCAGCAGACAGAACAGCAAACACAACACCATCGAGCAGAAGAAACAAAACAAAATACGTTTCCTGCAGTTGATCATGTTATTGCCGTGGCCTTTTGTTGTTGTGGTCGAATGTTCCTGTTAATATTGTTGTTGTCGTTTTAGACCGTGTTTTGCTTATTTTGGTGTTGGATGTGCCTTTTTTCTTTCATTTATACTTTATAAGTCATCTTGTTGTCTGTGTAACTATGGTTGAATGCTACTGCTGACTAGTAGTTGGGGTAAGCTTTTGTTGCTGCTGGCTGAACTTTGTCTGCTCGATGTCTTCTTGTTGCATTAAACTTTTTTGTTTATTAACATCAACCCAACTACGATGATAATCATGATGATACCACTACCATTTGATCACGGGCATATTAAGTTCAAATGAAAAACTTGTTACACTCTTTAGACACACACAACATTTATCCTGATATGGGAAAAGATAGGAGATAAGTTAAAAAAGTGCATGAGTCTAAATAAGAAACAGTTATATTATGGAATTTCAAGTGTTACTAAATACCTTGTTAGATTTGTTTATCTTGAATTATGTTTTGCGTTTAAGAAATGTTGTTGTAGAATCTTGATTTGTAATTTAAAATCCTTAGTGGTTATAGGTAGCGTTTGTATTTTCTAAATCAAAAGAAATGCTTAGTTGATTAATTGAAAACAAAAGGTATTGCTAATACCCAGCAAAAACATAGCAATGACAGGTCATTACCATACGGATTACCAAGTAATGATAGGTTATTACCTTTTGCATTACTTTAAAATGCAAAATAATGACTTACTGATAATAAGTTATAGAAGTACTTATATATTCTTGCAAAGTAATCACTTACTGGTAATTAATATATTAATATTTTATTTATTAAATTGTTTCGAACATTTTTCCAGCTGCATAGAAAATTTTCCGATGTAAAAAGTTATATTTCCAATATGACCAATTATGTAACAAGGTAAGGTAACCACTTATATCCTAACTTCTGAATAACCACTTATTCTATCTTTGTGACTAACTACTTATTCTTTCGCTAAGGGTAACTCGTTATTCGCACTTTTTTGTAAGCGAGAGGGTAATGACCACCTATGCATTTTTGGACATCGCGAATAAAAGTAATATTGCGAGTAAATAGCCTGGTAAGTAGTGAAACCCTTTGAATGCTACTTACTCGCTCAATTACTCGGTAATGTCTGTTTTTGCTGGGTAGTAGTAAAAATTATTTGGATGCTAACAAGGAATGTATCCCAAGTGGTACACGCCGATTTAAATGAAACTCGAATGTGTGACAGAGAATAAAAATCTATGGTTGATATACAGTTGTGGACACGAATTTAAGTCAATTCAAGTTTTTTCTAATTTTATTGTTGCTAAAGATCAAAATAGTGGCTAAATTCGCCACGAAAGGCAGGAAATGGTTCAGAAAATTGTACAGAATTTTAACGTAATGTTAGCTTTTTCATTTTGTAACTTGTTTTAAGTGGGCGTGGCTTTTAACGAAAAAGTAGCGATATCAACCTTTTAGTAAAATTTAGGCAGTGCTGATCGGTTCTGTACAAACTGTATATTTTTGGAAATCCTATAAAATTTCCTTAAGTCTTGCATTATTTTTATCTACAAATAGTCGCCAGACTTAAAATTGCAGCACTTTAAACATGACCAAATTTTTCTTTGTTTTTAGCGATTTTTAATTAAGTTAACAGCACTGAAATTTTAAAGTGAATAGTTTTATGATTTGCTTACCACAATATAACAAATCAGTCAAGATTTTTTTTAAAGCATTTCATGTTAAAATTTAGTGTTGTTAACTTTCTTTTAAAATCGGTAAAAACAAAGAAAAATTTGATCATGTTTAAAGTGTTGCAATTTTAAGTCTGGTGACTATTTCTAGATAAAAATAATACAAGACTTAAGGAAATTTTATAGGATTTCCAAAAATATACAGTTTGAACAGAACCGATCAGTACTGTCTAAATTTTACTATGTAATTTGATAAAAGGTTGATATCGCTAATTTTTCGTTAAAAGACACGCCCACTTAAAACAAGTGTTTTAAAAACTCCTTACCTGTAAGTTCAGAATAACATGTTACTTGGTAAGGAGTTATATCGATGGACATGCCCTTGTTCAAATAAGGGGGTAAGAGCTTACCCCCTTCATTACAAAATGCTTATTTTTATAACCAAAACTTATAAAAAAATTTGTTGCAAAATTTTTTGTTAAAATTATTTAATTCTTAATTTAGTAGTCAATATAAAAGAAATTGAAATTTTAAGAAAAAAAACCGTATTATTTTAAGGTTTTTTGTGACCTAGAGGTAATAGTTAAGCGTAACATGTAAGTGCAGAATGACATATTACTAGATAAGGAGTTACCTCGATGGACAAAAAATACCTTGTTAAAATAATAGCTTTGGTAAGAGAAAAGTAAGAGGTTACCTACCCTTATTTCTTCTTACCAAAGTCATTACCGGGTAATAGAAAGTTTTGCTGGGTTGATATATTTCTAGTTTTCAAATAAAATCAGAAACTTGTATTGTATCTGCAATGCATAAAAGCATAATAACTGCAGAACGGTTTGGAATTTTTACTTCGAATTTTAAATAGGCTGAAGTAATAACACATATTTTTGTAATCGAAAGAAAAAAATATTTTTTTTATTAAAATATAAACAAAAAGAATTGACTTTAGAAAACAGTAGTTTTTGCCAATTTTGTCAGTTGTTTTGAAATTTTTGTAGTAAAAATTTATCAGTTAATTTTACGACATTGGTAGTTATTTGTAATGCATTTATTAGTTATTTTTTAACAGTTAAAGTAACAAAAGTTTTAGTTATTTTAAAGGTAAATACCTTTGTCGCCTTTTTAACTGCATATACCTTTGTTTTAACTGTCGTTTTCAGTCGATTCTACCGACAAACTTTTGTGAGTGTAGCCTTGTAAAGTCATCAGATATGTAGTTTTCTGGTATGTAAATGTCTGTGCCCCAAGACCCATTCGAATCTTATTTTGTGTTGTAGCAGTTAAGCCCAAATTTGAAGAACCATAATGGGCATCAAACTTAGTATTTTTAGGACTAGCTTAACGTTGTGCAAAACTAAATTCCAATACCCTAAAATGATGACATACTGCCATACAAATGTTTAATAACACATAAATTCGCGACTGAACGAATTGATCTAGAAAAACTGGAAGATACACGTATTTTATTTTTGGCCATTCTTTCAGAATATACTAGATTTGATTATGGGTGTTATGCTATGGCTTTGAATGTTTTTTTTCAAGATTTCATCTATTTGTGGTAAAATTAATTATCAATTTCAATTTAGAATTTATGATCTTATACCAAATACTATTTTTATAAATTTTTAATGTTGCGAAATTCGATTAGAACAAAATCAAAAAATCAATCTTTGTATAAATATTTGTGTTGTACATACATCCCTGTGTATTGCAACTTACAGTAGATTTTATTGGCGACAACTTTATTGAAAATTCTAAGAAAATGTATTAATGCTGATTAAGATTTCTATGGAAGTTTTGTTGTAAATATGTGTGATTTGTAAACAATTCACTATTTAAACTAAATACTTAATAAAAACTTGACAATTTGACGACGATAATGACTTTGTTTTTACTATAATGAAAACTTACTCTATTTTTTTGCAGAATAATGCTGAAAAGCAGCAATAACTATAATAGCGACAAAGAGAAAACCCATGACCATCATCAGATCTACACGAAGAAGACAAAAGGAAATGGGAGGAAAATATCAATGTTCCCATGGAAGTTTATTTATCTATTACTAATATTAACGCATTTTACATTATGGACTGATGGCATAGAGGCTAGACAACAGCCACAACAATTGCATCATCAACAGCAACAACAGAGGCATGATGAACAACAACAAATAAATGAAGCTGGTCCACTTCATCATCACCATAATAGTAAAAATAATAATAGAGAGAGCAACGGTAACAACAACGGGGATAATAGTGCATCATCTTCTTATGAAATGTTTGTTGGGCATAATAATCATAAGAAAAATCATAACAACAATAAAAAGAATTACAATGAAAAATCACACAGATCAAATGGTAATGGTGAAGGAGAAGGTGGAGGGGGAGGGGGGAAAAGAGGTACCAACTTAGCTGGTAGTTTAAAAATTGATAGAGGACCAGGAGAAGGAAATTCCGGTAATGGTGGTGGTCGTAAGGGTGATAATAAACATCGTAGAGCACATCACAGAAAACATAATCGTTCCTATAATACTGATGATAATATTTCATTGTGGATCAATGAACAACAATTGAAAATATTAACTGGTAATATTTTACTAAATTAAACCACTAAAGAAAAACTAACAATGCCTTTTCGAAATTTTAAGCTTTGTTCTTTCCCCAGGGTTCGCTGCTAGGTCGAGTATATGGCATACTAAATGGTCATGTTGTAAATGATATCCGTGATGGTCGAATTTATGAATATTTAGTTATACCACCAGAAGTAAATCATGTAAATTTCACTTGGAAATCAGGACATCGTAAATATTTTTATCATTTTGATTTGCTGCAATCAATGGATGAAAGTATTTTGAAGGCTCCCACAGTATCGATTAAAACTAAAGGGCGTGTGCCCAAGGAGGAAAAAAGTAAGATTATTTGATTTTTAATAATATATAATAGTACGCTTGGAATTCTTTATAGATTTTAGTGTATTTCTACCTTGTAGTGGAAATAATTCCGGTATAGCCATGTTTAATGTAGGTCTCACCATACACAACCGCAGCGGTAATCCGTTGCCTGGCACTCCGTTGCGATTAAATTTCAAAAAGGAGTGTGCACATAGAGGTGTGTATGATAGCCTAGACGCTTCCAATCCTACACTAATAACATCTATGCAAGGTAGTGTATATTTATGTACTCTCTGTGTGTATCAAAAACAAAATTTAATTTTTTTTATTTTTAAATATTAAAAATGATTAATATTAAATTTTCTATAAAAGTTTTATAAAAGATCATCAAAAAGAGGTTGAAGAAATTTTGATTGTATGTATTATTTTGTAGTTAATAAAAATTGGTATTAGGGAATATATTTTAGAACGAAGAATTTTCATACAGGGCCATACTCCATATGAAATCAAGTAATTTGCAAAAAATTCAAAATTGACTTTTTTTATTGATTATGATGCACCGTATCAAAATACACATTCCTGCAAAATTTTACACTCCTACGGCTAAAAACGACGGTTTTATTAACAAAATTCTACACTCAAAAAAGTTTGACAGTTACTACATGACAGTTGTTTGTGTAGTAATCAGTAGTTGTTGTTTTTAACAGTAGTTACAGTTGTTTTTCTATAGAAAAAAGTAAAACAACTTTTGTGACGGTTATTTAAGAAAACAACTAACGTAAAGTACTGTAATTTGGTAACAGTTGTTTAAATCAGTTATTTTTAATATCACAATAAACAACTGCCAAAACAGTATTTTTACTGTAAACAGTAGTTTTTGTTAGTCATTTAAAAAATAAAAAATTTCGTTGATTTTTTTTGAATTTTAAAAATTCTTGTTTAGTTTATATTTGTTATTACTGATATATTTCTAGTTTGCAAATAAAAATCAGAAACTTGTATTGCATCTCCAATGCATAAAATCATAATAACTGCAGAACGGTTTGGAATTTTTACTTCGAATTTTAAATAGGCTGAAGTAATAACACATATTTTTGTAATCGAAAGAAAAAAAGTTTTTTTTTTATTAAAATATACTTTTATAAACAAAAAGAATTGTAAAAAACAGTAGTTTTTACCGATTTTGTCAGTTGTTTTCAATTTTTTGTAGTAAAAATTTATCAGTTAATTTTACAACATTGGTAGTTATTTTTAATGCATTTGTTAGTTATTTTTCAACAGTTAAAAATAACAAAAGTTTTTGTTATTTTAAAGGTAAAACTCCTAATATCTTTCATTTCTCCTAAATTGGGATTATCGTTAAAAAAATTTGCAAAAATAATTCACTGAAAACTAAAAATTTGTGGTAAATATTTAATTTTTTTCTAAATATCGATTAATTTGTATTGGGATTTAGCATGAAATTTACGAAAATCTAATTAAAAAGTGAAATTACACAAAAATGTCATTACTTCAAAAAATATCCAACGAATCGGTAAACAGTCCCGTTTTTGAATAATTATTAAAAAAGTGGCAACACTGTGTTAATAGCTCTTAGAAAGCGAAAAAAAGCATTGGAAAATCAGCAAATTTTCATGCAGATTTTTGCAGCGTAAATTGGTATTTTCAGTTAACTGAAATTCAACTGAAATAAAAATTTTTTATATCGATGGCTCAATGTAAAAAGGCTCTAACTCATTATACATTTTTAAATGTCTTAATAATTTTTTTAATTTAATTTAACCATAAAAACGTAAAGAAAAGTGCTTAATAAAAAAGTGATGTGACAAAGAAAAACTAAAAATTCAGTGTAAATGAATTGGCTTTTGTAATTTGGTTTTGTACAAAAACCATCTGGTTTTTGTACAAAACTAAATTGCAAAAGCCAAGTCATTTACACTGCTCATTTAGTTTTTCTTTGTCACAATCACTTTTTTATTAAACACTTTCCTTTTTGTTTTTATTGATAAATTAAATTAAAAAAAATTGTTAACACATTTTAAAATGGATAAAAACACACAATTTAAAATTATAACCGAAATATTTTAAAAAAATATAAAAATATATTTTTGACACTTGCTTTACTTCTATATTCATTGTAACAGGGTGTATTGAAAATTATTTATAAAAGAAACCGAATGTATCAAAAATGCAAATTTCATATATTCTTTCTTGGTTTTTGGCAAAAACCAGGTAGAATGTGGTTTTCAGTTTGTATGAAAATTGTATGGAAAAACTAAAGTAATTTTGTACACAGAAAGAATTTACAAAATTCCAATTAAATTTTTAAACACCTTTCTCATACCAAATTTGTAAATACAAAAAAAAAACTTTTTAAAAAGGTACCAAAAAATTTTTTTTTTTTTGTAACTTTGAATTTTTATTTTTAAACAATTTTTATATGAAAGATAACAATTTTCAAACGAGTTACAAATATTTCAAACAAACGAGGAAAATTTCAATTTCAAAAAAAATGTGATTACTTTTACAAATTCCCATTGTTGGCGCGTACTGTTTTTTCTGTGTAGTTTTCGGCTCAAGAATAGTGCGGGAATTTTTCGAAGAAAAGTTCAAAGAACATTAATATTTTTTGTAATAGTATATTATTTGACATAATTATATCTAATCAGGTGTGGTTAATGTGATATCATATTAAATTGTATGTATTTTCATCAATATAAATAAAATTATACAACTGAGATCTAATAATATTGGGTAATTTTCCCTATAAAATTATATAAAATGTTATATGGTTATATATGGTCTATCAATTTATATACATATCGTCGACCGGCTTGCAAAATGTCACATGTGTTTCTTAATAGATTTTCAGGAGAGCGAAAAAACAAAATCTACTTTTAAGATATTTTATTGACATCATATGCCTTAATGATTCACGACCACATTTAGTAAAATCATCATTAAGGCATATGATGCCAATAAAATATCTTAAAAGTAGATTTTGTAATAGGTTTTTCGCTCCCCTGGAAATCTATCAAAAAACACATGTGACATTTTGCAGGCCGGTCGACGATATACTTAAAAATTTATTTATGTTGATTCAATTATATACAAATTTATTTGATATCACATTAAACACTCCTGATTAGAAGATATACTTATAACAAATTATACAATATTTTATTAAAACCTATTTTAAAAGGGTATGCAATTACTTATACGCGTATTCAAAATTACAAAGTGTATGCTAACTTGCTGCTAACTTTTTTACACAAAAATTCCCATAAGGGAAAGCTGGCAGCTAGTTAGTTAGCATTAGGGTTTATGTCCCGGGAATTCCCGGGACGGGATTCCCGGAATCCCGCCCTTTTTTCAATCACGCAATCCCGGGAATTTAGTGCGGGATTTCCCGGGATTTTTTTTATTCTTCTACAGAAGTTTTAGCTAGTATATTAAAATTTTGGAAGCTGTATTTCAATTAAAAGCATTGATTGTTTTAAAAATAATTTAAGTAAAAAATATTTAAAATTAAAAAATGCGAATTTAATAATATAATATATAATATAAAAAAATATTTGGGCCGAATTTTTTGGGTTTAGTTAAACCGAAAACAAATTTTATTAGACATTATCAAGTTTAAATTCCAACAAAAATACTCGTACCTCGGAAATTTTATATTTTTTAATGATGGTCTTTGTTCAAATAAAGCAATATACATACACACCATTTCAACATCAGGATTTCAGCTCCAAATACCTCCAAAAAAACTCGGAATTAAAATTAAATTATTAAATTGAAAAAAATTATAATATTTTCGTATTTTCAATTGATGTAAGTGTTTTGAGTTTTTATTACATACTTCAAATAATTTCATTTAAATTTCAATTGCTATTCCTTTATTTCAGTTGTATTTTTAAAATTTTATGTTTTTGTTAGATTAAATATTGTTGACCTTTGGTGTTGTTATATTTTTACTATTGTTTGGCTTTAAGTCATTTTTCCGATATTTCGATTTGCATCGCAAATCATCCTCTGGGATATTTAAAAAATACAATATATTAAAAAATATATTTTTGAACGGGACTGAGTTGAAAACTTCTCGCTGCACTTAAAGCTTACTATTATTTTTAAAATAATGCACAGATGCTTTTTCAAATTATTTTGGATTTTTTATATGTTAATTTAAAAAAATGCAACAACGAAAATTAAATATTTTTTTTTAAGTAGTTGTGCCATAAAAAATTTCTATTCAAAAAATACCAATTAAAGATATAAAACTATTTAATAATATTTTAGTGTCTATTTTTATAAAAAGATTTAGACGATTTGCCTAAAAATTTGTGTGAAAAATACTCACTTTTAAACTTTTTAATAAGAATAGACGAATACTTCTAAAAATCTGCATAGAAACAAAATATCTAGAAATAGAAATTTTTGGATTCCATATTTAATAAAAAAATCGATCTTAGTTCTGATTCTAAAGCTGGTCCGATACAAATTTGCACCCATTAACAATTCCATTATATCCTGAAAGAATTTATGATTCAATTTGTTTAACCATTTAAACCGCGAATTAATATTTAATTAATGTATTTCTAAGAGTTGTTTTAAAATTAAGATGACCTTCCATACAAATATATTACCTGCATATTAGTTCGCTATTTAAACTGTTAAACGAATTGATCTCGAAAAAGTGGAAGATATGGATATTTTATATTAAGCCCTTATTTTTTGATAGATATCGAGTTTTTCAAGTAAACATACGTCAGATATATTAATTTTCTAAGGAGCGGGAATTCCCGGGATCCCGGGAAATTCATAAAAAATCCCGCTGTCCCGGGAAATGAAAAAGTCCGGGAAAAGAAAAACCCTAGTTAGCATACACTTAGGGACAAGTAGAGTGCTACAGGGACCTTGAAGCGTTTTAGCAACTCTATTGATGTTGCCTCAGCCTCTCATGGGATCCAAAGACCGTCCATGCGTGGTGAAGAGCCACATCCGGCTAGAGGTGTCCCTGCTTTCGCAGAACATGGCGGATCTAGAGCGGACACTCGATAAAAACCCGTAATCCCCGGTGTTATCCAACCGTGCCCATGGGATGAATAGCACTACGCTAGTGTGTTTTTGAACGGTGGCCTCCAGGACGAGGCGAACCCTGGTTGTATTAGCCCGCTGGCAGTACAGGGCTCTGCTGCCGAGCGTACTGTTCTAATCCCTATTTTTGATCTTATTTTTCAGATGGACGTAAATAACCAAAAAACAGAAAAAAAGCAAGAGAAGGTCAGCGCAGACCTATCCTCAGCAGTCAAAGGGGCGTTATGCCCATATGATGCTAAGGACAAACTGGACATGATTCAGCCGACAGAAGACGTTTCCAGTCTTAACGTGGCTGAACCGATGGAAGTTGGAAATATAACTGAGGACCTCTCGGGTCCAAGTATAGTTATCAACACCAATATCCCAACGGATGAAGAGGATGAACTTCTAAGTTCTCAGCCCAAAAATGCTGAAACAGAGGAAGTTCCAGGCGAAAAGTCGAAACCAGTGACTGAAAGGGTAAAGCTCTGTGGGGCTGCTCGTAAACGCCTGAGGATGTACCTGGACGAAGGAATTGACCTAGAGGCAGCGCGGAGACTATGTCTGCTACCCATGCGCGAAGCCCGTAAGGAGGTCAAAGAACTCGCAGGTATCAGAAAGAGGGTACGATCAGATGGCTCAACGCCGCCTGGCTCCGGACACCCTGCAAAAAGGACCGCTGAGATGGCTAGTGATGGCACACCTCTAAAGGTTGGTAGTGGCACATTACCAAAGGCAGCCTTGGCAGCCCCGGTAACACAGCAACGAACAGCGGTAGTATCCTACAAGGAAATTGTTGCGACGAAGAAAATTGGCGTTATTCCGCCTGATTTCCCGGCAACTAGATGGACTGATGAACAGCTGCAGTCCATCCAAAGAGCTGTTTTGTACAAAATAGCGGAGCTGAGAAAGGGGACCATCAAGCCCTGCTTCTCGAGTTGCTCCTTTAAGCCGGGGTGGCTTAGTTTTGTGTGCCGCGATAAGGACACAGCGCAGTGGCTGGAGACGCATGTCCCCACGCTAAAGCCATGGAGTGACGCTGTGCTGAAAGTCGTGGCGGAAGACGAAGTGCCGAGGGCCCAAGTGTTCGTGGGATACTTCCCGGAGAAAGAGGACACGTCCAATGACTTGATTCTTGGACTGGTGGAGGGCCAGAACTGTGAACTTTCGGTTGAGTACTGGAAGGTGCTGAACAGGGTCATTAAGGGTGGAATAGTGGAATTAACCCTATCTATTGACCCAATCTCAGCCGACCTACTCAAACGAAAGAACAACAGGGTGAATTTTGGATATGGAACAGCGCTGGTAAGACCTACAGGAAGACAAGAGGTCGGGCGGGACATATCCAAACAGGTAAAGGCAAGCACCTCAGCAGCTGCGGCTAAATCCGATACAAGAGTCTCTAAGGACTCAAAGTCGGATGAAAAACCGGGCTGCTCGAGGGACCTTGCCAAACCTAATTCTACTGAGCCCAATGCCAAAAAGTCGGCCAGGCTTATGGCTCCCAGCAGGCGCAAAAAGTGGGAGAGGAACTCGGCAGAGGAAGCTGCTCTGCTGAACACCAATCGGGGCAGAAAGGTGGCAAAGCGTGCTACCAAACTTGCTCGCAGGTAATGACTGCCATAAGGGGCAGAACACCAAAGCACCTAAGGTGCTTGCAAGTGAACCTTCACCATGCCAAGGCGGCATCTGATGTTGCCAACAGAAGGTTCACCGTCGACGCTCTGGATGTAATGTTCATTCAGGAGCCGTGGGTACGCAATGGGGCCATTAAGGGGCTGAACGCGAACCATGGTAAGTTGATTTATGATTCCAAACATAGCAGGCCTAGAGCGGCCATCCTTGTGAGGAGCAACCTAACATTTCTTCCAGTTTCGGGGTTCATAATGGGAGACCTGGTTGCAATCTGGGCAAAAGTGCCTTCCCTGGCCGGGGAGCATGAGGTGATGTTGGCCTCTGCGTATTTGCCTGGCGACAGCGACGCGGCACCAACCGCGGAGGTCTCGGCCTTTGTGGAATATTGCCGATTGAGGGGTCTGAGTTGGATCCTCTGCTGTGACGCCAATGCTCATCACACAACGTGGGGAAGCACCAATGTCAACAAACGGGGTGAGTACCTGCTTGAATTTATATGTGGTAATGGTATTAACATAGCAAATAGGGGCGACGAACCGACATTTAGGAATGCTATTAGGTCAGAGGTCTTGGACCTCACTCTTACTAGCTCTAACCTTTCATTCGCCATCTCTAACTGGCATGTATCCAACGAACTATCAATGTCCGATCATCAACACCTGGTCTTTGACGTTGTTAGTGCGCTGGACTCGTGCCAGGAATATCGTAATCCCAGATGCACAAACTGGGAGAACTTCCGTTATCATCTGGAAAGCGATGCCAATATCTCCAAAGGGTTGATTCTGAGCCCAGATGAGATTGATTATGAGGCATCAGAGATTCAATCTAGTCTGACTTCTGCTTACTTTGCGAGCTGCTCTCAAAAGACCAGGAAGGTGAGAAGGGACGTTCCATGGTGGAACGATGGTCTGGATAGGCTCAAAAGGGAGGCTAGGAGACTATTCAACAGAGCCAAGGAAACAGGTGACTGGGTCACCTACAAGACGGCTCTAACTGAATATAATAGGGAATTACGTAGATCCAAAAGGTCCACGTGGCGCAGCTACTGTGAGAAGATCTCAGATCTTCCGGAAGCTGCGCGACTTCAGAAGGCCCTTTCACAGGATCACACGAATGGTCTTTGCACTCTCAGGAGACCCGATGGTTCCTACACTGGATCTCCTGAGGAAACCTGTGAACTATTGTTAGACACGCACTTTCCAGGCTGCGTAGCCTCCCGCGGGTCTGTAGCGATTCAAAGAATCCCAAACCTTACGGGAAGGTATGTACGCCTAACTGGTGCCGTCTTTCGAGAGGACAGAGTGAAATGGGCGATTAATGGATTTAAGCCCTTTAAATCACCGGGCCCCGACGGGATCTATCCATGTCTGATGCAGAGGGGGGTGGATATAATAGCCCCACAACTGGTTAGGATATTTAGATCCAGTCTTCTGTTGGGTCATGTTCCGACGAATTGGAGGGGGGTTAAGGTGGTCTTTATTCCAAAGGCGGGGGGGAAATCCGAACAACTGCCTAAATCGTATAGACCAATTAGCCTCAGCTCTTTTCTTCTTAAGACAATGGAGAAAGTTTTGGACCACTTCATTAGGGACACGTATCTCGGGCGTAAGCCGATACACGAGCTTCAGTTCGCGTATCAACGGGGTAAGTCTACAGAAAGTGCTATCCATCATGTTGTCACGGTGATAGAGAAGGCACTAGAGGCAAAGAACATTGCCCTCTGTGCTTTTATTGATATACAGGGCGCTTTTGACAACACGTCCTACGATGCGATCGGGCTATCTATGATGAGAAAGGGCATATCTCCAATGATCATAAATTGGACATTAGAGATGCTCAGCTCAAGAGAGATCACGTTCGGCATAGGCTCTACTAGTGGAACCGTGAATGCGACCAGAGGATGTCCGCAGGGAGGTGTGCTATCGCCTTTACTGTGGACACTGGTCATTGATGAGTTGCTTGAGGGTCTGAACGACCTTGGCTTCAGGACCTATGGCTACGCCGATGATCTTGTCATATCCGTTGTCGGCTGGGATGACAGGACCATCTCTGATCGTATGCAGCAGGCTCTGAACTTTACTCACTCATGGTGTCGGGAAAAGGGGTTGACTATCAACCCAACGAAGACGATCCTGGTACCGTTCACAAGGAGAAGAAGGGTCAACCTGACCGAACCTGTTGTTGGGGAAAAAACTATAGGCTTCTCGGATAGTGTGAAATATTTAGGGGTGACTCTGGACAAATCGCTTACGTGGAATGATCATCTGGACACCGTAACCAAGAAGGCCACCAGGGCATATTATGCCTGTCAGAGGCTCTTTGGGAGAACATGGGGTCTAAGACCACACATGGTCTACTGGTCATTCGACACCATTGTAAAACCTATGATCACTTATGCTGCCTTAGCATGGTGGCCAAAGGTTGAGCAGTCAACGGCAAAGGATACTCTGAGGAAGTTGTATCGGCTGGTGTGTACTGGCATTACGGGGGCTGGGGGATCGTGCCCAACGGATGCCATTGGGGCAATGTTGGGTATTCCACCATTGCATATCTCCGTGAAGGAAGCTGCAAGCTTGGGCTCACTTCGTCTCCGGGGGGTCGGGGACATGAGGAGCGGGGACCTAAAGGGACACATGAAGATCGCCGGGATCTTTATCGACGACCCAATTTTAAGGGTCGCGGACAAAATGATCCCAGAGCAGATCTTTGTCAGGTATTTTGACATCATGTCATTTGACAGGCATATGTGGACCAGTCGGACTTGGAAGCCCGAAGAGGGGGCTCAGATATGGTTCACTGATGGCTCGAAACAAGCCAATGGTGACACGGGGGCAGGTGTCTTTGGACCCAGATTCCAACGTGCTCTACCAATGGGCAAGTACCCCTCCGTCTTTCAGGCGGAGATTTTCGCCATCTGCGTATGTGTGAGAGAGTGCCTGCGGAGAGGCACGGCTAGATCCCGCACCTACATTCTTTCTGACAGCCAGGCTGCGCTAAAGGCTCTTGGAGCTTACGAAGTATCATCTGGTCTGGTCATGGAGTGTGTGGAAATTCTCAACGAACTCGGTATGAGAAACTCCCTTACACTGGGATGGATTCCTGGCCATGAAGGGCACGAGGGTAACGAAAGGGCTGATTGTCTAGCCAATTGTGGAGCCCGACGACCCTTCATCGGTCCGGAACCATTCTTTGGGATACCTAGGGGGTATGCTAGGGAAAAACTCAGGCAATGGAGAGAGACTGAGTTTGCAAAACATTGGGAAACTTCTACTGGCCAAAGACAGGCCAAAAGATTTATTTCCCTGTCCAGCGGAGTATCAAAGCGACTATTGTCACTTGACAGGGGTAACCTTAGGACCCTGACGGGATACTTAACTGGGCACTGTAGGCTCAGGTACCAGCTTCACAAACAGGACCGGTCAGACACTGATGTTTGCAGGTTTTGTGAGCTGGAAAAAGAGACATCGGAGCATGTTCTCTGCGAATGTCCGAGACTGTGCGACAGGAGACTCAGATTTCTGGGTGACCGCTTTGTGTCATCTTCGGACGTTTGGGGAAATTCTCCTAACAGGATTATTGGCTTTATTGGTAGCCTGAATCTATAGGGAACTCTAGGCAGCACAAAAGATCTATATTGGTCGCGGTGCGTAGTGCCTTCGTATCTAATCTAATAGCATACACTTTGTCATTTTGAATATGCGTATTAATGTCTAATAAAGATTTTACTAGGATTGTATGTTGTAAAGATGTTGTTTGGACAAATTTTCTTTTGACAATAATAATAATCTTTTATTTATTTTTTCTTTCATGACAATGAAAAATACATAATTTTCAAAACTTCTTCAAATTAAAAAACAAATTTAATTTTCAAAGTATAAACAAAGTGTTTTTGTTTCTACATTGTAAAGGTCATTGCATCAAAGAATATATGGAGATTTGGATTAATTAGTATTTTGAGTATTAAGACTGCAAGTAGAATTCCAATTCTTAGAATACATACGATCACAATTTCTTTAAAGAGCAGAACAAAATTGGTTTATAAGCGTAGATTTTGAAATGAAATCATACAATATCAGAAATTGATTTTAAAAAATTTTTCATAAAAATGCTTTAAGCTAAAATTGAAAGATAAGTACAGAAATTAAATTAACTTTTCTTTTAAATGCTTAAAATTTCTAAAAGGCATGCTAGTTATTTTTAAAAACTCTGTCTTGTTTGTTTCTTGTTGGCACCTACACATACAAACTACATAATTATAAACAATTAAAAAATTCCTTAATTAAAGAAAGTCTTAACTAAGCTTCTTATTATTTTTTTTTATTTGACAAAACTTATCACTTATATGCATTTATGTGTTTCTTTATTAAACTATAGTTATATACATATTTAAAATTTGCTTAAAACAACTGCCCACCCAAAAATTTTGGAATCAAAATATAAATTAAACCAACACATACTTACTTTCATTTCCTAATTACATCTTCTCCTTAATGCTTTTTTATATGTATGTTTGTTAAATGCCAATTATTGCTTGAAAATATTTCAAATAAAATTTAATATTCTGTGCCCCAATTAAAGGTCCCGATCCCGAATGTCATTTGAAGTGTGGAGAACATGGTTACTGTAATCACCGCAACATATGCCAATGCCATTCTGGTTATATTGGCCAATATTGTGAGAAAGCATTTTGTTTTCCTCAATGTATGAATGGTGGTAATTGTACAGCTCCTTCGATATGCACCTGTCCAGATGGTTATCAGGGTATACAATGTGAGGGTGGTAAGTAGTTGTAATGTTGTTGCAAGTAAAGTTTGTTAAATGGAATTGCTTAAATTTTAAAACTTAAATAAGTAAAAAGTTTATAGTAAGAGTGTAATTTAAAGGCTTTATGTTGTTTATTTAAAATCGTTCATATCTTTTTCGATATCGCTATGGCTGTTTTACAGCCCAGTTTTATAACCTCTGTCATCGCTTTGTAAAATGGAGCTTGTTCAGCACCACAATCTATGCCAGTATCATGATGTTCCTGTTCCTCATCACGAAATTTGGTAATAGTTTTAAGAAGTTCCTGAAATTATAAAATAAAATTCAATTTTTAGCTGGATTTGCATTTAAAAATTCAAACAAAGCAAGTAAAACTTAATTTTTCATGAGATAAGGAAAGTGTATTGGGTGTGTTTCGCATTTCAGTTTGTAGTGAAAATTAAAGTTTTATGTTTTTTAAGGTTCCAAAATTAATAATTTTGGAATTGTTCCATGTACGTTATCCGCGGGTATGCAATTATATTAAAACACTTTTCTATTCTTAAAATTCTGTGTACATTTTCATTGCTTCGTGTAATTTGGGTTTCAGCGTATACCCGCGGTAAACTTTTCGCTTCCCTCCACTTTCGATTTGAAACTATCGTGTAACATAAAAGAAAAATTCTATATAAGTTGAGGAACCGAAGTGACTAATTTAATTCTAAACTATACACAAACAGTTCAGAGGTAATAAAATGTATATTAGATTATTTTTTTTAATTTCATTGAAATTTATAATCCGGAATAAGAGTTTTGAAATTGAAAATATAATTTAGAAACGAAAATTCACTATTTCATTCAGAATTTTCTCAATTAAATGTTGTATGGAGTGCATTTTTTCTATTATTGTCAACACCAATTCAATATTTCATACCTTATCTGGATTGGGTGAATCCATGATTTGTCTCAACTGTTCATTATAATGTTCCACGATGACAGTTTCAACAGCCACAGTACAAGCCATCGCAGCTTTTTCACCCATTAAAGCACTACCTTCAAGTAAATATTTTTTAAATTATTTTAAATTGTAACGATTAACTAAAATAACTAACCTGCACCCAATACAAAACCAGCAACATTCCAAAGAGGAGTCATTACTGTAGGTCTAACACGATGTTTGCGTATTAAGTCCTCAAATTCACGGCGATGTTGTTTTTCTTGTTCCCACATATGGGCTATAGTTTTACCCATGGGACCATTACCTAAAATTGCCATCTGACCGGCATAGATACGATCGGCACCCAATTCACCAGCATGATCAACTCGTATGATTTCATCTGTTAGGGAAGAAGGGCGAGGACTAAGTTTTTGTTCTGATGACGATGAAGATGGTGTTGGCCCAGCAGAAGAGGTAGAACAAAAAGCAGTTTTTGTTAACTGTATATGCACAGTTTTCAGGGTATTTAACGATTTCAGTTGACGCAACATATTCTGAAATTAATTTGAAAGGTTATTTTGTACAGATTAATGTTTGTAATGGGCAAAATTTCATATACTTTTAGGTATATGTTCTGAAAAATGTTTAAATGGTGGCAAATGTATCCAGAAAGATAAATGTGACTGTCCTAGAGGTTACTATGGTTTACGTTGTGAATTTTGTAAGATATCGCAATCATAATACTAGACTTGGTTTATATCCAAATTTATTTTCTTTTTATTTCTTTTTATCGTTAATCAGCTAAATGCGAAATATCCTGTATGCATGGTGGCCGCTGCATTGGCACCAATTTATGTCGTTGTGCTGAAGGTCTTAGTGGTGACCACTGTGAAATTGGTCATCGCCAGAAAACGTCATGTAAACGAAAATGTAAACATGGCGATTGTATGAATAATAAAACTTGCAAATGTAAGGATGGATTTTATGGACGTTTCTGTAATAGACGTAAGTTAAATTTATTTATTTATTTTCAAAATTTTTAAACTATTCTTTCTTCTAGGTGTTAAAAAGCACTAATGTTTATTTTATTGTCTTAAATATACATCACAGATGTTTCCCAGATTATTTTCTACATTTTAGTGTATATTTTATGCTTAAGTTGTCTTTAATTGAAAAATTGTCATATTGTAGGGAACTATTTTCATGAATTGGCAATGATAAACTTGTATTTTTCGATCAAAAATTTTCTTTTTTTAAAAAAAGTTGTGATAAATTATTTATTTAAATATATACACATTTTTTCAGTATAAAATTCTATTTTAAAAGTTATTCAAATGATATCTTTGAATTTATTCCATGTTAAGCTTTTATTATCAATTAAACTAATGTTTTAATTCTGCGGCAATTTTCAGAACAAGTTGAGCTTAGGTGCAGTTCTCCGACAGTTTTAATATTTTTTCTTTCAGATATTACTTTCTGGACTCTTTCGAGTTATTTCAAAAATTGACCTAGCTGTATGTTTGTCATCGCATTGGACAAATACTTACATGGGTATCATGGGAAAGGTAATTGAAGTACGTTTCATACAATATGTAGATCTTATGTATTTTCTTTTTATAGCATTCTGATTGGTCGACTGGTTGTAGATTTATCGTACAAAAAATTAATAAACCGTATGTTTTAAAATAATGGGGTTTCTTAGATGGCTCCACAATGAATTAATAAATATGAAATACTGTCCAATTCCGGACGGATTATGGACAAGTCCAGTTTAGAAGTTTGAACCGAAATAACTCCTGACCTACAAAAGAAAAACGATTTTCGAATTCATTTAAAAAGGGTCTAAGAGAATAAAATATTAATATATTTTAGTTTCAATAGTGTTTATTGTATAACTGTACCATATGTCAAAGACTATTTGATTTTGTTCCCGTACTTTACCGCAGTTACCCAAACTAGCACAAAGGCGTTAACGTACTCAAAATTGCGTGTAAATTATTGTTGTTTGGGCTGTTTTGGGTTCCCGCGGGTACCCGCGGTAACGTACGGGAACGCACATAAGGTTTACCGAAATGGTTCCAAATTTGATAAAAGTTTGGTGAAGTTGACACGCAAAGTTAGATGGTGCAATTTTTGTCGGCCACGCCTGTTTCCAGTATTCGTGTCTCAATACGAATTTACTCCAGGTGATCGCATAAACGGCCTTTTGTGGCAGATTCGCGTAAAGCTGTCCTGCGCAGTTCGGCCGCGCTTAAAGATTTTCACCTCTGGGGTATGTTCAACGCCAGTTTTGTTGAGTATGTCTTTTTTGCGTAGCGGGCCTTCGGCCGGGCTTAAGGGTTTTTATCTCTGGGGCAGGTTCAACACAGGCTTTGCTAAGTAAAGTTTCTTCATGTTTCGTGAAAGGGGGACGCGACCGAAAAAAATAATTGCACCATTCAATTAAGCCGATTTCGATACATTCATCATACAGAAAAGTTCTACAAATTTCTCATACCAAATAGAAAAAATGCTATATTCAGAATCATTTTTTTCTGAAACTTATTTTTTAAAGATAAATTATCAAATTCTGAGACTAATTCTGACCAAGCATTTGTTGGATCCTGAATCATTTTTTAAGAGAAAAATTTTCAGGTTTTAAGACATATTTCAAATCAGATTCTGATACACTTTTCAAGCACAAAACTACTTCTCATTCACTTCATTTATTAATCTAGAGTTTTTTTCGTTAAGAAATACGTCGAGTTTTTGGGACAATTTGATTTCAACAAGATTTTCTTTCTCGGATTAACGAACTGCTAAATTAAAACTGGCAAATAAACACTGCGTTTTATTGCGCGATGTAAAAACAATGCGACGGACTTTAGGAAACTTTCGTCCACGTGATTTACAAATCACAGACGTATATGAACAACAGCAACACATGTCCAGCCATTGCCTTCACAAAGGTGATTAAGATCGAGTTTTTGGTATATCAGTTAAACTTGGTTTAGTTAGTAAGTAAATCAGCCATTGTCAAGTTTATTTAAAAAAATTTGACGGGACAACTATTTCTCGTTTAGAATTTCAGTCTTCATTAAAAAAAAAAAACAAAATAGATCATAGAAGCAGTATTCCAGTTACAAATTGCGTTAAACTAAGTTCAAAAATAATATACATCCTAAAAACTGGACCGAAGATTGATAAAGCCCCAATACACAAGAAAACGAACGAATTCTGTCAGACAAACCATAGCACAAAACTATTACCGGATTGGAATGGTGTTGCCAAAGGAGACATCGACTACACTCTCTAACTTTAGAGACACGCTTTAGAGGAAAGCAAAACAAAACAAATAACCGTTATTCTCTATTAGAAATACGAGTCACGAAATGTGTACCTATCTGATCGGCGTTCCAGGAGAACTCGCAAGGTACGACCTTGTGATATACTAGCCCCAGTTAATTGCAGACTGTGTATTCTGTTACAAACACCGGCTAAGATTTCAAATGACTAATATGGAATATGTGCCTTGCCCTCCTGTAATTAAAACTTCCAATAATAGCCAAAATACGCTTTCAAGAGCAAATCACTTAAAATGATTGCAAGTTTAAGTACCTTACTAGTTAAAATTATATTATGTTTACAAATTTAGCAATTAGTTTCAAATTTTCAGTAACTTATTAACTTATTATAATTTCACAACAAAAAGTATTAAAACAGCTGTTTGTATTCTGACAGTTTCCAGTGTTGCAACGAATTCGGATTTGGTACCAAATTAGAGATTTCAATGTAAGTTTTGGCCACTGTGGCCAAAAGTTTTTCTTTTTACACAATTTTGTAAAAAAAGTATCAGAATTCCCCCCATTTTCAATAAAGCACCGTAAGTTGTTTTTCACGTGGAAATTTTTCACTCGAACTTTAAGTGCTTTAAATTGCTATTTAAAGCTTCGTAAGTTGTTTTTCACGTGGAAAAATTTTACTCAAACTTTTAATGCCCCAAACTGCAATTACAATTTTTTAATTTTATAACAATGCCACAGTCACAATAAACACAAAATATCACTTTTCACCAGAAAAATAATAGTCTTGTACATTAAATTTGCGTGAAAACAAAGTCTACACAATTTTCACGTGAAACTCATTGCCGTGAAAAATTATATTTTTATATAGAGTATAAAACTTTATTCACATGAACGAGATTACTAATCTCCTCGTTTGTGGTTCTTTATTCTATTACCATATAATGTCAAAATATAATGATTTATGGTAATAGAATAAAAAACCACAAACGAGGAGATTTAGTTATCGCCTTCATGTGAATGACCTACAACAGTGCTTACGGTGCTTAAGTTATAAAAATTAACAATATTTTAATTTTACAACAAAGCGACAATCACAAAATAAACACAAAATGTCAGTTTTTCTTCAGAAAATTAATAGTCTTGTACATTAAATTTGCGTGCAAAACAAAGTCTACACAATTTCCACGTGAAACACATTGTCGTGAAAATTTTTTTTATATGCTTAAGTCAAATAAATTTTACACTATTTATTTATTATTCAAATAAACCAACTGAGCCTTTTAAGGTACACCTACACGAGAGAGAAAACTGCTAGAGATAGAACAAAAAACACCTCTTAATAGCTTAAATCATCCACAATAAATCTATTTAGAGGTGTTTTTTGCTCGACCTCTAGCAGTTTTCTCTCTGTGTAATGTAAACCCAGCTTAAAAACTTTTAGTAAAAAAGTTTGCGAATTGTCATTTTATGAAAAACCTCAATCGTAAAACTGATTCAAAGCGTATTATATTCGAAAGTCCGAAAGTACGGTCCGTTATTTTTCCGTATACGTACAAGCTTTGACGGATATTTGTTTTACTGACCGGTAACATGCCGCAAAAGCTGTATTGATGATTCCTTACATGCCGGAGAGTTCGCAAAAATGTTTCTTGGGCTATTGTGTGGTAATACAATTCTCTCTACGATTGATTTTGATGTTTGCTAATATAAAAATATTAGAGTCGATGTCTGGTGGAGATACCAATTTAAGTGCAAAAAAAGAAAAAGATACACATTTAGAGCCCAGTACCGGTGTTCTGTAACTATGTGAGAAGTTACTCACATAAAAATTTCAACTCTGCCATATTTAAAACAGAGTGATTATCATAATGTCAAATTTAGCCAGAGATATATAAAAAAAATTTACTAATAATCAGTTTGAAATTTTGTGACTCACCCTGTTTTAAATATCGTAGAGTTGCAATTTTTATGTGAGTAACTTCTCACATAGTTACAGAACACCGGTACAGATGTTAAGGTTGCGTTCACATCTAGTTTTTAAACACGTGTTTAGCTAAAACACGTATGTAAGTTCTTTATTCTATTACAAAAGTTCTATATTCTTTTATACACGTTTTGCCTAAACACGTGTTTAGGGTTTAGGAGTGAATGCCGTTTAAAATAAATTTGGCTCACCGTTTACATGTGTTATGGCAACCCTAAATAGTATAACAGTTTCATTAATAGACACCATGCGCCATCTGGCGCTGACATTTAAAAACTTATTTTGCTGACGTTTGCTTTGTACACTCTTTCTATACAAACGAGAGTTTTTGCGACACTTGCTTTCAAACTCCATTCTTTACGAAAGGAATTGCGAATTTTCTTTGATACGAATTTTGTTTGGACAGTTTGAAATTGAACACACGCGAGTATGGTCGTGTCGTCGCGCGGTGTATAAAGATTTTAAGGAAAAAAATATATGTGTATAAACAAAAATAAAAAAAATTACCAACCAACTCCAGTATTATAGTAAAGTATGAAAATTTGCCGCCCGCCCGTATACAAAGTGAGTGTCTTTAGTTGTGCGATTTCTGTTTTTTTTTGGTACATGCAATTTCTGTATACAAAACGACGACAAGAGCAACGACAGCGATTAAAAAACTAGCAAGGAATAATATAAAAATTGGAAATAATATTAAAAAAAAGGGCAAAAATGCCAAAGTGTGTGATTTTATTTTTATTTAAACTGATCATTGTGTTGTCTACTTTAATCTCCCTCCCCATGCCCTGCTACACATTAAACCCCTGTCCAACTCCACTCAAGTCATTGTCTTCTAAATTAATACAAAGAATGGAGATGAAAATGTGAAGATAAAAAGTGAAGTAAAAAATAGTGCGAATAGTTGTTTGAAAGCGCGGCAGTGTTTCTTTTTTTGTATGTATTTTACTTTTATTTATTGATTGCCAATTCAATTGAAGTGAAAAATCTTTAAATAATTGTGTAAAATAAAAAATATCTTTTTAATAAAATCATAAAAATAATGAAAAACCATAAAAGATATAAAAAAACCAGTTGTAACTATAATAAAAAAAGTGGGGGATGTAAACGACAACAATTGGCAGATGTTATACGCAATTTTTTACAATATTAAGCAACAACAACCATCCTTTGTCGGGGGCGATAACAGCAGCAATAACAATAAGCATTAAAAGGTCAACGGATTAAAGGTCAAATCACAAAATTATTAAAACGTGCAATGCGATTGGAGTGTCTTTGTTAAAAATGTTTGTTTTTTCGATCGAATATATTGGGTACGGAAGTCTTGTTCAGAAACAAAAACTGCTCAATCAAAGTGATTTTTTATTATGATTAATTATTATTTTATTCATGTGAAAAATTCTTCTTAAATATGCCAACAACAACATGCGAAAAGAAGTAAAAGCTACAACATAAAACGTTAAAAAGTATTTTTATAATTTGTATGAAAAATATCGTTAAATATTCTTTTTTTGTGCCATTTCAATTCGAATCAACCGAAAAAAACCAAAAAGGTTGAAAGGAAGGAAATAAGCGCCACTAAACAGGTTTTTTTTTTTATTTTAAAGTCGTCTTTTTATATTCTTTCAATTCTTCATATGAATGGTGCTGTATTGTGGATTGTGTACCAGAGATGATAAATTAGATTTTTTAGAAAAAAGCAACATATATTTTCATGTCTAATGTAGAGTGTAGCCATTGGAAGCAATAATTCTAATTGGAATTATACTACTTGGATACCCAAACAAAATCGAATTAAATACTATAATTAATACATCTGCCCCCGTATTCAAAAAAAAAGCATATGCTAACTAGCTATCTGCCAGCTTTCCCTTATGGGAGTTTGGGTGTAAAAAATTTAGCACCAAATTAGTTTGCATAAACTTTTTAATTTTGAATACGGGGGCTGAAATCTAACAGAATTTTTTTGCTTTTTTCCAGCAAAAATCACATAATTTTAACTTGGGAAACATTTCAACTGTCTGTCGTTACCCTTAAACACCGATAGGTTCGTCTGAAAGGTGGACAAAATGTTATTGGATATGTTGGTAGAAAACACTTCGTAGTTCTCACACTCACTTTAGTAAAATCGTAGTTAATCCCTTTTTTCAAAATCTCTAAAATACTACATTTAGACTGTGCAAAAATACTTACTTTTTGGTTGTTGCTTGTTTTTACAAAACGCATACATAAAAAAAGAAGATAAACCAGTGTTCTACGAAAAGTAGGTAGTTTTTGCTCAGTGTAAATTCAGTATAAATTCAATATAAAATTGGTAAATAACTGGTTAAATACTTGGAAAAAAGAGTGTTACTAAACCATCCTCTAAATCAGTGAAATGGGTATTCCGTTGTAAAACTTTTCAACGATCTATATTTATACCACTGAGTCAACTTGTGACTCAACAATTTTTTAAGAAACAAATCATTTTTAGTTCTGACTAAATTAACCCTATACATACGAAAATCAGTCGAAATTTACAAAATTGATATAATCTTCAACACCCACATAAAAAATATTTGGAATTAAAAAGAAAGTACTTGTGTCAGAGCTTGAAAAGATAATTATTTTAATCAACTCGCATAAAAATTTATTCATTTTACAAATAGGTGAATAATTCGTATTCACTTTAAATCGAATTAAGTGAAAAATTATTTAATTTTTGTATACTGATTCAGTTTTGATTCGATTAAAAACTATTCGTTTTATGATTTGATTCGCGAACTAAAAATCCATGCATTGTTTTCTGTTTGAATTGATTTGTAAATATTTAATCAATTCATTTGATTTCATCAACAAGTTAGAATAGGGTTGCCACTCGGTTAAGAACTTTACGATTAATCAAACGAACAGGAAAAATAGAAAATTCGAATAACGTATAAATCGAATTATTTTTCACAAATAATCGAATAAAACGAATTAATAAAAAAATTTTTTAATGAAACTTTCTGGAAAGTTAATCTAATACACTTTTGTATAATAAATAAGAATTGAAAGAGCATCATTTTTGTTAAAAAAATATTTTTAAAAAATCTTTAAATTCTTTTGTAAATATGCGTAAAATTTCTTAAATTGTTTTACACGAGATATAACTTTTAATATTAAAAATAATTCTTTAAAATTTATTTACAACTCATTTGGGAAAAAAAAATTAAATATGTGAATTGGGGAAACCCAAATTCTCCTTTCGTGTGATTTCAGATTTTCGTTTTGAGGTTAGGAAACTTTTATTTATTTATTTTATTAATGCCTGTTCGATATTAGTATTGAGCAATTAAAAGCTTTAATTTTATGAATATATAAGCGAAATTCAGTGAGTTTGGCAACAACTGGACTTGAAAAAATTTAAATTTTTTACATGTTATCAATAAGGGTACTCACGATGGGTATTGCAAACGATGCAAACGTTGCAAATGATTGCAAAAAAACAACGATTGCATCAACACAACAACAAAATGTATGTATTTGCAATTTGCTTTATTTTTCTTCATTTGCAATAAAAAAACCTTTAGCAAAAATCACTTTGCATATAAGCTAAGTTGCAAATAAAACAAAACATCTATTTTTAACATATCAGCCGCCATATTATGATTTATAAAATAAGAAATTAAATAAAAAAATTGGTTGTGATTTTCTATTAACATAAAATTTTTTTTTATTTATTATTTTATTATTATACCCTCCATCCCACTGTGCAGGAGGGTATATATCATTTTGTCATTCCGTTTGTAACTCATCGAAAAAAAAATCTGGGACATACAAAAAATACATATTCCTGATCGTTATCAATAGCGAAACCGATATAGCCGTGTCCGTCTGTCTGTCTGTCTGTTGAAATCACGATCACGCTCAAAATAGTTGTGCTAGGATGTTAATTTTTAGTCAAAATTTTGGTCCAATTTCTTAAGCAGTTTGCTATTGAAAATGGGCATATTTGGTCCAGACGTTTAAAAGTTATGAAAGAAAATGTAGAAGCACCTCTAGAATTTTCCATATTAACATGAAAAATATATTAACTGTGTGTTGTTGTTGTTACTGAATAAGAAAAAAATACAAACATACACACCCAGACCTTGAAAGAGTTAATTCTTTTTTTGAATTTATATGCATAAAATTGGATTCATTTTATAAATTACTGAATAATTCATAATGCCTTTAAATCAATGATTGGACATTGAATAAAGTGAGATAAGATTTGTTCCTATTTGTGTTGATTTAATTTCGATTCTATTGAATAATTTGGACGTATGTTGGCTTTAGAGGCACCTCACCGATTGATTCTAAATTTTTATTACTGATATAACTCTCCTTTGGGGGCCCGAAGAAATTTTTTTTCAGCGAAAAGCCTGTATGGGGAGTTACTTCGGTTTAAAGTTTGTTCTTATTAGAATGTTATCAAGACGAAAAGCTTTTATTTGATATATAGATAGGCTTGACTTCTAATATCTTCGGTGTTTGAAGTGATAAAATTTGAACTACATCTTAAAAGCTTTTAATCTTGAGAATATATTAATAAGTAAAAAATTATGTGGTAGTATACGGTGGTTTTTATAAAAACGGTTTATTTTAAAAAATCTTAAAAATAAATCTAATTTGCCGGTAATGGGTAAGCAAACAAAAAAAAAATGTCGTCCATAAGATATTTTTACTATCTTTCAATGATATAATGACTTAGATATATGTAGCTAAGTCCATTTTCAAACTTTACACAGAAATAAACTCCCTACAGAGGTCTTTCCGCGGATTTTTTTTTTTTTTAACAGCTTGAAAGTACTACATCGGGGTAAAAAAAAATTTAATGAGATCAACTTATTGCAAAATTGAGATTTAAGATACGAATAAAGGAATTATATTTTTAAAGGTCTGCATACATCTATATGAATAACATAAGCAGTGTTGCCACTTTATGGGTAGGGCATGGATGACAGCAATTATTAAATTGTTTAGTTTTTCACTTAAATTTCAATTCAAATGAATGAATTGAGAAAGTTATCAAATTATCAAAATATATTATACATAAAAAAAGAATTTAAATCATAAACTAGCCAATAGATAGTGGGTCTATGAATACAACTTAGCAATTACTCCAAAGCATTGTTGGTAGCAGAAACTGTGCGATTATCGGTGAGGGTAAGTAACGCTATCATAGATTATTTCGGTTACAGTATTTTAAGGATAATTGTATTTCGATAACGGTATTTTAAGGTTAACTGTATTGCAATTATTTCGATAATGATATTTTAACCCTCTAACCGGCAAGCCCGTCTCCAGGCGGGGTATATTAAATTGACCAGAAATTCGCCAAAGGGGTATTTTATAATAAGAAGTTATGCTTCTTCAACAGAAAACTAAATTTATAAAATTTTTTGTGAAGAATTTTTTTGTATACAATGCACGGTTTGGAAGCGAGAAAGTGTCAAATATAAAATTTCGTAAAATTTCAAAAATTTAATATTTTAAAACAACCAAAAGTTTCAAAAATCTTAAAAACATATTTAAATTGACGAAAACAATTGATAGTGACCATGAAGTAAGATTGGAGCTTAAGCTATTCAAAAAGTTTCTTACTTTGGTCCAAGGACGCACAGGATTCCATAAGGATACCTTTAAAGACATCGCCTTAACTTCAAAACGAATGGACGGATTTTTTTGAAATTTGGTAAAAAGAATATATTTGGTATAGGTAGCAAATCTTATAAGTTTGAATAATATATATTGGAGTTTTGGTGCGTTTTCGCTCAATTTCGCATTTTTCGAAAAACGAAAATCGCTACATCCTCTTAAGTAACAGCACAAAAAATGTAATCTTTTCATTGCAATTATTTCTTGCTAAAAGAAATAATTTGTGCCTAAACCTAGTAATTTTTATGCGCTAGTTTTCAAGATTCATCCTTAAACTATTTTGGCCCATATCGCCTAAAGTAGGCAACGAAAAAAAATTTTGTAGAAGAACTTATTGTTTATTTTTCGTGAGGAACACATGGTATAAATTTCATTGCAAAAAAACTTAGGCCGGTTAGAGGGTTAAGATAAGCGGTATTTCGGTGCATTCCGCAAATTTTTTTTTATGAAAAAACAAAGTAAAGTAAAATAAATTTATTAACTAAGTGTATGTAAAATTAATTACGACGTGGAATTACAAAAATTTTAAACTAAAAAATAATGGTGTTGTAAGGATAATGGGATAATGGTATTTGATTAATTTCGGTACTGGTATTTTAAATGTATCGATATTTGAATCTATAACAGTATTTTAGCGATAGAGCCTACCAACCCTGCCTCAATGTATGTAATTACTTTTGGCTTATGAATGACTTAACATCTAATTGTGAAGTTTGCATAAAAATTCCAATATCTATTTTTTATTCATACGACCCGAGTAAAAAAAGTTAGATGTTATAAAATACAAACGTATCTTTTTTTGGTATAGCCTAAACTACAATTTGATCCGAAAAGTGGTGGATCGTACTGTATTAATTTAGATACACCTTGGATCTAATATGATGAAATACAATCCGAAAAATCGGTTTATCTTACTATATATAATTAGATTTAGTACAATAAAGTTACATTTTATTTGATACCATTAGACAAAAATACTTCATTCAAAGTTCGCTCATATTGCATTAAATCGTCCATTCTATTGAAATTAGTTTTTGATTGTCATTACGTCACATCCAATTTTATATGATTAGATAAACCCATTTTCGGATCGTATTTCATCATATTAGATCTACGGTGCATATAAATGAATACAGCATGATCCACCATTTTTCGGATCAAATTTTGTTTTGGCCAACATCAGAAAAAGATATGATTGCATGTTGTACCTCATTAGTTTTTTTAATAGGGGAGTTAATAAATTGATTCACAGCGACTGATGATCCACGAATTAAACCGATACATCAGGAAAGTGTATTAATCTATACATGCTTTGAAATTCTTTCGTTATACAAATAAGCTATTAACGTACACAAAAAAAATCGTTACCAAGTAATTAAGCAAAGTTCAACTAATAAAGTTTTATCGAATAATTTATTATATTGTGTATGCCACAAAAACACAATTTTATTTGAAGTGCTCCCAATTGCTTGCCAAAGATTTTTTTGTGTGTATTTAAATACGCAAATAAAACTTGATTTTTGAAAGACTCTAAAATAAGATTATTTTTAAATCGTTTACATGTGATCATAAATGACTCTTATTTACAAGCTTTTTAAGTGTTTTGTTCTAAAGTGAAATGGCCAAATCACTTTTTTTTAAGTTTACTGATGAGGTTATTACCTTTTTTCGGAGTTCAAATTGTAATAATATGTTAATTGAAGTCATTTATAATTTCATATTTTTGGGTAATTTTGTCTACACTTTTGGGAATTTTGAATCTTGCTTGTGGCAGCACTGAGATTAAACAAGATTAAACTGAAATATTTACTTGTAGTGGTGGAAAAAATCATACACATTTGTTGCACAGTGGATTGACCGAATACAAAATGGGTAATAATTCATACTTGTTTGTACTTAGTAGAATCCCCGAATAAAAACACCAGGATGGAGGGTATCTAAAGACTCGGCACAGCCGAATTTAATCTTTGGTTTGTATAAGTTCCCAGTCACCTGGGGACTTATACAAACCATCGAGCGGGCTTTAGCCCGCTTGTTATTTTTATGATTCACAAATTTTCTCAAAAATACGATTTATTTTTACTTTTGACGTGAACAAAATCACTGTTTCCAATTTAGCTATTTTCTTGTCAAATCTAGCGATATTTTACCATTTTCAGCTATTTTCTAGTGATTTTTTAGTTTGATTTAGCGATATTTTTAGGAAAAAAGTTAGCAGCAGTGAACAAAATAGCTCATAAAGCAAATATGCAATTGATCTTAAAAAAGACGCTCACGATATGTTACAATTTGCATAGCAAATTAGCAAATTGCAAATATGCACATATGTACCATCGTGAATATCCTTAATATATTTCATTGTGACGAATAACTCCAAAAATTTAATCACACTCTCAAATCAGTTTTTTAAAAAATAATTGCGGAAAAATTTTCAATTTTAGCAAAACCTTTAAAACGTCCATAAAATCATTACGTTTTAAAATTTTTAAACGCCTTCTTGACTCGGAAGTGCTATTTATGATCAGTATCAGTTTAGTATCAGCTGAGCTTATATTTAAAAACCGAAACTTTTTTGAAAATAGCACAAAATGAAAAAAAAAACAAGAGCTAAATACAAAAACTCGGTTAATACGAACTAATTTGAAAGTCCCAATGCTTTGGTATTAATTTTCTTAAAAAAAATATCTGTTAAAATATCTACGCACTCGCTTAAGCCGAACCCTCGGTTATACCGAACTGTTTGTGACAGTCCAACAGAATAAATTTCATACAATTCTCCATGTTTAATACGAACTTCTAAAAAAATTGGAAATTTTCCTTAGAAATATTTTTCAATTTGACAAATCTAAAATTTTTTGCACATATATTTTTCTTCAAAATACATATATTAAAAAAGTTTACTAAGGCAAATGTAATGAAAGGATCTCATAATTTTTTAATAAAATTTTTAGTTATATTAAAAATTTAAACTATTTTGTGAATAAAAAAATTTGTTAGGCAAACTTGAGCTCTGTTAATACGAACTTCGCTTAAGACGAACTACATTCTTTGGTCCATTGGATTTCGGCTTAACCGAGTTTACTATATGTTTGATTAACAAAATTTGAGGAGTGTATTACTTTTTTTTTTAGCTTTTTTTCCTAGTTTTTATTTAATATTTGAATAAAAAAGAAGTGCCAGTTTACTGGAGAAAGTGTCACGATTACGCAATTATTTTATTTTTTGGTGATGCCATATCCCTGCTATTTACTAAAAAACTGACAAGGAAGGTGTCCCAATGGGGTTTCTCAGATTTTAATGAAATTTGGATACGTGGTTGAGAAGAAAAAAGAAACACACATTTTTATAGATGCCCAATCTCACGTTTGTGTTAAAGTTTAATCAAAAACTAACCTATTTTTGTATAAAAACATATCTCAAATTTAGGTTTATTTTCAAACAGTTTTAGCTCGAGAAAATAATAAATTTGCTACCCATATTAGCAGTGTCGACCCAGGGTTGCCACTTAATTGAAATATTGTTAAAAAAGGGGAAAAAAACAATAAGGGTTCGTACAGAGTGGCCGCTTGTTGCCGAGCCGAGCCGACTGACGCTTATTGCGAGAACTTGTTCATGCGAGCAACAAGTTTGGGTGTGCATAGTGGATGCGAGAATCAGCGCTGATATTTTATCTATTATTTGTGTTTTATGTATGTTTGTATGCAATTGGGTTTGTTATTCATTCGTGTATGTGAAAAAAATTTTTACTTATTAACGCATTTCTTCAATTATTCTTGAAATTTTTATTAAATTTTTTTTTTAAATTTTGTTTATAAGTTTTTTTTTAATTTTTTTATAATTGTTATAATTTTATTTAATTTTTATTATTTATTTGAATTTTTATTTTTTTGTTTAATTTTTATTTTATTAACATAACATAAACAATGTTTTCGGCGCTGAAAAACGCTTTGGAACTGTTTTCTCGCATTCAATCAGCTTTGCGCTCTGACCAGCTCGGCGCCCACTATGACCTGTTCGCGCTTATTTGTACTAATTTGTATAGTACCAGTTTTCTCGCATTGGTTCTCGCAATAAGCGTCAGTCGGCTCGGCTCGGCAACAAGCGGCCACTCTGTACGTACCCTAAGCAATATCGACAAAAAGCTTAGGGGTCGAATTACGGCATTCGTGATCGAAATTTTTTGGTCGAACTTAGTGTTTTATTTCGGAAAATTAAGCAATTGGATGAAATTTTTCGTACCAGTGATGTTGTAGTTCGGACCTAGATTGAACATAAAAGTAAAATAAGGAATTATCGTTGCTAGTTTTTACGTATTTGCTCATTAAAAAAATGGTTTTTGAACAATTTCACTTGTTCCCGAATGTCGTAATTCGGGAATTTGTCTTTTATGTATATTATAAGAAATATATTAAAAAATAAAAAAAATTCTCAATTTTTGACACCATTTTGTAGCTTCTAAACATGAGATTGGGCCACTAAAAAATAAATGTACATTATTTTTTTATCTTCTCTATCACATATCCGAATCTCATTAAGGTCGGAGAGGATCAATTGGGAGTTTACGAAAAATTTGGTTTTATTTGTGTACAACTACAGAACCTTTCTTCAAACGGCGATTTATTTTTTAATTTTAAGTAAAAATTGGCCAAAACTGAAAAATGTTGATTTTTTTAATACCTAATAATTAAGAAGTCTGTGACAAATCTTAAATTATAAAACTCAGATAAAACTATTCAAAATTGTAAAACACATATTTTCTAATAATTTTAAACGTAGTTTTAGATAATTGAAGTACAAATTCCTAAAAATAACGAATTTAAAATATGTATGTATGTATATATGCCTTAATAAATTCATTCATTGTGATTCTTTTGATGAAATGAATTTAGTGGGATATGAATTTACATCATGTGTTAAGATTTTGCAAATCCGATTAAGGGATTTTACCAGATTTGCAAAATAGGAAAATAAGTGATGTTAAATTTAATGCAATGATTTCCTAGATCATTCAAATAATCCAAATAAGTTGTTTTGGTTCTAAAAGCCAAATATGAATAAATAAGAAATTTTAAAGAAAAAAATGTCTTTTTGTTAAAAGTTAAATTTACGAATGTTTAAAAAAGTAGAGCTAATTTTCAAATTTGGTGGTCGCATTAGTGATATTCATCCTTAAATCTATCGGAAATAATATGTAGCAAGTTAGTGTCGTACTGTCGTACTGTCGTACAAGAATGCCAAATAGTGCATTTTGCGCTAAGTGTAGTGTTTTTTGATCTGCCAAAACGTGAAAATGTTCAAATTTGCATTAAGCAAGGTTTACTCAAATCAAATAAAAATTGTTTATAGCAAAAGTTTTAAATTTTTTTAAAATCGAATCGTTTTTCTTAGATTTTTCTTACATTTACAAAATATTGCGAAAATTAATCGATTTTATTTTAGTAGGTTTGAGGTTAAGAAGGTGAATAAACCTTTTTCTCTAAAAATTATAAACACATCAATTTACAAATCAGAATAGATCTAGTTTCTGACTTTTTCTATGGACAGGCTTCATCAGTGATTTACCATTAAATTGTATTGTTGTTTATATTTTATTGTCAGATTGTCTCTATATGATAATTTTTCAACAAACCGTCGGCTGTAGGAATCGAATCTGTGCCTATTCCTACATTACAAACGTAACTATAATAAGGTACGACCGCTCATCCATTTCACCCAAGTAAAGCCTTGAATGTAATGTAACTAATTTTTTTATTTTAAAAAGTTATTTAAAATTTACTTAATTTTATATAACTTTTTTCTGTTTTTAATCATACTATTTATGTGAAATTTTAAAAGGCTTAAAATTTTTTAAAGGTCGTAAGAGCGGTTTCATGTCTTTTTGACGCTTTTTAAATGAAGATTTTTAAAAATCTTTTTTTCCGTTTTTTGCTAAAACAAAGTTGGCATATCTGGCCCTAATATCAAAGGAAAGGAGAGTTTGTTGTATTTCGGAGAGGATCAACGACACTAGAAATATGAAATTTTCCAGGCAGCTTAATTTAATGACCAGCACAAAACCAACAGACTGAAAATTACCTCTTTCTTTTCTTTAGTAGGCTTTTAAGAAAATTTCATATTTGCTAGACGCTTTCATTCGATTCAAAATGGCAAGCGAATTTGAATTTTTGAGCTATCCCTGGCCGTTCTTATTTTTGAAGTACTATTTACAAGGGGGAAAAGGTACTTTTTTGTGGCTTTTCTAAGGATCTTAAACTGTGGTCTCTAGTTTTAAATATATCTTCGTCCAATTCGATCAGAAATAGTTACAAAAATTTGGCAATACATTTTGAAGTACTTTTGTATCAACTTAATCATTCCCCTGCTGTATGTGCCTCAGACATGGGGGTTAATCATTACATTTTGTGATTACACATAAAATTACACAATTACATGTTATTGTAATTGAAAAAAAACTCAAATGCAATTACATACAATTTGTAATTGTAATTTAAAAAAGAAAAATTACAATTACATGCAATTGAAAATTTTCAATTACACATTACATGTAATTGTTACTGAAAAAATGTCAATTTCAATTACATTTTGTTGGGAAAAGAAATAATGACAAAAAGCGCGAGTTCGGGATCAACCCAACATGACGTATTGTTTTAATGCTTGGCCACGCCTATCCCAGCCAATTTGTTTGCAGAATTTTACAAAAAAAATCATTTTTTTATTCTAAATGTAAATGAAACTTAATTATATAAATGTAATTGTAAACTCAATTACATGTAAATGTAATTGGGGTTTTTTTTTTAAATTCAGTTACCATTGTTTTTAATTGTAATTGAAAATTTTCAATTATAAATGACAAATTGTAATTGAAATGTAATTGGAAATATCCCAGGTCTGATATGCCGTATGCTGAATTCACCGTGTGGTGCTCTGTTAAGTTGTTTTTGTTATAACTTTGTGATACATTTTGTTGTTGTTATACTTGTTTTGTATAATTTAGCATTCACATTCTGTTAGAGGTACAAGTAGTGTACTAGTGACAGTCTCAGAGCACCCCAGTTGGCTCTGTCTTCAAGACATCTTCGATATTGGATACATGACAATAGAAAATCGTTGAAGACATATTGGTGACAGTCCATACATACATACTTGTCTCCGACGACGAAATAGCCGACATTGTTCGCAATCTTAATGTAGACGTCAATTTCGCTTGGATGGATGGATTGATAACAATGATTTCTTTGTTAATTTTTTAAATAATTTATGATAAAAATATTGTGAAAAGTATAATGTTATTTACACTCAAATGATCGTTGGACTGTAAATAATCATCAAGTATAACAGACTTGAAGTTTTTCTGCAGCATGTAACATTCTCGAGATGAAAAAGTATGTCTTTAATAAGATTTGAAAAAATGTTGTAAACTCCATTCCTAATTTTTACACCAAAGTATTTAACGAGTAAGAAAAACAATGTCATATTTGGATTCACCTTGTAGGCATCATACGATTTTGTTTCGGAAAGAAAATTCTGACAAACCGTTTTTAAATAAAAACGAAAAAAGTAACCAAATGTAAACTCCGTTACTGTAAACTCCGTAACCAAAATTGTTTGCATCAGATTGCATTCAAAAAAATGTATGTATGTATATGTTTAAAATATTTTAAAATAACCATAAACAGAGTTGATTCAACTACACAGAAAGAATTTACAAAATTCTAATTAAATTTTTAAACACCTCAATAAACATCGATTCAATCCTTAAAGAAATTTAAAATTCTCTATTTGATATCAAACGTTTACTTCAAGTCATTACCTATGAAACAAATATAGTCTTTGAATTTTCTTTGTGAAACATTTGTGAAAAATTACAAAATTATATTAGAATTATTTTTAAAAATTTAAAATTTGTGTATTAATCTCAAGTCTAAACTCAAATGTGTTTCTAGTTAAAAATATGCTTTGAAATTTATTATTGATATTGAATCATTATCAAAGTGTTTAATAGAATATTTTCTATCAACAATATTCCTCGATTTAAATTTTCTGTTTTCAAGTTTGAGAAAGATAAAATTCTCAAATCATTATCAACAATATTATAAAGTTAAATTAGGTAGTAATATCGAGTCTAATAATTGATTCGAAAAATATTTACAAAAAAGCTTGATATCAACAAGTCATTTTTATTGAGAATCCTAAAGTTCTCAGTTCGAGAACACAATTTCTCAACAGTATTCTCTAAGGCTAATATTTGAAAAAAATTATTGTTATAAAATCGAATTCAATTTAGTTTTAAGGGTAAATGTTTATTGGGACCTTTCTGATACCAAATTTGTAAATACAAAAAGAAACTTTTTAAAAAAACACCAACAAAGAAATTTGTAAATAAAAAAAAATTTTTTTTTTTTGTAACTTTGAATTTTTATTTTTCAACAATTTTATATGAAAGAAAACAATTTACAAACGGGTTACAAATATTTCAAACAAAAAAATTGTTGGGAATAAAATTTCAATTTAAAAGAAAATGTGATTGCTTTTACAAATTCCCATTGTTGGTGCCTCCTGTTTTTTCTGTGTAATATTATGAGTCAAAGGACGATTCAACTAATAATTTTGCGTTAAATCAAAAAAAAGTTATCAGTTTTTTACCCTAAACTGCTGGAGCAAAAACGATTAATTTTCCATTTCATTGGTTTGGGATCAATATTTCGAGCCATTACTGACATTAGTTTGACAAATTAAATTTGTTTCACACAATTTAAGAATTTTTTGATCGCGAAATGTTATGTTTTTTATATATTATTTTGTAACTTTGCAACCGCTGATTGGATTTTAAAAAATTTAAAATTTTTATTTTTTAAAAAATTTTATATTAAGGACGTAATGAATTGTGTTATTCGCAAGGTTGGTTACCGTTATCATTATAATACCGTTATCGCTAAAATACCGTTTCAAATTGAATACCGTTACCGTTATCGATACCTCTAAAAAAATTTCTAAATACCGTTATCGTTACCGTTATATTTTATGGGTAGTTACCGGTATTTTACCGGTATTTATTATTTTATATAAAAATTACAATTTTTTTATTTTTTATTTTATAATCTTGAGTGTTTTTTTTTACAAAAAATTTATAGATAATAATTTTACTTATTAAAACTACCAGTATTAAATTTATAGCTTAAAATCTGTATTTTCAGAACTTGAAATTAAAAATATGCCATGTTTTTACTTGTTTTTATGTTTTTAACATAATTTTTAATACCGGTACGTACCGATATTGCTGTTTCGATAACGGTATACCGTTACCGAAACAGTCTTAAATACCGTTACCTTTACCGTTACCTATACAAACGAAATCTGATACCGTTACCCTTACCGTTATTCGTTTCGGGAACCAACCTTGATTATTCGCGAAACCGCCAATTTGATAAACAAAAATTGTATATTATTGGAAAGTATGTTGAAAACCCAAATACGAAAAACTAATAAATTGAAGAAAATTCGTACGCAATTTTTTTGTTATATCTTTTGCTTGCGGAAATGTAAACTCCTTTACCACAAAAAAATTAAAATTGTGCAAAAAAGTTATTGCGACAACTTGTAGAAGAGAGTTTTCGCAGTTAGGTTTATAATGACTAAACTTACTGATTCTATTAAGAAAAAACCGAAATATTAACACTTTTTGCTTCTCACAAATTTGATGATTGGCCAACCGGGTCTTCAGTAAAAGCAACATACACTTTATTCAAAAAATTATAAAAAACACACACACATAAGAATATACCTTACGGCAACAACAAAATGTAATAAGAATACAAAAACAACAAGAAACATAGAAGAAGACGCAGTACTATGCAATCCAGCCACAGCACCATCATCCGCAGCAGCATCATAATCAGAAAAAGAAACTACAAAAAAAAAAAATAAAAAGCAGGTTTTCACAAAGTGGATGTATTTTTTATCTTCTTGCGTTTATTTTATCAAACGACAACAACAACAGCAGCAATAAACACAACAACAACAACCAAAAAATGTCTTTAGTTTTGAACTTCATCTCGTCGACAAAAAACAAACAACAACCGAAAAATAAGACCAAACCAACCAAGAAAACTACTACTGGGAGCAAGCAGTACCAGCAAACAATCTGAAAATGCTACGACGTTCATGATGTCAGTCGTCGTCATTGCTGTGTTCAACATTGTTTCAGCTTAGAGAGTTTCTTCATCTCCTGAACCAAAGGTAAGAAAACTCAAAAGAAATACTCTCCAAAGATAACATACATATTTATAGGTAGACATGCATTTGTATTTATTTCGTATAATTGAAAGCAAAGAAACCCAACTTAACCCATATGGAGCATATTACATTACATTCCAAAATCATACACCAGCCATACCTTCCCATACCATATACCATACATGGGCAAATGCGGCCCGTCAACCAATTTCGTGCGGCCCTTCACTAATTTTAAAGCAATCAAATTTCTTTTTTTAAATTTTAAACAAAATTAAAAAAAAAATTAAATTAAAAGTAAAATCAGAATTTAAAAAAAAATATACAGAATATAGAAAACAGCGATAATAAAATAAACATTAAATGGAGATTTAAAAAAATTTCACCGGTCAACAAATATTGACTTTTTTGCACAGACTTCCTCTAAAACTTTTTAAAGTATTTTCGCCTCCTACGTACGAATTTTTAGTGAAAAATTCCTTCTTCTTTATTTAAACCTTAAGCCTGGGAAAAATATTTTATGGCTCAATATAAAAGAACTTAGGAATCTCTTAGTTTTTTATAGGTTTGAATTCAAAAATATACCTTTCATTTAAGGAAATTTTTAAGGCCGTTCTACGGACTCCGAAAGGATCGCTAAAATTTACTTTTGGGAATTGCTCTTGAAGCACTTAAAATTGGTAAAACAGTTAGACACAATAAAATTTTATTCATAAATTTATAGAAATAAACCTGTGAAAATAACAAAACAATTAGTATTTTTTCTGCTATTTTTACAGGTTTATTATTTAAAAGCAGGGACGTAACAGTTATAACTTTTATTCAAAAAAGTGATTGTTTTACAATTATTTCCTGTTTGAGTATTTTTAATTTTCTCTTTATTTGCTCTGTTTGATTTATATTTTTAATTCAAACAAAAACAATCCAAACACGATTTTTATTTTTTCAAAAATAATAAAAGTTATTTTGTGATTTTTTTCTTTATCAAAAAATAACAATTAAGAATATAAATCAAAAGCCATGGAACCAATGACTTCACCAATTATAATATCCTGATGATGTCAACTAGTGTTAATAAAAGATTGAACAGTGATTTAAAGTGAGTAAATATGTATATTCCAGCAACTTCCGGCATTCAATTTAGGTCAATTTTTAATTTTTATTTTATTATCAAATAAAACAGTTAGTGCTTAATTTTTTCAAAAAAATCATTCTGTAACTTTTATAAAAAGTTTTAAAATAAAAATCAAAAAACAACAGAAATTTATAGAGTAAAATATAAAAATTGAAAAAATTAAAATCTTTGCCAAACTTTGTGATTTTTTTGTGCAATATGATTTATAAAATATAGTGCATTATTGAAATATTATAATTAAATAAATTTGGGTGGTGACTTTTTTCGAAATATAACAGTTATTTTGGGTCTCTGTTTAAAAGTGACTTTGCAGAAAATTTTTTGCCGATTTTCGCTAAATATTAGTAAAATTAGAAGAGCAAAAAAAAACTGTTAAATATAATATAGCAATCCTGCTAAAATCAACAGAAATGTATGACGAAAAATAGCAGACTGCTGATTTCATAAAAATAGATTTTTATTCTCTCAAAACAATTAAAAATTAGAAATTTATTAATTTAGTTCGAGGCCAATTTCCTCATTATGAATTAACATAATAAGTACTTTTTTTTCAAAAACTGCTATTTTTCTTCATCAGGATACTCTCCTGAGAAATACTTCACAGAGTTTTTGCTTTCAAAAACCTCTACACTTTCAGGAATGAAAAGGCGATCGTTTCGGGGATTTTCCAAGCCCCCTTCATGAGGTTTCTTTAGAAAGTGGTGCCGGTAGTGCAATGCAATTTGAAGCATCAAAATCTCATATTAAATGTAGTCTGCTACGTCAATTTTTTAAAAACTTAAAACCCAACATTTTAACAATTAAAAGTTTTCTTTGAGTTTGATAATTATACAAATATAGAGCAAAATTTGTTGATGATTCTAATTTTTTTATTTTAATTAACTAAAATTTAGCTGAAATATAACTAAAATTCTGTATATTAAACAGCTCTATTTTTGCTATTTTTATCTCATTAATATTTAGCAAAGAAAATCTGATTCTTTCTGCAGTTTTTTATGCTAGGTAATTTTTAGTAGCTTTAGCAAAACTTTTTACAGGCTTTTTTCTATCAGTGCACTTACTTGATCAACCAATCCACTTTTGACGGGATTATACCGCTTTCTAAAGTCTCGCAGGCGGCAGCCTTGAATTTTTATTACGTTTTTAAAGCAAACAAATCCGCCTTATCCCAATTTTTTAATATGTTATTCAACTTTTGAATATAGTTTTCATAATTTATTTTTTCTAGAGTTCCCAACCAGCAAACGAGTCCAAAAAGGAATTAGAAAAGTGCTCAAAATATATTATTAAACTTTCACTTGTATGAAAGTGCTGCATTAAGAAGGGCTTTTTTTTATTAAAAAATTACTCAAAGAAATATTTAAAAAAATTCTTTAGGCTAAAAAATTAATTTTTTTGAGTCGTTTTTGAATTGCTCACAAAATCTTCAAATTAATTTATATTTTTGAGTCGTTTCTGAATCACCTTTGGATTTAAAAATTTCCCTCAAATGTTTGTACCTTTTATGATTCATTTTACTAAGACTGACTAACGAGCAATGTTTCACAAACAAGTTTAAAATTTAAAAAATATGTGCGTTTTTGAATAATTTTTGATTTACAGAATAAGAACCATAAAAGTATCCACATTTTTAGGCTAGGTTATGAGTCTTGTGATTGAAATTTTAAAATTTAAGAATTAGCCCTGGTTTATGTATCATGACAATGGTCTAAAAGAAAGCAAAATAACGAAAATTTGTTTTTGTTTCCCATGTAATTTTGTCGAAAGTAACTGTCAATTTCTATCGTTTAGACTTAGACAATGCCTTAATTTAATGCAATCAGAGCCTGAGAGGTTTGATATTTGTTATACATTTTCGATACGAAAATGTTGTTGACCTATGAGTTTTTAATATCATTTACATTCACATTTTCGATAAAAATTATATTTTATTATCAAAATTATGTTCGCCACTTAATTCTTGTTACACATTCCAATAAATAAAACTAGGGATCAAAATCCATTAAGTATTAATTGGTGCGGCCCTCAGTAAGTTTGTGAAATACCAAATTTGGCCCTTCAAGCCATTTATGTGCCCATACCTGCCATATACTATACAACAACTTAACTCATTCCCCTTGTTGTTATTTTGTAACATTTGGTTCAATTTATTGTTTGTTTATTTTTTTATACATTTTTTTAATCCTCCTCTCAAATAATACGTTGTTGTCGCTTAACTGGAATGATTCAACATAAAAACCCATACAAAAAAAAAATAGAAAAAAAACTTTAAAATAATTTTCAATTTTTGTGTATTTTTATATTTTATGTTCGTCTTATTTTTCAAACCAATTTCATTCAATTTATTTCTTAAAATTTTTTTTTGTTTATTTACTTTAGTTTTGTTTTTATCTTTATTGTATATATTTAACGGAAATTTATTGATTCCTTTCGATCATTGGATAAATTTTCAAAGATTAAATTTCACAAACACTATTTAAACCACAACCAAGTATTTATTGTAATTTTTATGGCTTAGTCCTATATTAGAAATTCAAATTGAAACTTTTGAAGCTTTGTTCCCACTTAGAGGGTTAATATTTTTTTTAAAAAATTAAATTTTTATATTTTTTTTGAAAAAATTGCAAAAAATCAATTATTTCTTTTGATTTTATTTTTAAGAATTTTTTAAAAAAGTGGTATTTTACGATGTTTTTTAAAAACTTCTATTTGGCTAGTCAATTTCTATTTGGCAATTCCATATCAACTAAGGCCAAGTAAAGACACTCCAAAGGAGCAAACATTTTGTCCGTTTTGCTCTATCTCGCTTAGTTTTGGAGATATGGGCCGTTTGCAGAGCCGTTGAAACGGCCAAACTTTGCTATTTTGGCCGAAGATTGGCTTCAACTTCGGTTCGGCCTTAAAAAAATAAGTTTTGTCGGACACTAGAATATAATACGATTCACATTAGCTAGTTAAATAATAGTTCATCAGATATTTGTCGCCTCTTTTACACTCAAAATATTTTTTCGTTAAAAACAACCTAAAATACATATTAAATTAATTGAAAACAGAATTAAAAAAAGGACTACTGATTTTTCATTATATTCAAACAATTTTGCTATTTATTTTCAAACATTGTTTAAACAATCCATAAAAGAAATAAAAATAATTGAAAAGTCTATTAAAACAATCATCAATTTTTAACTGACAAAACGTAAACAAACTATTTTAACAAAAAAGAAAACCGAAAATATTAGAATTTTTTGTTTTAAAACAGAAATCAACGAAATTACTTAAATTATTTTTTCTAAAAAATATAAATCTAAAAATATAATATTTGACTGAAAATATCTACTCCTACAGACGATACATATTTTTTTTGGTTTGTTTTTTATTGACTGATAAAAAAAGTTAAACAATATATTTCAATGTATTTTAATTGATTCTTCAATTGAAAACAAACTTTACCTATTACTTTTCAAATAAACCTTAATCGGTTATGGAAAATATATTGTGAGTGTACCTTATTCTGCCTTCTTTAAACTCTACAATTGCTTCAAATTATTAGTTCTTGAACTTGAAAACCATTGCCACGATAACAAATCATTTTCCCAGGAGTACAGATCCCTTGTATTTAGGAACATTAACAAAATCATTCCTGAGGCTTTTTTACATGTAATAATTCGTGTATCAATTTATTTACTTTTCATCCCAATCCTATTTCGTAACTCAATTTCATAACCCTTTTGTTTATGTTCCTTTAACCTCTATCAGAACATATTATTTTATGAGAAAATTGCTCGAAGCAATATTAACAATAACTTTCCTTCTTGTGTGGTTTCCTTATATGTCCTGTTTGAAGGATGAGATTGTTGCAATCAATTTGATTGCAGCTTACTAATGCCATTAAGAGTTCAATCACTTCAATTGTCTCTTCCATGTCGCTTTGAGGATTTGGTAAGGGAGAGAAAACAAAATAACAATAATCGACAACATCAAGGAGTAGTAGAACTAACAATAACCGGTCATATTTTAAATATATGGTACATTTTCGTTATTTTAAGACTTTAGAAAAGCAACCAAACCAAGAATGAATTTAGAATCATATTCAATGGAACTATGACTGTTGGAAAAACGTTTTACAACGTTCTCATTGGTAACAGTTTTATGTTGCTTATTTTGATGTCTATAGGAGTTGTTTATGGGTTTGAGGTTATTACATAGACTACATGGGATATGGTTAATCTAAGCTTACCATTCCATTACAGATTTATCATTCAAATTGCCCCTAATCGCAAAAAGTAAGGAGTGGAGAAACTAACAATTCCGTTTTTACTCTAATATCTAGAATACTGTATATCCCTCGCACTTGTTTCCTTTCATCTACACATCCTTCATATACACATTTGGTCAAAATAATGAGTACAGCCTAAAATTTTTTTTTGAATGGCTGGCAGCCAAGAAACAAATAAAAACAAATGTTATTTTGTTTTTATTTGCTACCCAGGTAGAAAAATATAAACGGCACAATGTCGGCCCTATATTGGAGACGGTAGGAAAAATTTTGTTTTCGATAGAGCATAATCTTCAGTATATGCTCTGAAAATATCAATAAAAAATTTGAAGAAATAAAATTTCCACATGTTTTTTTGTAAAATATATTTTAGTCACAAAGTAATATTCTATACATAAAATGTGTACACAAAATTTTTTGGGAGCGTTTTTTATCATTGTCTTTATTATAAATCTTATTTCGCATAATATAGTAGAACAAAAAGAAAAATCTACATCCAAAGATGCAAGAATTGTACACAGTCTTTAAAGAAAAGCCAATGACGATTCCTCGATGGTGAGCGAAGGCACGTTATATGAGACAGGTACTGATGGATTTTTATAAGCCACCCAGTGTAGAACATCATTACCAGATATGTGGTTAGGTAACTACATACTTGGTAATGGTAACTAGTTACTTTTGTTATTACATTTCTTATTACCTTTATATGGCGATGTCGCGAAAAATAATGAGTTGTCGTTACACACCAGCATACGAAAAATCAAAAAATATATCGTTACCTATGTGCTTACCAGTACTGACAAAAATAATGAGTCTAAAAATAGATTTTCTAAAAAATAAATTATATAAAAAAAATATTTTTTATTGTATTTTTTTTTTAAATAAAATTTGCTGGTGCGGGAATCGAACCTGGGTCTACAGATTGCCAGTCAACAGCTCTACCATCTGAACTATATCGACATGTAATATTTAATAGATAAAAACACAATTGACCTGCTGCACACAAGTAAGCTTACTCGCCAACATACAAAAAATCAAAAAATATGTGGTTACATATATCCTTACCAATGTTTAAAAAATATTGAGTCTAAAAATAGATTTCAAAAAACTTTCAAAAAAATCTAAAAAATTATTTTCTATTTGAAATAATGATAAAAATAAGTAATTATCAGTAACTCATTATTATATGTTTTAAAATAATACAGAAGTTAAGTGGGTGTCATTACTGGTAGTCCAAAAAATAATGATATGTCATTACCGTTTCTACACTGGGCATAAAAGTAAACAATGTATAAAAAAATTAAAAACAAATACAAAACAAATTAAAAAATATAAGTAACTAGCGGGCGCAGCCCGCTACGTTGTTAGCGTGCCTTAAAGTTTAGGGGGGGAGGGGGAGGGGTGGCTGCGCCCCCGACAATTTTTTTTAAATTCGCTTTTTATTTAAAGTACAGTTTTTATATAGTAAAAGCCTTCACCCAGTCACCACAAATAAATAATTCTGCACAACAATGGTTTAAAATAAATAAATAAATATTTGATCACTTTTTCTCATGAAAGTGGATTGTTAGTAATGAATCCATAATAAATTGCAATATACGTGTGTATGTTAAGATAATTTGGTAAAGTGCGAACTTAGGTAGATAGACCCGTAAGTAGTTTTATTCATTTGTGTTTTGAATGAAAATAAATAACGTAAAGCAGGGTTGTTAGCGTGCCTTAAAGTTTTTTTTTTTTAATCCAGATTATGTAAAGGTAGACCTGGCAATTCAAGTAAATTCACAAATTCAGTTGGAAATTTTACTGCGTCGTTTCTTCCACCGGTGCTTCGTTACATGAAGTTTAAATATCGGAATATATAAGTTCCATTTCTTTTCTAAGGTTTTTTCTCTTTTAGAAAATTTGTTTAACTTTTTGGAGAGTATGTTTCAATGCTACATAGGTTTCATATTCCGTGGATAGTGTTTGAACAGGTAATTCCCTCTTCCAATCCATTTGCATTGTCTATAATTTCAATTCCACTCGTTCAACGTTTATATCCATTTCATTCCACTTGTGTAGTGTTTCAATTCCACTCGTTTCCTATTTAGTTTCTTAATTTTAGTGTTCCATATACACTTGTTCTTTAAGTTTTCCAAAAATTCCGTCTTAGAGGACGTCTGCGTTGGAGGAGGAACCTACTACATACATAATTTTAGGTCTCTATATCCAGCAGTTTGGCCAGGCTATCAAGGAGGAAGTTTTTTCCCTTTTTACCCCTCCCGGTATGAATTTTCAAAAATACCGTCTTAGGGGACGTCTACGTTGGAGAAGGAACCCAAATACCGAATTTAAGCTCCCTAGATCCAGCAGTTTGGCCAGGCCGTTAAGGGGGAGACTTTTCCTGTTTTTGACCCTACCTGTGGAAAATTCCAAAAATCTCATCTTAGCGGATGTCTACAATAGAGGAGGAACTTTAATACCAAATTTCAACTTCCTACCTCCAGCGGTTTGGGCAGGCCTTCAAGCGGCACTTTTCGCTTCATTAATCCCCATTTTTGCAATGTCCCTGTTCAAAAAGCACCTTCCCGGTAAGTGAGCCCATACTCCAAGTAACATATGTTTTACATTTCAGGTTTCTAGCCAACTTTTACTATTTGTGCCCCTCTGGGTAGGAATTTCCGAAAATCCATCGACAGGGAATTTCAGCTTCCTAGTTCCAGCAGTTTGAGCAGGCTGTCAAGGGGGACACTTTTTCTTTTTTTGTCCCTCCCGGTTGGAATTAGGCTGGAAGAGGAACCTAAGTACCGAATTTCAGCTTCCTAGTTCCAGCAGTTTGGACAGGTCGTTAAGGGGCCACTTTCCCTTTTTGAGCCCCCATTTTATAACGACCCTGTCCAAAATTCAAAAAAGTATCTTTCTAATAAGTTAGCCCTTACTCCAGGGACCCACATTTTAAGTTTCAGGTTTCTAGCCGAAGGGGTTTTTACATGCCCCCAAGGTGAGGCTTTTCTTCTTTTTGCCCCTCCCTTTAGGAATTTACAAAAATTCCATCTTCGCGGCTATCTGCGATGGATGAGGAACATTCATACCAAATTTCAACTGCATTGCCTTAGCGGTTTGGGCAGGCCGTTAGTGGGGACATTTTTCCCTTTCAACCACCATTTTTACTATGTTCCTGTTCCAAAATAGAACAATTACGTTACCGGGGAGTTAGTCCTACTCCAAGGAATACATATTTAAAATTTTAGGTTGGCCAAAAGGGATTGGGCAAGCCGTCAAGGAGGAGAATTTTCCCCTTATTTCCCGATAGGAATTTCAAAAATTTCGTCTAAGCGGACGCCTACACAGAAGGAAGAACTCACATTCCGAATTTGCTTTTGGGATATCCTATAGGGAATTAGTCGATGTCTACTACAGTGGAGGAACCTTTATACCAAATTTCAACTTCTTACCTCCAGGGGTTTGGGCAGGCACTTTTCCAATTTGTGAGACTGTTTATTGGGAGACTTTTCCCCTTTTTGCCCGTTCCGGTAGGAATTTCCAAAAATCCCGTCTTAGCGCACGTCTATGCCGAATATCAAGAAACCTTGTTTTAGTGGAGATATCCGTGGGGGGAGGAAAAACGTACTTTTTTTGGAAAAACGTACTGTTTTTGGAAAAAGGTACTTTTTTTGGAAAAAGGTACTTTTTTTTGGAAAAAGGTACTTTTTTTGGAAAAAGGTACTTTTTTTGGAAAAAGGTATTTTTTTTGGGAAAAGGTACTTTTTTTGAAAAAAGGTACTTTTTTGGAAAAAGCTACTTTTTTTGAAAAAAGGTACTTTTTTTGGAAAAAGGTACGTTTTTGGAAAAACGTACTTTTTTTTGAAAAAAGTCCTCTCGATAATGCCCCTCCCGATAAGAATTTCCAAAAATGCCGTCTCAACGGACGTCTACACCGGTCGAGGAACCTACATACCAAATTTCAACTTCATAGCTCCAGCAGTTTGAGCAGGCCGTCAAGGAGGAGACTTTTTCCCCTTTTTGCCCGTCCCTGTAAAAATTTCCAAAATTCCCGTCTTGGTGGATGTCTACGATAGTGGAGGAACCCTTATACCAAATTTCAACTTCCTACCTCCAGCGGTTTGGGCAGGCCGTCAAGGGGGGCCTTTTTCCCCTTTTTAACCCCCATTTTTACAACGTCCCTGTCCAAAATTCCAGAAAGTACTTTCCAGAAAAGTTAGCCCATACTCCAAGGAACACATATCTTAAATTTCAGCTTTCTAGCCAAATGGGTTTTGGCAGGCCGCCAAGGGGGAGACTTTTCCCCTTTTTGCCGGTTTCGGTTGGAATTTCCAAAAATCCCGTCTTAGCGGACGTCTACGCCGAAAGAGGAACCTACATACCAAATTTCAACTTCCTAGCTTCAGCGGTTTGGGCTGGGCGATGTTGAGTCAGTCAGTCATTCAGTCAGTCAGTCAGTCAGTCACGTTATTCTTTTATATATAGAGATAAAGGATTTTGTCCGAAATGAAATGTCTAATAAATTTTCTACCATCGTTTTTAAGAATATTTGGGTTAATATATAAAATACTCTTTATCCGATTCTTCCCAAATTTGGCGCACGTGTAGAGATATAAATTTTGTTCACACACGGTTTTTTGAAATTTTGCTGTTTTTTTAGCGTAAAATTAAAACCCTGACTTCAAAATCGGCTGCCACTGTACAGTCAAGGTTGGTTAACCGATTTCGATCCGGGTTTTTTTCTTTCGTAGGCAACAAAAACTCTAGTCCTTATCGTGGCCCTTTTTTTGAATTTTGGTCAAATAAATTTTATATCTCCGAGCAAATGAGTTTTTTCTTGCCTTTTTTGGAATATTTAAGTTTGTGTGGCAACTTTGTTAAAAAAAAATTGAAGAAGTAAATATTAGGCCACGATAAGGAATTTATCTGGGATTAAGAATCATTTTACATTTTTCGATAATTAATGAAGGCTGCACAGTGGCAGCCGATTTTGCCTTTCTTAAAAAAGACCAGTAATGAAGTGGCAACTCTGGCGATTTTGGCTGGGGAAATATAAAACTGATATTTTTTAAAAATACTACAATAACATGATTTTTAAACAAAAAAATAAAATATTAAAAATATTGTTAATTGAATTTTTGACAACCGTTGAAATATGCCCTTTAAAATGCAGTAAAAATGTGTAAGCAGTAAAAAGGATTACTGCTTCCTTACTGCTACTTTTACCGCTTCTAAAAATGTATAGCTTCGTAAACAGCATTAATGAAAGGCCTAAGTTGTTTAATTGTTTACGTCGCTTTTTGATGTGCTTTTCAAAAAGGCATGAAATGAGCAATACATTTTGATTGCTTAAATATTTTTGCGATTCTTTTATCAACACTTTTTAAAATGCCGAAAAACGGTATTTGATGAAAATAAGAGGTTTTACTAAAAATAAGACGCATTTTCTCGGAAATATGCAGGAATATTGTGCTTTTGAGAAGGCATGATTTTAAATAGCTGAAAAGCTTTATAATATGTACTTCCGAGAAGGCATGAATTATCGACATTTTAAAGGAAAAACAGGAGTACTAATTAAAAGCGATGAATTCATGCCGTTTCGGATCTCAAAACAAGTGCTTTCACGCGAGCTATCTCGAACAAAAATCAGGCATGATATCATCAATAATGCAATCGCTTCACTGCTCAACTTTCCCTGACAAAACTGCTTCCAAGCAAGCAGTAATTTCTGCTGGGTACAGTATTTACCCCCTTAATGTAACTAAAATTAAACATAAAAAATGAATAAGCAAGTGTATTTATTTTTTTGACCATATGTGCAAATATTTAAATTGTTTGAGTTTTCCTTCAAAAAATGTATGTATCTAATATCTTAAAAATAACTCGTAGAACTATAAAATTTAGTTTAGAGTTCACATACATTAATGACCCTTAAATGAGGGTTTCTTGTTTCAACTGTTGCAATATTAGTGGCGTCAGTTTACTTTTTTTTAAGCAAAAACATCAATGAACAAAATTAATTATGAATAGGCTAATAGGTTTAATTTTGTTTGGCACAGCAGATGCAACTATTTCCAGCAGTTACATACAGTGTTACCATAAAGAAGCCCTACCTCTTTTAACTTCTACAATCCATCTTCCATTCCTCTACCTAAGACAGCAATAAGGTTATTATTAATTGATTGGTGATAATACCTGAGTTTCGGTGCACTTTGACAAAAAAAAAAAAAAAAAATTCACATAAACACCGTACAATAAGTTGATCATTTCTACACTCAAAAAAATAAGTTAGTAGAAAAATTAGTAAAACGTCTTGTATATCAAGTGTACTAGTTTTCAGCAATTTTTTTGCTGAAATTCCGTTTTCAGCAAAAATTTTAGTTGTATTTTTTTAGCACTAAACTAATTTTGAACTAATGTTTTACTAATTTATTTTGCTACAAAAATTGTGCTGATAACCGCATTCATAGATAGACAAGATGTAGATGTCGCAGCTTGTCTGGAAACGGAAATGACAAAAAAAGAAAAACTACTTGCACATATTCTATATTTAAATTTTCAGCAAATAAATTAACTAAAGTAAAATTTCGCTACAAGTTTTTTGAGTTTTTTCAGTCTACTAATATTCAGCAAAAAGTTTAGTGATTTTAGCAAGAATTTTTTTTATTTGCAATCGACTAAGTGTTAGCAAAACTTTTGCTGAAGATTACTATTTTTTTGGTAAAAATCAGCTCGCTGATTTTCAGCAAACCTTTTGCTGAAATTACCAACTTTTTTGCAAGCACGCTCCTGACTAAAAATTTGCTGACACAGCAACATTTTTTGCTGACTTTACTGACTTTTTTTTGAGTGTAGGGGTCGTACTATTTACAGTACAGGGTTTTCTCTTTTGTTGTCATCATTAAAATTTGTGACCAACCTAAATTATCCTAACATACGTTGTTTTTTTCTCTTCCTTGTTTTAATACATTTTGTGTTTTTGTTTTCTTTGTCATATTATACCATTTAGAATGTGTTGTTATATACATTTCCTTCATTATTTCCATTTCTTTTGTGTGACATATTCGTGCAAATGTCATAAAATAGACAGACATACAGTCAGTGGTGTCAGACCTTTTTGGTCAAAAATTGTCAAAAATGTAAAAATAAATCGTCAAAATCATCAATAATTTTTAGAAAAATCGTCAAGAAATCGTCATCAGTTAAATATTATAAAAACATTGGTTCAATTTTTTTAATTTTAACTGCTTACCTCTATATTACAGCCCTTAAGAGTTTATAAATTCGATTTATATGTAACGCAGCTTTTATAAATTCGAGTTACTATATATAACTCGACGTTATTTTTTGCTTCATCTGAAAAAATGAGTTATTTATGCTATAATTAATTACATATAAAACACCTCATCATGTGTTATGCGGTTAAAATCATCATAAATAATTTATATAGACTTTAAGTTCGTGATTCCGAACTCTTCTTAAAACTGTCAGTCACGTCATAATTGTTCTGTGATTTAGACATAAGCCAATACAGTGTGTTTCGGAATTTTTAACAGTGATTTTCTAAAAAATTTGAAATAATTTGAGACATTTGAAAAACAGATTTATAATCAGCTTGCCTAAATCTATGACAGTTTAAATCCCTGCAAAAAATTCATTTTGTAAAGCTGTGTAAATTAAAAATAAACCTAGCTCCAACTTTTGTTTGTTAATTGTTTTCAACCACGAATTTATATTTCCACTCACCACACGACGAGTATTGCGAATTCCAAAAAGACGATTCGAAAAGAATAATTTGCGGTTTTTTCAACGCTTTTCCTATAATTTTGCTTAAAATTCGTTAAAAAGTAAGCAATTTTCCTAAATCGTCAAAACATGTGGAGTTTTTATTCAAAAATAGTCAATCGTCATTTGTAAAATTTTGATTTAAAAAATCGTCAAAATGACGTAAAATCGTCACAGCTGACACCACTGCATACAGTGTTGCTTGTTTGCTTCGTTGTTTTCGTTATTATTGAGAACAAAACCCGTGAAATGATGAATTTTCATTAATGTTTGTCTAATTTGTTGGGCAGATGATTTTAATACACCATAATCCTTGTATTCTAATGTCAGTGCCTGTGAAAATCTCTTTTTAGAAAAACATACAAAAACTCACATAGTTAAGCCACTACAAAAAGAAAAACCATGTCCGGTACTATACATACGATACATATCGATGGTCATTAGTTGACAACACCTTATTAACAATGAAAATAATGATGCCAAATAGGTTCATTGTGATAGAGAAACTGTTTGAGCAAACTTAAAATTGAATTTAACTGTCCGTTACGGCATCAACTTATGATCATCGATATGATATATTCAATACATACTATTTTCATCATATAATACATAAAATACCATAGAAATGTTCATGTTCGTAACAACAACAACAACATTCTTTATTAATTAGGGACTGTCATGTTTTTGGAATCAACAGTGCCACAAATCCATAATTTGTTTCAAAAAAACTTTTTTTCAAACTAGTATTTGTATGTTTGTCCGTATATATTATGCGAGCATATTTGTTAAACCAACTGTGAAACATTGTACATAATATTTGTTAGTATGTTTGTAGTGTATAGTATTCCTCTCCACAGTTGTTGTAGTTATTAATGTCCATGTTTCATAATGAAATTTGACATGTTTCTTTAATATTAAAAGCAAAAAAGAAAACTTCTGTGATTCATAATGAGTCATATATGGAAAAACTGAAGAAGACCTTTTCAATCATGTTAACACATACATAAATAACACTCCATTCATATAAGGGGATTTCTAACACCACTCAAAACTAATATTGTTAATAAAAATGTTAATTGAAAACGATTTTTGAAATACTTAAAATAATTGATTACAAATTTAGTTGGGTTGTGTGTAGGTATACAAATAGGTCATTGTGAAAAGTTTGTAAATAAAAATCAAAATTTGTTCATTTTTAGTTTTAAGTTTCTTTCGAAACTTCTGTTATTATCTTTACAATGATCTGATTTTTCATAAGCATAATATTCTAAATTGGGTAAGGGACAATCTATAATGATTTCTGTTGTGTTTAATTGGAAAACTGTTAGTCCAAGACCACCACTATTGCCCTAATAAAAAAAATCATATACAGCTATGGACATGGAAATAGGACACTTTTATGTGTTAAGAAACATAATTATTTATTTTGAAAAATAACACAAAAATAAAATTTTTTATTTCATATACGGGAAGTGTTATTATTGATGATTGTAATTCATTCTTTATTTAAATAAAAATCCTTCAACTATTTTATATATATTGGTAAATATGTATAAACTAATAAAAATACCTCGACTTCTAAATAGGACACATTTTATATTTTTACAAAAAACCGTTAGCGTTAATATTACACTAATATTTTGTGCTGTATCCATTATTATCAATAACCGCTTCGCATCTTCTTTGCATACATACTCTCAACTAATCTCTGGTATCTTTCTTTTGGTATAGAATACCAGGCTTCTTGAATACCAGCCCAAAGTTCGGTGGAATTTTTGTAATTGTTTTGCGAAACTTTTGTTTTTACATCATTCCATAGATTTTCTATTGGATTAAGATCCGGACTTTGGGCTGGCCAGTCCAAAGCCTTAATTTGTTCTTGTAAAAACCAATCCTTCTCTATGTTCGACGAATGCTTCGGATCATTGTCTTGCATAAAGATCCACTTAACTGGCATATTTTTCATAGGCAAATGGCTCCATAACATTCTTAAGAATGCTCAAATATTGAAACCTGTCCATTTTGTCCTCTACTTTTACGATAGACCCAACACCACGCCAGGAAAAAGCCCAACATACCATAATATTACCCCCACCGTGTTTGAAGGTCTTCTGAGTGTACTTAATGTTTAAAGCCTGGTTTTTTGGAAGGTGTAAAAATGTTCTACCATCTAGTCCGACACGATTTACCTTCGTTTTATCGCACATTTTTCCAAAAGGACAACTCATTTCCTTTGTGGATTTTGGCAAAATGAATACGTTTCTTAATATTTTTTCTTGAAAGAAGAGGCTTCTTTCTACTTATTCGCCCAAATTAGTTTGCTTCATTCAGTCTTCTTCTTACTAACCTGTCTGACACTTGAACGTTGAATTTTTCCCTGATTTCATTATTTATTTGACGGGAGGACATAAAAGGGTTGAGTTTGCTTTTGCGTACCATAGTCCTGTCCATATAAGTTGTAGTTTTACGACGGATTGGCTTACGTTCTTTATTTTGCGTATGATATTTCTTGTCGGCAGCACGTAGACGAATAGCATTGTATACCATATTTCGCGAACACTTTAGTATTTTAGTAATTTCAGTTGGAGATTTCATCTCGTTGTGGAATTGAGTTATAAGTCTTCGTTTTTCTGGATTACAATGTTTTCTACGTCTCATATTGGTACAATTAGAAAAGAATTCTTATTTCAAACGCAAATTATAAAAAGAAAATTATTACTAAGTGCATCGAGTAAAATTTTGACAATTATTGCAAGTTTCCTATTTTTATGTCCAAGTCAAATATGAACAAAGTAAAGTAATTTTGTTGTAAATATTTGCATGTTTTAAATATTGCAAAGTTTTATATATAATCTGAGACTACCTGATTACAGTTTACTATGATAGAAAAGAAATATAATTATTGCTTTATAATTATTAAGAGAAATGCATGAAGATAATTTTGTATGAAGTGTCCTATTTCTATGTCCATAGCTGTACGTACAAACAAGTGATAAAACTGAAAGTAGAAGAGGTCCAGAGGAAAGCAGTTCCTTTAAACCGAAAACTTCGATGGGAGTAGTTTAAAATATTAGTATATGATACTCATCCATTTTCTGACTTCTGCACCCAGAAAACAGATTCGGTGCTGACAAGCCAATTTGTTGCTAATCCAATGCGCTCTACGGAGCTCTTTTGGAACTAGTATCCTGGGAATCGATGTAGAACTCATGTGTAACTAGTGCTCAATCGCTAGTTTACAAAATATACTAAAGAAATATGTAGGTAAAATGGTAAATATGATTCCTTTGCATGGATTCTTGAACTAAATGCACCATCACTAGTTCCATGGGTGCTGTTGGAGAATATGTAGTTACTCCCTGAGAAGTAGTTCTAGAACTAGTAATTTTATACATTTTTTGTCAATACAAAATAAAGCTGATTTGAGAGGAGCTGCTAATTACTGCTTCGTTTTGACACTCATTTCGTTACGTAAAATCAAAACATTTAGAGGAGAACTTAAACTATCAATAAAAGAAACAAAAGCAAGTCTTTAGGTCGTCAAATTTTTGCTGGGTCGTGACCTATTGGTTATAATCGCACCGCTTATGCACAGGCAATAACTTAGGCGAAGTGTGTGTTATTCTCGGGATTAAACACCATTTGGAACCTAAAGCCAACTACAGCTCACTTAAATGCGGACATAAGCAGAACAACCTTTTATCAGGCCATTTCTTCTGTAAAACAAATTAAATAATTGATGGAACGAAGGATTCGGAATTCTAATTGCTGCTCTACTAATGTTCTGAACGAAGGTGGACTTCAACATTCCTCTCCCATATAAATCGGACGTTTTTAGTAAACGATTTAGCGCCTTCTTTTTGGGAAGTTCTTTATCATCATTATTAAAATATTATACATCGTGAAAGTTTAAAATAACTGAGAGATCTTTCTCAAAATATCAATATGGTACATCTACGGGGTATATACCTTATAGAGAAACTATGCTACTCACGGTTCTCATTAGCGGATTCCCACCAAACTCGGGCAAAGAGCAACGATACATCCTATTAACTTTAGCTTCTGCTAGGTATAATATATTGCGTAATAAATAGTTCCGACTTTACATTCATTGGTTAACAGAAACTTGGAAGAAATATGTTACATAGTTCTATCTTCTACATTCTACTAAAGCATCATTTTCTGTTGTGCCGTTCATAACCACAATAAATTTTTAATAAGACATTGTTGTATATTTTTTATTTAACTGCCGATTGTCCATTTATGAAGAAAAACAGAATATCACATTCTCTTCTAATTACACATTATTTTCCACAATAAAATGTAACTAACAATACAACATACAACTTAGTGCCACAAATCAAGAGAAAGCCTTCAAAGGAAATTGCTGCACACTGCACACACAACACAAGTACATTATGATACATGTTGGTGTTTTTCTTTATTTTTGTTGACGGTAATGGCCTTCTGCGATTACAACTACTTAACTTGGCTAGTATGAACAAACGAACGATGGATGCAATGATGAACAAAAGAAAAGAAAAAAAAAAAATAAGGCATAAAGATGAGAGCAACTTTAATTGTGCTCTACTAGTCAAACCGGTTGTTATTATTATTTGCGATGCATTTGTACATGTAGCTGGTGTATTTTTGAGATCCACAACATAGCTACTGATGTGCAATTGGGCCAAATGCTTTAACATTATTCACAAAAAACGATAAAAGCAGCAGCAACTGAAGCAAAAAAAAAAAAGAATTCCCACCAAAGAAGATGGCAGACAAAGATAGCAGCGACAAAGTCAAACAAGCAGTCAGTTTAGGTAGTAAAGTTGGCAGTCAGTCAGTTAGTCAAGTCACTCCACTGCCTTCTTGAGGCAGTTACTAGCTAGCTAGCCAGTCATCCAACCAGCCAGGCAGTCATCCAGGCATTCAGCCATTCAGACATTTTTTATATAACGTATGTTATAGAGTATCATTTCAACGTTTTTTTCGCCATATTTCCTAAGTTGCTATATTTTTCTTAGTTGGCTGCTGACTTGCTACGTTGGATGGTTGGTTGGATTGCGAAAAAAGGGTTGCTGCTGTGGGATCTTTTGTTGATCCGCATTTAGAAGACGAAGAAGACCGGTAACCGGATAGTGCCAGCATGTTACAAAATATGTACAAGTTGCAGCATGAACGAAAGAAACCAGTTTCAAGTCTACACACAACATTGTCGCAAGTTGTTTTTTTTTTACTTATTAAACTGCATTCCTTCACTGTTGTAAATGTTCATTAGATTTATTGTGTTCATACCACCGAATGTTTGTTAAGTCAAACGAAATAAATTGTTTTAACAATTTTAAATCAATTTTTAGGATTTTTTAAGTTCATTATAGGATTGGGTTGCAACTTGCAATATACAGAAAAAAATTGGAATTTTGCTATGCTCTGGAATTTTTAGAGAATATTCTTAGTTGAAAGTGACAAAGTTAACAATGGGATAGTGACAATTCATATCCCTTCATAATGTGACAGTTAATAAGAATTCTGTATTCAAATTAAACAATAAGAGAAAATATCAAGGAAAATACTTTGTGGCTTTTCCTTCTGCCCTAAATTAGAATATTTGAATCCACGGATATTGCTAGTTTGGTTAAAGGATGTTGAACCTAGATTGATTTCAATGACTTAGTGGATATTGGTTGTATATATTAAATATACAAAATGTTTAACTTTATTTGGCAGTATACATTTACCAAAGGCTTAGTGGTGCCACATTGAAAAACTTACCTTGACGAGCTGGGTTGTTTTTTTTTTTGGAAACGACATAAATATGCGCAAATATGTGTATATCGGAAATATTAACGTAATCGCGGCACAGGATTATTACAATCTTTCATTGAAGTGATGTTACCAATCCTGGAATATTCAGGATAATGGAAATGAAGTAGAAATTAACAAAATTTTATGACAGGGATATATGGACCAGCCAATCCTGGAAGCCTGAAGAGGGGGCTCAGCTATAGTTCACTGATGGCTGGAAACAGGCTAATGGTGACACGGGTGCAGGTGTCTTTGGTTAAGGTTTCAAGGGTTCCAACGTGCTCTACCAATGGGCAAATACCCTTCTGTCTTTCAGGCGGAGATTTTCGTCATGTGGGATACCCGGGGGTACGCTAGTGAAAAACTCAGGCTTTGCAGAGAGACTGAGTTTGCTAGGCATGGGAAACTTTTACTGGCCAAAGACAGGCCAAAAGATTTATTTCTTTGTCCGGCGGAGTACCAAGGCGACTATTGCCACTCGACAGGGGTAACGTTAGGACCCTGACGGGATACTTAACTGGGCACTGTGGGCTCAGGTACCACATTCAAAAACAGGGTCGGTCGGACACTGATGTTTGCAGATTTGGAGAGCTGAAAGGTGAGACATCGGAGCATATTCTCTGCGAATGTCCGAGACTGTGTGACAGGAGACTCAGATTTCTGGGTGATCATTTCGTGTCATCTTCGGACGTTTGGGAAAATTCTCCTAACAGGATTATTGACTTTATTGGTAGACTGAATCTCTAGGAAACTCTAGGCAGCACAAAAGATCTATATTGGTCGCGGTGCGTAGTGCCTTCATATCTAAACTCATCTAAATGGAGGGAAATGATACGGGCCATCTGGCTAATTATGAAACATTTTTCAATCATAACCTTCAAATTAAAATAGGGACTATGGCGAACATAAATTTGGTCATAGTCCCCAGATAAAAATGGATATATTCCATATGGGCTTTAAGACTGCTTTTTCAAAAGGAAATAATCTCCATTATGGGGATAGTCGTAATAGTTAAGTTTTTGAGTAGCCGTCCTGCGGCAGGTCTCTGGATCTTTTTTTACCGTCTGGTATGACTGAAGGCAGCTTCGTTGAGTAAAGGTCTTCGGCCAGGCTAACATATATTCTCTCTATGTGATATGTCCAAAGCCAACTTCGCTGAGGAAAGGTTTTCAGCGTACCCGGCATTCGTCCAGGCTCAGGGTTTTTCGTGTGTGGAATATCGAAAGAAGTCTTCGCTGAAGCAAGCATTTTTGCATAGCGTCCTCCTGCTGGAAAATGAGGTTCCCATTGGAACTTTGATGATTTTGTTAACGGTCATAGACTCCATTTTGGTTTGGGCGTTATGGCTGAGAAATTTCCGGTCAGAATGGGGATAATGTCCGTGGGGTTTATGGCTTGTCTCTAAAATTATGTTCTGTTACTTTTTTATTTTTATTTTTACAACAGGCAAATACTCAGAGGATGTCATCTATAAATTCAATGACTTAAGTTAGTAACCCGAAAATACGGCTTAGGAAGGTGCAAACAAGAGTATTATCTGTGGACGTTCTACTTAAATTTACAAATATCATATATGGTAGGGAAGACATTTGCGTTTGTTCCGTATGTGGAACAAACTCCCCGCAAATCCACTTACGAATAGTCGGACATTGCCCCCACGGACATAATCCTCCAACTGGATATTGTCATAATCCCCATGGCCATGATGAATGGCCGACGTTTGTTTAAGAGATGATGTATTCAGCTAAGACGGTGTTAGAAAAACCCCTGAGAAGAAAATTCTAGAAAGTTATTTTTTAGCGAAGCCTGTGTTGGAAATACCTCACAATAGAAAACGTCTAAGCACTGCCCAAGGTCTGCTACATAGCAAGGCATTTTTTTAACGAAGTCGGCGTTGGAAATACGCCAGAGCGCAAAACCACGAGGGCCGTCCGAAGGCAGCCTACATAAAAAGGCATTTTGTGATCATCTTAAACTATAAGTTATTTATTCTGTAAAATTTTATATACTTTCAATTAGAGTTGAGATGAGTTTATCCTTTTTATATCCAAATATTTTGCACATGTTTTTGGGCCGTATTTTATTAAGAAATGCAAATTTTAATTTAAATCGCTTGATATTTAGACACCCTAACCTATAAATTTCTATTTTTGCACTCTGGGTATCCTGTAATTCACCTTTAATATGTCAGTTTTAAGTTAACTATGTATAAAAACCAGCGATTTTCACCAAATTATGATTAATCAAATCAGAAAAATCTCTTAATTTATTATTGAACCCAAAATTTTACTTATATTTTAAAACTGTTTCATACAACCAGAAAACAGTCTCAGTTGCGGCCACCGAATTTGTTGCTAATCGAATTTGTGCGGTTACGACAACTATCTTTATATTAAATTATATTTTTCATTATATTAAATTATATTTTTCATCATTAATATTATGTTCCACATAAATATTATTATGTTCCACTAAGTTTTATTGAAATAAAAAAACTTTTTTTGAGTTTTCTGGTATTGAACTCGGCTATTCAGGTTAATAGTTCACACTCTTACCCACTGCGCCACAACTACTTTTCATTTTCTTAGCAATATTTGCTGTTTATACATATGAATATTTTATTTTCATTAAAAAAAACATCGAAATTTTTGTCTTTTCCGGGATTCGAACTCGGAAATCCGGCGTACAGGGCGAAAGTTAGCCTCTACACCACAAACACTTATTAATCTTAATGTCTAATTTTGAATTTATATGTTTTGTTTGGAAAACAAATATAGTAAAAAATTCGTTTACCAATACCAATGAATAGTTGTGTGTGTTATCAATACAATCCAAAATTCGGTTGGTTCTACAGGAACTCGATTTTACGGTCATATTTGATTACGATATTTGTAGTTACCACTTTCGAATATTGTAAACTTTTTAATAAATGTTAAAGATAACACCAATTTTCTAGTATATTCACTAAACAAATGGCTGCTTCTACTGTACCGAATTACTAAATCGATATTAATTTTAAAATTGATTGGAGATACCAATAATTTGTTTAAAGGATTGTTTTTTAGTTCATTTTCCCTGTTTTTAATGCCTAGTAAAATATTTTTGGTATAGTACTCAATTATAGGTAACTCCAAATAAAATAACGTCCTGGCAAATTCATTTTAATGGTTTTGATCGAATTCCAACCAAACTTTTTTCTGGGTGTATTAATAACGTTTTAATTCAAAACAGCGTTACAGACATTACTTGAAAAATTATTATAAAAATAATTTTTTCCCTCAGTCAAAATAACTAAAATTGTTTTTTTATATCTGAAATATTTTAAATTTTACCACGTTATTTGCTTCTCCTCTATGAAAAGTGATGTTACGTGGTTTTGCATTTTAACTGACGATATAATCTTTGTTTGAGAAGTTCGGTATAATTGCGATTGGACGATAATTATTGCGAACTTTCCAAGAAGTTAGAAAAATACCCTCATGGTGTGAAAGATTAAAAAAATTCCGGCCATGAGTTCCCTACTCGTAATACATCATAATTAGGGCAAGGAATTTCATGCACTTGAAAATAGAAAATATGCGCCTAAAAAATGCGACTAAAAAAGAGAAATATGTATTAAAAATATAAAAAATATGCACTAAAAACTATTATTTTTGCAAAAATAATGCTCTTAATAACTTAAAAATATATTTCATTTATTTATTTTGCAAACAGGCTTTTCCATAGGTCAATAAGGTTTTTAAGAATGTTTATTTTTAAAAATACTGAGACAAAAATAAATGTTTTGAACCAATATATGAAAATGTTTAAATTTTTTTATTTATCTACAAAATAAAAATGCTCCTTTAATGCACAAAATATACCTTTTTAATGCACAAAATATGCATTAAAAAAGCACCAAATATGCATTTGAAGTCAAAATATGCAAAAACATGTATTTTTGACAAAATATGTAAAAATATGCAACTACAAATCGATGCCATTTTGTTCTAAATTTAATGATTCGGCTAAATATTTAGTCCATATTAGTTTTGGACCAACGAGAAAAAACATGCATTTGCATGGAATTCCTTGCCCTAATCATAATTCTATCTTACCTACGAGTAGTGTGTTACTGATGTCGTAAATCATAACTACCCTCTTATCCCACCAAATACACCTAAGCCTTTATTGTTAACCACACTTATCAAGGTGTAAAATTCAATTTATCGAACAACCAACAAATAATAATTAAAACCTTAAAATTTATCTAAAGATCATAAATCAACTGAAGCTAAACCATTTAATGACCGCGTACAAAAAGCCAATTAAATATATAATATTTGTTTAGTAAACACTCAAATAATAACAACAAAATTCTCCGATTGGTAGACAAACAAAATATTAATTTACAAAAACATACATACTTCAAAGAGTAATTGATATGTTAAGGAAGATGAAGAAATTATTTACTAACCAACCAATCAATAATAACAAACATACATATTTAAACTGCCATAAGCAACATGTTTGTATTTACTCATATATTCTATTAATATTTTTTTTTCTCACTTCTACTAAATTGCACCAATTCTCTAGTTGTTTCCGGAGATAAAAAATTGAATTGAGAAATTCACAAGTTGTTATCCTAACATCTATTTATATAAAGGAAGAAGATGAAAAGGAAAAAAATAAAATGAAATATGAAAATAAATAAATAAAAATCATTGTCAAAAATGATAGGAAACATGAAAAAATAGATACGAATAAACATACATACATAAATGCATAAAATGTATGAAATGGAATAATACATATGAACTATGTATATGCATGTGTTTATGAGTATGCATGATTGTGTATATGCACTACTGCTGCCTAAATAAATATTGATTGAAAATTCATAAAGCCCCACAAAAACATACAAGCACACACACAACTCAATAGAGAAGTGAGAAAATAAATATTAATTTAAAAACTAATAAAACACTATTTTTTCCTGATCTATCATACATGTATAAATTATTTTCATTGTTTTTGTTATTTTTCATTTGACACACGTTTTGCTGAATATTAAAAGGTTTCTTCTTCATCACACACACTGAAAGAAATATCGTCATGATTTTATTGAATAATAAGAATTTATTTGTTAATGAAAGACGAAATGAATAATTTGAATTATGGATGTTTAATTAATTTATAGAAAATATATAATGCTTGTGGTTAGTGCTTAAAATTGCTGCAAAATACAAACATTTTAGAATCCATATTTCGGTTCAGGTTCCTTCGGAAAGTGAAATTAAACAATGCGTTTTAAGATCTTATGCTTTTATTATTCCAAGCCACAAACGGCTTTTCGTAACAAATGGATCCGATTGTTCACAACAAAAATGGCGCCCAACTTTATTATTTAAATAATTGTTTATTTGTGTTCTAAAATTTTGTGTACAATTTATATGCTCTCTAAGTTGCGAATCTAAATTGTAATTAAAATATTGTTTTGTGTTTTCTGAAATAAATTAACTGGTAAAGAAGTTGCAAATTTCGGTGCCAACACCCAGGAAACAGATTCAGTTTTGATAACCCCATTTGTAGTCAATCGCATGGTTCGGTTGTGGTAGCCGAATTTTTCAATGTGGTACAGAAAAGCAATTGCGACAAGGCTAATTTGACTGTGACAACGGAATTTCAGTTGTATCAAGAATAATTCGATAGCCGCAAACGAAAAATTCATTTGATGCAACTGAACCATTCGATTGGCAACCAGTGGGGTTGCAGCACCGAATCTGTTTTCTGGGTGAAGTAAAACAAGACCCATATGAAAATTCTTTTTATAGCACAATTTAAATCAAATCAACGTTATGGACTTAAGAAATACGTTTTTGGCTAAGATAAGCCGAAGTTGAAAATATTTGTTCGCAAAACGATTATAGTTCAGCATTTATTTGTTCAATTTATTACAGAAATGACGTTCAAGGTGCTCTAGTAATTAATTTGTAGTGGAGTGTATTCAACTAATCCATTGCGTCCAGAAGTCTAGTAAAATGCGTAGTTCAATGATGGCAAACTAAATTCCAATTAAAATATGACTAATTTATTTAAAGTTGAATATATTGGCCAAGCCCAGCCAAGCTTGCAGTTCATTTCATTACAAAAATGGCGCAAAACAAGGGTTGTCGTAGGTTCGGATACAATCTTTTTGATTTAAACAAAACTTCAAGGGTGTCAATTTGAGTGCCAAGAGAATCAATTGCCAAGTCAAAGTGTTTTAATACCCCGTTTAGGCAGAAAAGTTAATGTCGTAAAATCGGATTAACTGCTTAATCGAGCACTAAAATCCATTAAACCATAGTTTAATCTTTCTATTACCAGTTAATCCAACTTTTAATCTGTTTACTCTTTCTAAACGACTCTGTATTCATACTACTAAATGTATTGTATTTTATTTGAATCAATTTGCATAAATATTTATTCATTTTATAACTTCATAACTTAAATCAATGATTTATTATTTTCAAAATATAAATTCGCGAATTAGAGAATATAAAGATAATTCTCACGAATTATTTTTATATTTTTTGATTCGCGAATTGATGTCATTTTTTTAAATTTATAATGCCCAAAAAGTAGTATACACACACTTTTGAGTACGGAACGCTTTTGGGTTACCGAAGTAAAGTACGGAAAAAGCCATATTTTAAGCAATAATTTATCATTGTAACTCAAAACAGCGTAAAAGCGTTTCTGTACTGAAAATTGAGTGAAAATTGTTGTTGTTTAAGCTGTTTCAGATTGTTTGGGGTAATAATCGGTAATCGGCCAAATTATAGCCGATTACCGATTATTAGCCGATTGTGAGTCGGTCGGACACTATTAATGGCTAAAATTATTTCTCAAATCATAAAAAAACAATTTTAATTCGCAAATACAAAAAAAAAAAAATAATTCACGCGAATCTAAAAAATTAAAATTAATTCGCGAATCAAAAATAATTATTTTTTTTTATATTTTTATAAATTGAATTACGACTGATGATGAATTATTTTTTAAAGGCCGAAAGTAATCCATTTTTAGTTGAAATGAATCAATTCGTTTGATACTATGAAAAGAAACAACAAAAATCAGACTGATTCTTTGAATAAGTTATTGATTGAATAAAATAGGCAGTAATTCAATCAATAAAATGAGTTTTGCTAATCGATTCATACAAAATTGTATCAGATTTAAAAATCGAATTAAGGAATTATGTTTTTAAAGGTCTGACGAGTGGCAATTACATACATAAATTCAGATAAAAATTAACATTTAGACGCTGGCGCAAAAATATATATGTCGACAAATATTTTGCTAATGCCGACATTTTGCATGTTCATCATGTGCCGAATAGCCACCGGCCCCACCTTGGTATTTTAAACTGATAAAGTTAAACTTTTAACTGTTAAATTAGTCTTTTGACTGACTGCATTTGTAAACGATGCACATTAAAAAGTTGTATTAACTTTAATCAAGTAGATTAATTTCTCCGTATAAACGTACTATTACCCTCTAACGGGCTTATGCTGTTTTGCAATGAAAATTATATCATGTATTCAGCACAAAAAATAAATTCTAAATTCTTCGACAAAATTTTGTTTTGTTGCCAGTTTAAGAGCTTAATCACAACTCGGTCGGCTGATGACTGACGACAACAAAAGTCGCCGCGACGAATTTAAATTAAGCGACAATTGACCATCGGCATTTTTTGACGTTTAGAAAAAAGGAAAGCTGAACAAGAATTTTTGTGGTATTTGTTTTGTCAAATATTTTCAGCAATTCAGTAGTTTTACAATTAATTTTTTACGTTTTTTTATTTTGCTATACTTAATTTTGCTATTTGGCGACAAATTCTTTATTCTTATTTTCAATTATTTTTCTTCTGTCGAAAAAATGTATTTTATGTAAACAAATTACGAATTTTTGCAACTCTGATACGAATTTTTACAACTCCGTTGTGATAGGCAACAGTTTTTTTTTTAGCTAAAAATATGCCAAATTTTGACAAATATTTTGATTGTGTGTTAGTGTATTGTCGTGAAAATAGAATAGATCAATTACCACTCTTATAAAAAAAAGTTAGTACAAACGTCTTTTAAACGCGTTCTGGCTCAAATGAACAAAATCAGTTCATTTGTGTGTTATATTGTCTTAAAATTTAGGATTGAACTAATATTTTTGTAAATCCCATTTAGCATAACAATTACCTTCATCCGCATTTGAACTAAATTTGCATCCTAATTTTTCGTAATTTATGTTTCTTAATTTTACAAATTTTTCAGCTAATTTAAACCCCAATTATTTTCCAAAGTTTATATTTTTGTGTCTCTGCTATCAATATCACATAGAGATGGCGCTATATTTTCATAATTTTTTATTGTATAATCACAAAATGGCTTATATTTCGGAAACTAAGCGACCTATACTCCCAAAAATAAATATAGGCCTATCTCGGGACAGATCCGTAGAGCCCAAAAACCAAGACTGTAAGCGACATTTTAGCAGACATTTTCAGTTAAATCAGGAAACGTTTCTGTTGATTTAAGATAAAATTTCTTAGCTAAGTTAAAAGAATTGTCTGTAAATTTAGCAGTGTGTAAAATTTAGCTTACCTAAATTTATAGCAGACCATAATTCTCAACTTCATTGAAAATTCTGCTGGCACAAATATAGGTACTATTTTTTTTTTTTTTTTTTTTTTTTTAATTCAAATCAACTTTTATTTTAGCAGAATTTTGAACTATTTGTACGGGCTTTTTTATGAGTTTAGCTACTTATACCGAGTAGATTCAATGAATCCATTTTGGTCTAACATTCATTGGTTAAATTAACTCCTGCAGACAGTACTTCAAAGTGGGCTTACTTATAGAAATTTAAGGACTTTAATACTGTCTGCGACTCTTAAACTTGATCCAATGGCCATTCAAATTTTCGCTAACAGTCTACTTGTCGTAAGTAAGGTGACTCGAATGAAGTTACTCGACATCAATTTATGTAATTTTACGTAAAGTTTCTAAATATTACGTAAAATGACGTAAGGCTATGTACATACGTAACACGACGACTTTTGTGCATGCCATAAACCAAAATATATAACATTTTCATTCCTAACTTTGGATCCGCCAGACCAATTTTGCTTTTTTTTAATACCAAACAGCTACTGCGGAGTCAGACTAGTCAAAAACATATAAGATTAAGTGACAAGAACAACATTTTACAGGAGAAAGATTTTTTGGTCTTACAAAAGATCGATTTCAATTGCTTTTCCCGATCTTTCATGTTTGTTCCAAAAATACGAGGGTAACTGTTTATGTTGTAAGCCTTGGCCACTATAAACACTTGATATTTCCACTAGAAATCTTAACATTTTTGATCATGACCTTGCTTAGAACTTTTTGTCATTTCAGCATTATTTGTGTTGTTTATAAAAAATTGAAAGTCGTGTGTCAGCAAAAAATTGGCATAACACATGATAATTTACGGGCAATGATTTATTACGATTTTCGATGTGGATTATCTAGACAAGAGTGCATAGACAAATTAAATTCAACTCTTGGTGATTAAGCTGCATCCTTTGAAACTGTGAAACGCTGATATAACGAAATTAATCGTGGACGTCCGAAATCAGTTGTTGTGCCAGAAAACATTGATGCTGAGGAAAAACAGATAATGCAAGATCGTCATGTGTCATACTCTGAGATTGAGGCTACCTTAAATATAAGTTCCACCAGAATAAATAAAACATTGCGTCAAAATTTTGCCGTAAAAAAATTTTTTCTCGTTGGATTGCTCATAACTTTTCAACAGCTCAAAAAGATGCTCGGGTCGAGTTGTGTAAAGAAATGCTCAAGAAATACAATAGCGTTGCTTCAAAAAACGTGTATAAGGCTGCATTCACACCTAATACTTAAACATGTGTTTAGCTAAAACACGTAAAGGGTTTTTCAACAGGGACGCTACAAAAGTAGAAAGACAGGGACAGCAAACGACGCCATATTTCTTGCCGCTCTTTTGACATTTCTCTTCAGTAAGGTTCGCCATTTCATGATGGAAAGTTATACGAGCCAACAACGAGTCAAAATTATTAAAATTTACTACCGAAATTCGGAGTCAGTGGCCTCAACGTTAAGAGCGCTAAGTTCAATTTATGGTCGTCATAATCATCCTAGCAGATCAACAATTGAGCGTCTAGTGGAAAAATTTGAATCCACAGCCACAGTACAAAATGTTCCCGTACCAGTGAGACAAAGAAGTGCCCGTAGTGTCGAGAATATTGCTGCCGCTGATGCTTCAGTTGAAGAAAGCCCAAATGTGTCTCTCACACGTCGTTCTCAAGCGTTGGGCATCTCTGTGACGTCGTTGTGGCGAATTTTGCGAAAAGATCTTGGCCTACATCCTTACAAGATCAAATTGACGCAAGAACTGAAGCCGCTTGACCACCAGAAGCATCGTATGTTCGTGAATTGGGCTGAGCAACAACTTGAAAATGATTCGGATTTTCATTCATTCTGGCTGAATGGCTTCGTCAATAAACAAAATATGCGTTATTGGTCAGACAGCAATCCACACGTACTCCATGAGTCATCATTGCATTCCGAAAAAATTACGGTTTGGTGTGGTTTATGGGCCGGCGGCATCATTGGGCCTTACTTCTTCCGTGATGATCAAGACCGGCACGTTACTGTGAATGGGAATCGCTACCGTTCAATGATAACCGAATATTTTTGGCCCCAATTGGATGATATGGGCTTGGAGGACATGTGGTTCCAACAGGACGGCGCCACAAGCCACACAGCGAATGTCACAATCAATATATTGCAAACCTAGTTTGCAGAACGTGTTATATCACGAAATGGTCCAGTCGATTGGTCGCCTCGGTCGTGCGATTTGACGCCGTTAGACTATTTCCTGTGGGGATACGTCAAATCTATGGTCTATGCCAACAAGCCAGCGACGATTGATGAACTTCGTACGAATATCGAACGTGAAATTGCAGCAGTATCGGCCGATTTATGCTTGAAAACCGTCGAAAATTGGGTTCAGCGTCTGGACTTCTGCAAGCGTGCCCGTGGTGGCCATGCAAAAGAGATCGATTTCCATACATAATGGCATCGAACGTACGTTCACAGGAAGAAAGAATTTCATTGATATTTAAAACCGTTTTTGTTTTATTTAAAAAAACTTTTGTAGCGCTCTTATTGAAAAACCATTTATTTTAGCTCTTTATTCTACTACAACAGTTCTTTATTCTTTTACACTCGTTTTAGCTAAACACGTGTTTAAGATTTAGGTGTGAATGTCGTTTAAGATTGTTACGGGTGACGAATCATGGATCTGTGTGTATGAGCGAAATCCAACAAAAGTTTTTCACTTTCGCTGTTTTTTTTTTTAGAAAAACTGGTCATGTGGCAACAGTGCTGTTAGAAAAACGTAGAACAGTTAATTCTGTATTGAAAAACAATAGACATTTTCAATGACAAATTTCTGTTTTTCATTGCTTCGCTCAAAATATAAATAGTTATCGCCGTACCTCGTACTAGAGCTCTAAATTTAAATCGATTTATATAAAAAAAAAACAAACGAAAATTGAAAATTATGCCAGCTAAGCTTTTCTGAGGGTCAGGGCTTAATATTTAACCAGCCGAATGGAAATATTGTCCATTTCAAGTCTTTCTGAAATTTTACACAAAACAATTCACTAAAAAGTTAAAAAGTTAAACATATTTTGTAATTTTCTTTAACGCGTGCCATTGGTTTCTCTTTATTGTCTTAAATAGACGATCAATAATAAATAATATTTTTTTTTGTTTAATTTCTTTCTAACACTGAAATACAATATAAGTCGTGTGTGAGTCTAAAAATGATTTTAATCAGTTATGCATTAAACACATAGACGACTGCAGCTACATGACTACACGACTACAAATGCTGCTGGCTGCAATTGTAGTCGTGTAGTCAGCTACTTAATTTTTTTGAAAACGACAGCAACATAGTAAACAGATGATGCAAAAAATTTGTCGTTTTGATAAATGTTAATCTTTTTTGTTTTGTGCTTCTAAAATAATGGCTGAGGAATATTTTGTTAATTTGATAAGATCCATTTTTTTTACAAAACATCACAATAAAATTAGTTACAAATATAAATTAATGAAACCTTCAAACAATTGTAAAATATAAACAGCTGTTTCTTTAGTGTTCCCATAACGGTGATTTTTTAGTCAGAACTAGCGATTTTATATCGCCTCTAGCGGGAAAAATTGTCCTGTTTTACATATTTTGTTATATTGTCAACACTATTTTTGTTTTGTAGCCAACAAAAATAGAAATTATCCTAAGTTGACTACAGCGGCAAAAGTAGTCGTGTAGCCGTGTAGCTGTGTTGGTGTCAAAATAATCGTTTTCATATAAACGTGTGTATTTTATTTTTGACAGGCTGTAGTCGTGTAGCTGCAGTCGTCTATGTGTTTAATGCTTTATGAAGGGAATAATTTTACCAAACAACAAAAGAAGCAATAATAAAAACCAACAAAACAACAGAAAATAAAAATTAAAAAAAAGGTACTTTAACTGCCATAAAACAATGACTGGAATGGCATTAAGATTTGGATTTTGAAATGTGGTTTGGGTTGGTATGGCATTGCGGCAATGGTATTGTGTGGTTAGCGATAACATCAAAAATCAATTCGAAAAGACATAAAAAGCTGTATCATGCTTATTAATTCCAAATATCTAAAATATCTTTTAACTGAACACTTAAAATGAAAAAGTTATAACTTTTCATTTATGTTTAACTAATATTATATTGGATATATTAAATAAACCCTCGTTAGAGACAGACAAAAAAAAGCGAAAGCAACAAGTTTGTAATAGAAAACTGGGTGAAAATTTAAAAATGGAAATGAAAAACCACAGGGGTTTTTGGTTATTTTTTTTTCTTTTTTTCTATTTTTCTATAGTATCAGTTTCTGTAAAGATACCCGGATATAACAAGATGAAATGTTTTTTATCTTTAAAATCTTTTTCTCATAATTTTGTAATTTAAAACGGAAAGAATGGTGGTTTCACATCATATTTCTTCTACATTATTCAATAAAATTGTAATTTAAATTTTTTTTTAATTTATAGCGTTTTATTGATTTGCATTTAATGCAGATTTATATGATTTCTTGTAATCATTTAGAGTCGAAAAATATTAATGTATGCTGGTTTCTTATTCTAATTAAAAAGTTTCTGGTTTCTCTTTGTAACGCTCCCACCCTCTGTTGGCATCAAGTTTTCAAGTGTCAATTTTGTTGTATATTATTTAAATATAAATCATCTTTTTTAATGAGTGCATTTGTAATGTTTAAAGATTTTTCTTCATTTCTTCTATACACATTTCACATTATATACATTTTCGCTTACTTTATTTCTACTTCTTGTTTCTTTTCAGACTTAAATAAACACACTTGACATGTCTTCAAAATATATTTCACACTTTAAACGTTAAACGCAAGCCAGACCACCAAGTCATCATCAAGCCTCCTGCTCCTGTTCCTCCTCGTCATTATTATCATCATCAACAGCAGCCGCTATAGCATCATTGGTATTAGCACCTAAATAACATTTCTTTTTACTCTGAACATTAATGCCGTGTTTCGCATGAAGTTTGTTTGCTGTATCTCGTCCTCGCCGCCGTTTAGTAATACGCGCGTACTTTTTTTGTTGTTTTTGTGCAAGTTAATAAAGGAAATGAGTTGGTATTTAAAACCAATGGAGAATACTACCACAAATAAATGAAATTTTATGTTGCAAATTATCATCATCATAATAATAATTATCATTGCTATCATAATCAACGCCATCATTGTCCGTAACATCGTTAACATCGCATTAAATTAGAAATTGTTAAATATTTCTTCCCATTTTTATGAGTGTATGTGTAAAAGTGATGATTTACGCTAAAAAAGTAACATCTCAAATCTGTACAGTAAAAGTTTACGTTACAAGCACGTTTAACAAATATAAATTTATCAATTGTTGTGAAAGGAAATTCAAGTTTAACTTTTCGAAACAATAATTAGAAAAAATAAAATCTATAAATTCACCTTAGATAAAAGATATTATTAAGATCTAATGCTGTAGGAGTATACCCGAATTCGAATCGAGCATCGTTGTGTTTAATAATTCAGTAAACTATAATAATGGCGCCCAACGTTCGTGCATTCGAAGCAAGCTAATGTATTGTATTGACAACAGGAAAATAGTTTATGGGAATGGAGAAAATATAGAGTTGTGTTTAGGCATATTGGATTAGATTTTATCTGTATTATACTTTGGGGATCACTGGTGAGTACATGTTAGTACTTGAGGAAACTTAGAATAAGTTCTGGCAGAAAAATATTAGACACGGGAACTAAGCTATATTTTTTTTTAAAGTCAAACGGTGTGTTAAATCCGAATTTAACCTCAGAATTGCTTTTCAGACTTTCGAGCTTGAAATAAAAAAAAATATTTTAATTTTTTTTCACATTGGGATCTTGTACGTAATTTCAAAGTAAAATTCTAAAAAAGGCTTTAATAAAGATTTAAAAATGCTGTATAAAGAATTTAAAAAAGCATTTTAAAGGAATATTAGATTATTTGCAAATTATTGTGTTTATAATTTTTACAGAAAAAGGTTTAATCTTCTTCTTAACCTTAAACCTACTAAATTAAAATTGATAAAATGAATATTAATTACAATATTAATTGCAGCTGTCTGTATACCGTTAAATCTATTGACTAAATAAATAAATAAAATAAATAAAAACAATACTGTACTAAAATAGATTATGAAATTTGCCCTGTGGCAACCCGTCTCCAATATATACGCAAGATGCCTGATCTTGAACGTAAAAACCGTACGTCAGTTTTGCAAAATTTGTGAAAAAGGAGACACTTAGGAGATTGGAAGATAGGCAAAAATCTAAAAGTAGAATGTTTGTATGTGTCTGTATTTGATCACTTCTGAGTAAAAACCAATAACAGAAAGCTAAATAGGAAAGAAAAATATGAATTAGTTACATTGCATTCGAGGCCTTACTTTGGTGAGATGGCTAAGCTGTCACACCTTTGCATAGTTACGTTTGTAATGTAGGAATATGCACAGGTTCGATTCCAACCGCCGACGGGTTGTTGAAGAATTATTATATAGAGACAATCTGACAATAAAATATAAACAATAACACAATTTAATTGAAAATCTTTGATGAAGCCTGTCCATAGAAAAAGGCAGAAACTAGATCTAGTCAGATTTGCAAATTAATGTGTTTATAATTTTTAGAGAAAAATGTTTATTTTTCCTCGTAACCTCAAACCTACTAAAATAGAAAAAAATTGTAGTTACTTGGTCTTTTTGAAAATAAGTTTCAAAAAATCATACAATTCGAAATATTTCTAGAAAAAACTTACGTTTTTCCCGTTTATGTATTCCAATTTAGCTCAAAGATTATCTTTAGAAGAGAATACTCTAGTCCCAGTTTCTGACATTTTTCGGCCTGAACTTATAAGTTTCCTAAAGTACTAACATGTTCTCACCAGTGTACCTACGGCAGAGAAAACCTTTGCGTGGAGTTTTTTCCGTATTCGATTGGTTCGATTAATGAACGAATACTCCCTGTAATGATAGCAGCTTTTCCAGACAAAAACTCTGGTTCTAGGGATAAATTCACTTATCTCAGCAGAACACGTCACATGGTAATATCGATCGAACAGTGTTACACAACCCACATTCGGACGATGCCCCAATGATTCCACAGAGCTGTGTATCCTACTGTCAGTAATAAGCTATGACCGTATCCTCTATACAAGGTCAAAAAGCTTTAAAGTAGGTTTTGAAGCTCCAGTCTATATAGAAGAAGATGTATTTAATTACGGTCGGATATAGGTGGCGCAGATAGTAAGAAATTCGGATAGATAGTGTGAAAAGGTGCTGAAGTAGTTCATGTGCCATTTCAAAAAACCTTGACACCGGATTCCTTCTATTGACATTTTAAAAACTAAATAAACAAGATCCTAATTAGTGTGTGATTCATAATCTAATATTTGCCCCTAACTTCTAAAAGGCGAGGTCTACGTTCGAAGGTAAATTAGTGACAAATGTTGCTGTCATCTGTGAAAAAGTAGATGGGATTGATAGTTTAATCAAAACTGTAATTTAGGCAGATAAGCAAAAGAGAAGGGGAAAGGACAACCTTGGGAGAAGGAGAAAGAAAAACCTCTTTAAATGCAGCTAAAACTCGTCGGATGAGATCTACAGCAGAGAAAGCTTGAAATAAGTCGACAAAAGTTATTACCCACACCAAAAGCAATAAGCTTAGATACAAGTGCTCCTTGCCACACACGATCAAATGACGGAAATATCTACAACTTGTTCACGCCAAATCAGTAAATGAACCTGGTCCAACACTCCAAAAGGAATGCTTTCGATCGCTCGAAAATGAATAAACCATGCTGTCCATCTTGTTCTGTAATTTTCAGGCTTCTTGGGGTTTGCCAACTTGTCCCTCGTAATTCTATTTTAACTGTGTGATGCTGTTGAGTTCACCTCATTTCATATTAAATGACACGGAAACGTTGTTATAATCCTCCTAGAAAATTAAACGTTTTTCAGTTTAATTTTTACTGTCTAATTATTCCGTTACTTTGTTAACTGAACTCAAAGAAATAAACCTGTAAAAATAAAACAAACATTTTTTGGCAAAATTCGACTTTATTCATCAACATATTCTCTATCAGGAGCGATACGATCACTCCAGCGTCTTTCTAATATTTCGATACCTTTTTTATGGAATGCTTTATTTTTGGCCTCAAAATAGGCCTCTTCATTGAAACTAAATCTCTTGCCAGCGAGCATTTTTTGAAGTCTGAAAACAGGTAAAATATGCTGGGAGCCAAATCTGGGCGCAGAAGAAATTGAAAGTGTAATCCGTGCAATTTGGCTATGGTAGACACGGCGAATTGTCTTGTTGAAAGAGCACATTTTTCTTCTTCATATGGGGCCGTTTTTTTACGATTTTCTCCTTCAAACGCACCAGTTGGGCCATGTAGTGATCGCTATTGATGGTCTCTCCTTTTTGAAGGTAATTAATTTACAAAATTCGATACTGATGCCATAATTTTACCAGCTGACTGTTGCGTCTTTGGCTTCTTCGGGCGAGTTGCTCAGCTGACTGCCGATTAGACTCTGCAGTGAAGTGGCAGATCCAAGTTTCGTCCATTGTTACATACCGACACAAAAAGTCCTTTTTATCTCGCCGAAACAGCTCCAAACAGCTCTCAGAATCTTCGACACACTGTTGTTTTATGTGTACTGTGAGCAAACGCAGCACCCATTTCGAAAACAGCTATCGCATTGACAAATGTTTATGCAAAATAAAGCCGACACGTTCCATCGATATCTTTAAGGTATCAGCTATCTCCTGCAACTTCACTTTACGGTCTGCCAAAATGATTTTGTGAACTTTTTCGATATTTTCCGGTATTACCACCTCTTTTGGGCGACCATAGCGTTTGGCGTCATCGGTGTTTGTACGACCACGTTTAAAGTGAGCAAACCACTTTTCTACTATTTGTCTCGATGGAGCAGAGACCGAATAACACTTATCAAGCCAAGCTTTGTCTTCAACGGTATTTTTTCCCATTAAATGCAATGATAAATCACACACAAAATTGCTTTGAATCCATTGTTTTCAAAATCGCCGTAACTTGTTCACTAATGAATGAATTGTTATTGACAGGTATCATCTGAAGGCTGGTAGTTCCAAAAAATCATATGGATTTTCATTAGTGGAATTTTTTAGCCGATGTGTTGGCAGAAAAAGGTACTAAAAATTGAAATTGACATTGCAGAAAAACTGCTGAAATTAGCAGATTTTTTTTTTTTTTTGGTACCACCTACTCTTAATACTTTGTCTACACGAGTACTGTAACAGACTTTGAGGTACAGTAGAGCCTTGGTTAAATATCAATAAAATTTCTTTGGTCTGTTATACCAAAGAAAGTTCTTTGCAGATATAAATAATCTAAATCTGAAATATTCCTGAGTAGCATCACATTGGATCCTTCAAAATACTCAATAGCTAAAAAGTTCATCACAACATAAAATCGAAATTTTAAAGAATTTTTCATTCTCGTGCTAATAGCGTCAGCTGTTACTGTTCAAACTGTATTGTTGGCTACATATACATTTATTTAATATTTTTTTAAATATATTGGTACCATTACCGGAATAGTTGTTGTTGGTGTTGCTTTAAAAAGAAAGTATATTTTTTTAATAATAATTCTACGAAATAAAAATAAAATCTAATACTCTCTCATTTTGTTATACGTGCTAAGACTATATATTGTTTTCGTTTCGCGTAAAAATCGCTGTTATTACCGTTGTTGTTCATATTGTTGTTGTTTTATATAAATACTCAGTGTTGTACAATATCGCGCTTTTAGTAGATTAACGCTGTGAAATATGAAGAGTCATAATAATAATAATAACGATATGTATGTGTTTAAAACATTTACGACCGTTCAAACAAAATTATAGTGTATTCTAACAACTACTATTATAAATTCGTATACTCGTACTCATATTCACTTCGTATCCTTACCTATGATTTTACGTAGTACCTAGTATCTAGTATGTAGAGCTTCGTAAGCTCATTCATATTACCATTATTATTGCTATTAATTCTTATTTTTTTTTTATTTTATTTTTTTTTTCTAAAAATGTTTGTATAGCTGGCTATAAATTCAATTAACGTTAATAGCTAGCAACTAGCAATGGTATACATTTACACGTACTAACACATGTCATTTTGTAAATGTATGTTTTTACAAAATAAACTTAAACACTAAAACATACCCATGCAAAACACACTTAAAAAAACTTAAAGTTTTGTTTAGCAAAAACAGTCGTATGTATGTACATCAGAAAATAATGTTGTAATTTGTGTTTCGTTTCCATGTATGTATGTGTATATTCCCAGTGTAGAAACGGTAATGACATGTCATTTTTTTTTGGACTACCAGTAATGACACCCAATTACCTTCTGCATTATTTGAAAACATATAATAATGAGTTACTGATAATGACTTATTTTTATCATTATTTCAAATAGAAAATAATTTTTTAGATTTTTTTAAAAAATTTTTTGAAATCTATTTTTAAACTCAATATTTTTTAAACACCACATGTTTTTTGATTTTTTGTATGTTGGCGAGTAAGCTTACTTGTGTGCAGCAGGTCAATTATGTTTTTATCTATTAAATATTACATATGTCGATATAGCTCAGATGGTAGAGCTATTGACTGGAAATCTGTAGACCCATGTTCGATTCCCGCACCAGCAAATTTTATTAAAAAAAAAAAAAACAATACCATAAAAAATATTTTTTTTATATAATTTATTTTTATTAAAATCTGTAGACCCAGGTTCGATTCCCGCACCAGCAAATTTTATTAAAAAAAAAATACCATAAAAAATATTTTTTTTATATAATTTATTTTTATTAAAATCTATTTTTAGACTCATTATTTTTGTCAGTACTGGTAAGCACAAAAGTAACGATATATTTTTTGATTTTTCGTATGCTGGTGTGTAACGACAACTCATTATTTTTCGCGACATCGCCATATAAAGGTAATAAGAAATGTAATAACAAAAGTAACTAGTTACCATTACCAAGTATGTAGTTACATAACCACATATCTGGTAATGATTTTCTACACTGGGTTGTAAATATACTTATATGGGTGAAAAAGTACTTTTCCTTAAGTTTTAAAATTTTAATATTCCAGCCAGCAAAATTTTGTTACTTTTTGAGGGATCTTATTCTTTGAGTCAAAAATTACTCAAATAACACACATATTTCTGAAAATTAAAAATTCATTTATGTTTTTCGTCAGATTTGAGATCATACAAGTAAACTACAGAGAATAATTTCGGGTCCCGATACAGACCCATCCTCAGTATCCTATGCCTTTATGGGTTAATAAGCGATAATGATCTATTTATATAGAATTTGAACAAATAAATACATGTTAACAACTCAATTAGACTATCATCAACGAAATTTTAAGAGTGCTATTCTTATACTCCGTTATTACTATATTTGCTTTGAACTTTAATTCTTAAAGTATCGCAGCTGGTTCTATTCAACTCTGAATCAGATTTATTGAACAACAACGAACCGTTCATTTTAAATTTTAAATGCATATTCTAATTACACTGTGAGACAAATGGTAGGGGTCAGTGATCGGGAAGGGTTCAAACTACTGGGGAAAGTTATATCGGTAAAAAAGAAGTTATACGTGTCCCGGCGTTTCGCTGGGTCACGTCTAGGAATCGAGATATATCGATTTGACCTTTGGTGGTCTTTTTTTTGACATAACTTGAGAACCACTAGTCCGATTTTGCTCAAACAATTTTAAAAAAATTAAAAATTACAATTCCTTTAATCTATTTATATAACGTTTTTTTATATACTCAACAGTTTTGCCGGTAAAAATAAATGTATGAAGAAAAAAATATTTTTTGCCTAAAATATTAAAAAAAAAGTAATAAACAAAAGGTTATTGATTTTTATGGTAGAGGTAACAAACATTTATTTTTACCGGCAAAACTGTTGAGTATATAGAAAAACGTTATATGAACAGATTAAAGGAATTGTAATTTTTAATTTTTTTAAAATTGTTTGAACAAAATCGGAATAGTGGTTCTCGAGTTATGTCAAAAAAAAGATATATCTCGATTCCTAGGGGTGACCCAGCGAAACGCCGGGACACGTATAACTTGTTTTTGACCGATATAACATTTCCCGTTGGTTTCATCCCATCCCGATTTTGACTGTCGCATAGTGTTATTGTTAACCTACAACATAAATCCATGTTGATAGTAAACAATTAGGCATATTAAATTTTATTTTCACTGTATCTAGTGTGTTGAGATATATGAAGGTATGTTCTTTGTCAGATTTGAGATCATACAAGTAAACTACAAACAAAAATTTTTTTTTTTACCAAAAATTACTAATTTTTTTCACGACAATACGCGCTTTCTAAAATGAATCATAAAAAGCACAAAAATTTTAGGCTAATTAATAAATCCAAAAGATGGTTCAAAAATGTAAATAACTTTGAATAGTTTGTGAACTCTTCAAAAAGGCTGACAAAAAATATTAATTTTAGTGCCTGTGGAATTTTTTTAAATCTTTTGTTTTAAGTTATTTTTGAATCAAAAAAGAAGGCTTTTTTGGATGAACCACTCTCATACAAAAATTTTAAACTTTAATAATACATATATTTTGAGCTCTCTTTTGATTCATTTTAGGACTCATTTGCTGGCTGGGATCATTTAAATTTATTTAACTTGAGTATTAAATATTTTGGGGAAGTTATTACAGCGATGGAGAGTTATTATAGAGTCTTCGTGCTAAACTTTTTTCTGCGCCCGGAGTTATAAGATTTTCTAATCATTCGTTAAAAGAGTTAGGGACATTGATAGTTCTTCCCTTCCATTCACTGAATCGGTAGATACTTTTTTTCCCACAAACCTATAAAATCGATACTGCCCTAATTCCAAAAAAGTTTCTCATACACACAAAAAGTGCAAACGAGGTTTAATTACGAAATTAATAATATCAATTAATATTTTAATTGATTTTGTACCTATCACTTAAATAATAGTATTATTTACTAACCCCTAAATTCATAAATGCTTTGTAAAGTTATAGCAGGTTTACAAAACGTCATTTTCATACAAAATTTGTTCAATAAACCTCCTATAATTTTACAAAGCGTTTATGAATTTAGGGGTAAGAATTGCATAGGGTAGTAAAGTGTTTTTTTTTCAAACGCGTCATATAGACCAAATGCAATTGATATTGTAAATTAATATGCATTTTTATTAATTTTAAGTAATTAGGTTTGAGGTTAAGAAGAAGAATAAACATTTTTTCAAAGTTATAGACACATTATTAATTTACAAATCAGACTAGATCTAGTTTCTGCCTTTTTTTAAATTAAAACATTTACCCGATGCAATAAAATATTTGTTTAAAAACAAATTTTATTTTAAACAAATCTTTAGGAAATTCAATTCTAAATTGAATACCGTCTTACCGTACGCGAAAAATATTTTTTCTACCAACCATCTGTTATTAAGCAATAATATTACCAAAAACACTAACCATCAAATCTATTTAAACATCCAGGTATTAAATAGTTTGTTGTTATACCTTGATGTACTTCTTGTTCACGTCCTTGTTGCTGTTGTTGTTGTTGTTGCTACTATTTGTTTGTATGCGTTTTAGAACGGAAATTGCATGTGTTTTGGAAATTTTCATCAAGTTTACTTATTTTTCTCTCTTTGGTATACATTTACATTAGGATTTGTTATTTTTTGTGTTGTTTGCTGCTCGCTTTTTTCCAACAACAATCAACTCACAGCTCACTACTAATGTAACATAATATTAACTAGCAGCAGTAGCAGCAAAAAATCATCAGTATGTAGAAAGAAGTATTAACAACAACAATAAGTGGTGCAAACTTAATATAAACTACATGTACTTAGCAAAGAAAAACATCATCAAAACACTCGCACACACATACATAACGCAGTACCTACCGAAAGGAGAGTGTAAAATAAAAAAAAAAAATAAAAATTTAAACTGAAGTGAAAAAATAAAAAAATAAAAATATTGTAATAGAAAAACGGTTAAAATAACATCAAAGCATGCACGTGATGTTTTTTAGACAAAAATTATCCATGTTAAACGACGGCAATTGGCAAGTGTAGTACAACAATAACATAAAATCAGTTTATAAAAACAACAACCAGCAACACCCAAAAAAGTAAAAAAAAAAAACAACCGTTAATAGTCACCATTTTGTAACGGTAAATGTATAACACAGGAGCAACAGCACCTTGTTAATTTAATACTCAACACTCGTATCGTTCGTTCCATCGTTCGTTCGTTTGTTAGCCGGCTGGCTGACTGACTAACTGGCTGACACACAAACTTATTTACCACACCTTGTTGGCCAAAAAAAGCAAAAAAGTTGGGGAAACAAAAACAAAAGCAAATTATAGTCCAAAATATACAAAAAAAAAAAAAACAACAAAACGTAACGAACCTGCACCTGTAACGTACTGCACTCTGCGCGCACAAAACTCCAACACTACTCTAACATTCATTGCAGTCGTCTTCGTCCTCACAATCATCACCATCATCATGGCTGTCAGTAATATCGTTTGTGAATGGTTGCGTGCTCTTGGTTTAGCTCAGTATGCGGAAAGTTTCCTTGATAATGGTTATGATGATTTGGAAATTTGTAAACAAGTTGGTGATCCAGATTTAGATGCCATTGGTGTTGAAAATCCCTCACATCGTCACAAGCTACTCAAGAGTATACGACAGTTGCGTGAAAAGGGCGCTGCTTCGGTCTACTTTATGTTAAATGATCCCAATTCATTAGCGGGCAGCACGGAAATATTATGTGAAACACCACCACCCAGTGAATTGGATATGGTCATTAGGGAGCAACTAGAAACGGATGGTGTTCGTCTTACAGCACATCCCTATTCTACACCGGTAAGTGTGATTATTTGAAATTTTTCCATTTTAAATGCAATAAGAATTTATAGTTATGTCTCTGTGTGTGTGTACCTATTTCATGAATTTATTTCCATGTTTAGACACGAGGAAAGAGAACAAAAATAATAACATAATTTAGTTTCTACTTATTTTCTCTTTGGAATTTTGAAAATGAACTTATCCCTAGGGATTATTATACATAAATTGATTCACTGTAATTAAGTTGAATTCGACAGCATCCCATAAATACCAACAGCATTGCATTAAGTTTGTATATTTTTTTTTCCAATATCGTTTTATTTTTTGAAAGATGCAGGGTGAGAGATTATCAACCCTGAATAGAATAATTTAAAGGAAATATTATTAAATTTATAATTTGTTAAAGCAAAGAAAGTGTATATTTTGTATAACAATTTAGAAATTTCAGTGGCAATGCTCAGGTCTGTTCATGCTACACTAATAGAAAAAGATATGTAAACATTTTCGTTCAAACTACTAATAATTAGTTCAAAACAACTCTGAAGAAAAAACTGCTGAATCTAGCAGATTGTTTTTAGTGTCCGACCGATTAATCGGCTTCGGCATCGGCCAAAAATTGACAATTGGCCAATAATCGGTAATCAGATATAATTTGTCCGATTACCCAAAACAATCCGAAACAGCCCAAACAACAATCATTTTCACACAATTTTCAGTATGGAAAAGCTTTTAGGCTCTTTTGAGTTACCAGAATAAATTATTGCTTAAAATATGTCGTTTTAGTGTATTTTACTTGGGGAACCCAAAAGCGTTCCTGTACTCAAAAGTAATTATTTATTTATAAACTTAAGTAAATAAAGAGAATTAAAATTAGTTTAACTATACAAAAAAAATGTTTGTTAAAAATTTGATTTTATAAAATTTTTAATTAAATTTAAAAAAAAATTCACTGTAAATCTTAAATGTTATTCCAAATTTTTGAGAAGGAACAAAATTTTGTCAACGTTTTGTCCAAGAAGTCGATATCTTCTTTCCTCAAGAATTCTGGCAGAAATATAAAACAACCGTACGCTAGTAGCTAATAAATACTTAATTTTTTCATTATTTCAAAATAAAAAATAATGTATTACCAATAATGACTTCTTTTTATCATTATTTCAAAAATAAAATAATGTTCTAGATTTTTTTGTAAATTTTTTTGAAATCTATTTTTAGACTCAATATTTTTTCATCACTGGTAATGATATATGTAACCACATATTTTTTGATTTTCTGTATGTTGGCGAGTAAGCTGACTTGTGCGCAGCAAGTCAATTATGTTTTTATCTATCAAATATTACATGTCGAGATAGCTTAGATGGTACACCTATAGACTGACAGTCTGGAGTCCCAGGTTCAATTCCCGAACGAGAAAATTTTCTTTAAAAAAAATTTTTACATTAAAAAAATATTTTTTTTTATAAAACTCATTTTTTGAAAATCTATTTTTAAAATCATTATTTTAGTCAATACTTGTAAACACATAGGTAACGACATATTTTTTTATTTTTCGTATGCTGGTGTGTAACTCATTATTTTTCGCGACATCGCCATATAAAGGTAATAAGAAATGTAATAATAAAAGTAACTAGTTACCATTACCAGGTATGTAGTTACATCACCACATATCTGGTAACGATTTTCTACACTAGGATGATAAGTCATTATTTTATTTTTTAAAATAATGCAGAAGGTAAAGGGTTATCAGTACAATGTAATGCCTCAGTATGTCACACACATTACTAAAGTCTTGCTGTGTACTTCCTTAATGAGTATTAATATGCCCGTATGTTTTAAATAATTATAAATCACCACAAAAAATCAAGAAATAACAGATGTAAGTTTAAAGATGAATTTTTGTACATTTTTATTCTATTGATCGAACTAATAATTGAATGCTGCTTAAAACATTTCGATTTAAATGCTACCCGTGTATTAACAGTGGAATTTTAAATCAATAATCGATATCCTTCCCAGCAAAAAAAGAGATGCCGAAGCAGTAAAAAAGCACTACAATTGATGATCTAGATGTACTTCTTTTTTAACATAAACACTAATGATTTTAACATTGAGTTGTCATAGGAGAGGAGCACTCCCACTTCAACATTTTTTCAGTACTTTTTACAAAAGCTTTTTTATTGCCGCCATCGGGGATCGAACTTGCGACCTCATGATTGCTAGACTTTCGCTCTACCGCTGAGCTATTCTTTGATATGAAATTTGACTGGCATAAAAACACCACTTTGTTAATTCGAGATATTGTTCCGTATTCTCTTCAATAAAAGTACTTATTAAACAAGTGTAAAAGGTTGTTTTCAGTACTATTTTTACAGGTGCATAAAAAGCAATTTCTCACCATTTTTTTTATATACATATACATATTTTTAAAAATTTTAAAATTAAAAAATATTAAATTTAAAGAAATTAATCATAAATATTTAAAAAAAATTAATAGAATAAAAAAAAAAATAAAAAAAAAAATAAAAAAAATATTGGTCCCTCCGGGAATCGAACCCGGGACCCTCTGTTTGGAAATGCCAAATGATACCAAAATCACTGTTTACGATCACTTTTAGAGCAATTACTCGTTAGAAGCAATACTTAAGTTTTTTTTTGGATGTGGTTCAGAAGTAATTCTAAAAAAGTTGTAAAAATGTAATAGCGGATACTTGGGAAGCAATAAAAGAAGTGATTTTTTGAATTTGTTCAGAATAACTTCTAAAAAAGCAGTAAAAATACACAAACGGATACTTGTGAAGCATTGAAAAAAGTAGCTTCTACAGCACTACTTGCAATTTTTTTTGCTGGGTTATTTATTCAATTTTATGCGAAAAGAGGATGGATATTTATAATTATCTTATAAATTAAATGTTGACTTCAAAGTTTATTCAATATTAGGTTAATTTAAAATCTTGTAATACATTTATTTAATATTACCAGGATTGCTAAAACACTTTCATTAAATTCCGAATGAACAAATGTTCAAATATGCGTTAGCAATAATGTTGACAGTTGACTTTAGACACATTGTCCCAAATTACAAAACACTCCCTTTTTTTTACAAAAGTTCAATTTGAAAACAACCAAAAAAAAAAAACTTTGACAAATTTGTTTTAATTTAAAATTTTAATAGTGGTTGTTATCCAAAATGGACGATATGATAAAATGACGGTATATATGCCGTACAAACAAAATAAAACAACACTCTTACTTTTATTAAGTAGTTGCCATTAATTTTAAATTGCTCCTCTTTTGCGTCCGGCAGCAGCGGTAGCATTTATCAATTTATCAATACTCAATGGTATATAGAGGCTTTTGACAATATGTCAACCAAAGCGTCTTAAATATATATGTATATCTGAATGTATGTAAGTTGGAAATTGTATTTAAGAACAATTAAAAATATTTGATTTTATTTTTTTACACCCACATTAAAAACCAAAACTCCTTTTACATGTTATGGATGTGGTAGTAATACGATTCCACAGTTGTACAAATAAATGAACAATTTATATGAACTTTGTCTTTACTCTGAAATATATACAATTGCTACAACAATGCACATTAGGGTGAAAGCAATTTATATGGAAAATATTTTTTTGGTACAACCTCATATCTATGCATTCAACTTGGGCCAAATCGGACTAGGTTAACAGGCGATTACCGATTAAGAATTCAAACAGAACAAAGGACTTTCGAGATATAAAAAAAATGCTTTTAAATGGCCTACACTGAGAGAATTATCTGCATGATATTAAAGAATTTCTGCATAAAACCAATCAAGTTTCGCTGGAACTCGTCCATTGAATTAATGCAATCTTTCATAAAAAGATGTGAACAATTTCATTTTATTTATTAAAACTTTCATACTCTCAATGAAAAAGTTTCATTAAAACTAGATTCCTAAAATATGTGAGGCTTTTTCATCAAATTTAAGAAAATCTTCGTTTACTTTAAGAAGAACACTTCATTAGTTTACTGAAAAATTTCATCAAAACTCGTCCCACAAAATTCTCTCTGTGTATGACTAAAATTGATCTTAAAATCCGAATATATTGTAATTAAAGTTATCTCAACAATCCTTTTTCCGATTTAAATTTTTATTCTCGTGTTCAGCATGTTGTAAATAATAAAAAAAATATATAACCAGGGCAAGAACTTCATGTAAAAATAGTTATATACATTAAAAATAGTTATTAAGACCATGTACATCAGTACCATGATGTCACCCTAATGCACATACTATATTATCTTTAACTATCATTGCTATGAAACAGAGCCCTCCATTCAACGGATAGTCAAATTACCGTTGCATTTGTTTGGTTTTACACTTTCACACATTTTTCTATAGAGAAAAATTACAAAATTTAATAAATGTGTCTCTTATGCGATTTATCAAAGAGAAAAATTTCCCGATCTTTGATAGTTTTGCTTCACATAACACATCTGGTTCAGTGCCATTTTTATACCTGTGCAACAGGGCACAAATTTCGGATCTGAAGATACATACATGAAAATATAGGAGATCATGTATGGTCATACATTGATCTATTCATGCGCCCAGAAAACAGATTCAGTTCTGATAACCGCATTTGTAGCCAATCGCATGGTTCGATTGTGGTAGCCGAATTTTTCAGTTGTGGCAACAGAAAACCAATTGAGACAGTACAAATTTGACTGTGACAAAGGAATTTCAGTTCTATTAAGAATAATTTGGTAGCCACAACCGAAAAATTCCTTTGACGCAACTAAACCATTCGATTGACAACAAATAGGGTTGTCAGCAGCGAATCTGTTTTCTGGGTGTGGACGTACATATATATCATGTACGTCCATGCATGACCAAGTCAACGTATCTTCAGATACACTCCGATTTTCACATGGGTATACAGACTTTTAGTTATACTTGAGTTTAATTTTAGTTAATATAAAAATAAATTAACCTGCTAAAATAAGCAAAAAATTTTGCAAAATAATTTAAATTTTCTTTTTTTTTAGCAGGATATACTGCTATTTTCATTTAATAAAATTTAGTTTAAAAATAGCAAACATTTTTTTTGGATATAACGGTTTGTTTGTGCTATTTTTGGTTTACTAATATTTAGCAAAATTTTCTGCAGATTTTACAGTATAATTTCTTATCTTCAATTGACTAAAACTTAACTCAAATATAACTAAAATTCTGTATATTTAACAGTTTTATTTTTGCTGTTCATATTTTAAAAGTATTTAAAAAAAATTTGCTAATTTCAAAAGTTTTTTTCTGCATAGTAGTTTATATTTTTAGTTATAATTTTTAGAAGCTTTTTCAGTTATTTTTACAGGTTTATTTCTATGAGTGTACGAATGTATTTAAAATTTACATTTCTCCTACAAATAAATGTTATTTTCACTTAAAATAACAAAACTGAAATACTACTTGAACAACTAACAAATTCTGACTGCTGAATTTCCCTGATCGTATTTGTAATTGAAAAAAAAAAAACTGAATTACCCCAATCAGAAATCGCTAGTGGTAGAAAAAATCAAGCACTGGCATACCACTGGGTAACCATGGTGTTGAAAATAAATGACTGGGAGAGCACTAATTTGGGACGCTTTGCCAGCGCTTTCAAAAAGCGTTTTTCCAGCATTTTTTTATAAAAAACCACTGGCAAGGAATGGTCTAAGAGTGATATGCCAAGGTTTGCAACCAGTGGTTATCCAGTGCTACCTAGCCAATGCTACCAGTGGTACAAACTCCAATTCACTGGCAGAGCAATGATTTTATAAAAATGCTGACGCTTCGTTAAAAAAGGTTTGCAGTAAGGAGGTTCCGAGTTCAAATCCGGTTGCAAGCAAAAAAAATTCTGACGGCCTAGGTTCAAATCACGACCGGACCAAAAAAAATACATATGAACTTTTTTTAAATTTTATTTGGAAAATATATTTCCAGACCACCTATTTATTGGTTTTGCCAGCGTTTTGCCAACGCTTAAAAATTTTGTTTCTCCAGTGCTTTTCCGGCTTTTTTTGAAGAGCCGGTCCTTTTGTCTAATGATATTATCATTTTGGGAATGGGAAAGCACTTTATCCCAGTACTAGTACCACCTCTTAAAGAGCTTTGCCACCGCTTTCCCATTTTTCTGACTGGGACGTTTTATTGGGAAATAAAAAAATGATAAAAAGAGTGAGTTGGAGATGTATGAAAGGTTGGAAAAATTTGAACAACTCGCATTTTCTAATGCTAAATGTAATTGAAATCTTGTAATTCCAATTACTTCCAATTACACTTATACTAATAGAAAAAAGCCAGAAAAAATTGCTGAAATTATTAGATAATAACAAATAATTTGGGTAAAAATATGCAACCTGTCTTGCATCTTCGCGGCGGAATCGCTGTTCAAATAGGCAGACATTTTAAGAGGCCATAAAATAAAAAGCTGAGCTTACGCTTCTGTAAAAACTATCTTTCGAACGCTCCGAAAAAAAAAAATGTAAACACAACGAAAGAGGCGTTCGCGACTCCGTATTCACTAGGGCAGAGAACGCCCCTTTCATTGTGTCCACAAGAAGCGTTCGCAAACACGGGATGAACGGTGGCGAGCGTATTTGAATTAATTCTTCTCGGTGAACATGTCGGAGGACATTCAGTTTGTACTTCCACTTTCCTTGGTTTACCCATTTTAACCCATTAAAATTGCGGAACCAACAAACAATAGTTGACTTTAAACCAGTAGTCGGCATGCCTGACTTCCATTTGTTTAGTCGTTTTGCGTTTAAATTATTGCATCGAAAATTCGTTGGTGTACTGTCCTATTAACAGTAGCGTTCTAAAATCATTGGGTATTTGGGTATTGAGTATTCAATACCGATCGTTTATTGGAGTACTCAATACTTACAAGTACCTACTCAATACTTCCAGAGCTGTATTTGCATGCAGATACGCATAATTTTGCCGTGAAAGATACTATGAAAATACAAAACTGAGCTTTTAGTATTAAAATGCATACCAGATTTTGTATGAATGTAAAAAGTATTGAGTAGTATCGATATTTTTAATATCTAATTAGCATTTAGGTTGTATAAAAGTTTCAAGGCGATCCAGAATTCAGTTCATTTTATTAAAAATGCTTACAAAAAATAATAAGCCTTTTAAAATGAGCAAGGTCACTAGAGCACTGCTCAAAATAGTGGACCGCTCAATATTTGCAACAAAGAGCAATGTCAACATTTTCGGCACCGAGAAAAAATAATAAGAAATGGGAGTGTATATTAATATAACAATCTTAGCGATAAATTTTATTTATTCTCGTTTGCGATATATGGATAAAAATTATCGAGTTAAGGGCGAGTAACTTATTTCCAACATAACCATGGTTAAACGTTAACCACAGATATTTCCATATAAATTGGACATTCATAACTAGGGCAAGGAATTTCATGCAAATGCAGGTTTTTCCTCGATAGTCAAATACTGATATGGACTAATATTTATCCGAATCATCGAATTTAGAACAAACTGGCATCGATTTGTAGTTGCATATTTTTGCATATTTTGCCAAAAATGCATATTTTTGCATATTTTTACCTTAAATACATATTTGGTGCCTTTTTAATGCATATTTTGTGCTTTTTAATGCATGTTTGTGCATATTTCTCATTTTTAGGAGCATTTTTTATTTTGTAGAAAAATATAACAAATTAATACGTTTTCATATTTTGATTCAATCTTATTATTTTTAAAAATAAAAATTCTTAAAAACCTTATTCACGTATGGAAAAGCTTCGACTTCTATGACTGTTTGCAAAATAACTAACTTAAATATATTTTTAAGTATTAAAGTGCATAATTTTTGCAAAAATAATAGTTTTAAGTGCATATTTTTTATATTTTTAATGCATATTTGTCTTTTTTAGCCGCATTTTTTAGGCGCATATTTTCTATTTTTAAGTGCATGAAATTCCTTGCCCTATTCATAATTATGGTTAAGCACTAAACTCAGTTTATTTTGAGATAAGTTAACAGTTCTACGTGGTATAAATACAAATAGGCTAGGTCCAGAAATCATACCGAAGGAACGAATTTTATAAAATAGTTACAGGGTGACTTATTTATTTTTATTTTTGAAGGATTTATGTGATAATACAAATTAATACACTCCGATACAAATGGCATGAGGAACAAGTCGAATAGGAAAAAAAAATAAAATAAGTCACCCTGTTTTATAAAAATGTATTCCTCGAGATCCCTCTATGTCCTAACTCATTTGTATAATCGGAATGTTATCTTTACCGCGCTTGTCAAAATTTACACGCTTATTGTTGCAGTTCCACTCGTTCCCTGTCGCATTCAATATCGTTCCGATTTTGACCAATATTCCATCCCAATTTCGTGGAATTGTGCTCTCTCATTTTTTTAAATGAGTAAAAGCCGGAGCTAATCGGGCTAATTCCATCTTGCTTGTTACACACAAAAAAATAAAAACTAATTTCAAACATGAAAAGTGCCTATTCAATAAATTTTATCGTTGAAATTCCTCCAATCACAAAAATTGTCCATTCAATTAAAAATTTGTAGCTCTTTAATTGAATAAATTTTCAATAAAATAGTAATACATTTGACTAAGATTTTTGTTGTTTTTTTTATATGCGTTTAATTAAAAATTAATTCATTGGATTAAAAATTGATCAATATTGTATAAATTCTAAATAAGACTCTAATCGGTTGGATAAAGTGGTAGTTGTCATGTCAACAATATATTTATGTTTAGCTTGAATTTTATAACATTGAATTTTATTAATATAAAACTTGCATGCAATTTTCATTCAGTTGATAGATTTATTTATACTTATGTGAAAAATTCTGTCGCAGAAATTAGTTTTCTTCTTTTTTCTGAAATAAGATGACTCTGTCAAAAATTTTTTTGAAAACTATATATAAAATATATTTTAATTTAGAATAAATTTTAATTTATTTTTCGATTTTTTCTTTAAAAAAATTTAAATTTTTTAAACAAAATTTCAAAAATTACATTATTATTATAAATAATGTTCTAGAATAATTGAATATTTATATTTAATATGGCAAAATTAAAATATTTAACTAAATAAAATAATAAACTTAACGAGAATTTATAAAATTTTATAAAAAATAATCTAAAATATCAGTTACTAATACATAAACATTTATAAAAACAACTACATAAATAAAAACAAACGAAAAACAACAACACATGCTGATGTTTTTATCTTGTTTTATGAAATGCTTTTGAGCGATAGAATAAAAAATGTCAAGCAAATTGCAGTTTTGAGCAATTATTTAATCTATTGGATTAATTTTTAATTGATACCTTTTGAAATAATTTAACAATTCGTTTGAATTGAAAAAAGTTGAACAATATTTTTTTGTGTGTAGACAGTTAAGATTTATTTAAATCAAAAGTTGTTTAAATTTTTGATTATTTTTTACAAGCAAAATATCAGTTTTTGAGGAACTTTTGTACAAAATTTCTTTAATTTTGAGAACATTATTATTTAAGGCTCAGCTGGGGCAAGTAATCCCTAAAAGTTAAGTTCTTTCAATTTGACTGTAGGCTCTATTTTGAAATATCGTATATACAGCAGTGATAATAGTACTTAGATTGTACTGTGATGATAACTAGCAATAAACTTTTATTACAATTAGCAAAAAATGTCAAATTTTGAAGAACTAATAAAAATGACTGAACCATTTTTTTTTTTGTTGAATTAAAATTGTAACAGCTGTGTTGCAGATGCAGCTACAAACCTTAAACCTTACCAAGTGTCGAAAAGGTGGGTGGGTGGTTAGATTGGGTTGTATAAGTTAGATTGGGTCAGTTTGGGTGTTGAGGGCGGTAGTGTCAAATATTATGGTTGAATTTTTTTTTGGGTGGTGGTAGTTTGGGTTTGAAAACTGAGATGATTGGCATCATGATGATGACGATGAACATATAAAATTATATAAATGTTGTATATTCATTTGGTTAGGATTAAAATTTTACAACAAACAGGATGTTTTTGCTATATGAAAAAAAGTAGTAGTATTAAAAATAAATATGTATAAAATTAAAATTAAGGTCAGTACCGAGGGGAAAAATGTTGCTAATAAAATGTAATTTGAATGCATCACACACACATACCAAAAACATACGAAAACATCTAAATACTGACTGAATTACTGCCAGTCTATATATGTCTGTCTGTCTGTCGTTCATTTATTCTGTTCTGTATCCCTAAAGTGTATATAAAATGTGCGAATAAAATGCAGTTTGTGTATAAAATATTACTGCTGATATTGCTCATTTTGTGATGCGATGCGATGTGATGTGCATTCAATTTATTTATGCACAAATGGGAACAATTTTTTTTTTTTTATTTTGTTCATCTCGTGTCTGCAAAAAAACCAGAAGAAGATATATAAAATTTAATTACACGCCTTTCATTCTTTGTATTGTAAATTAACACAAAAATATATGACAAATCGTTGTTCGTTCTATAGACAAATTACAGGAGTGAAGGAAGTAAGGGAGGGGGTATGTTGTCATTTCATTTCATAAATTTGTTTCAGCAGTAGCTTCATTATTAATGTTTTAATATTTTTTTTTCATACTCTTTTTACATTCCCTTTTTGATTATTATTATATGATAATTATGTCTGCTAATATTGTCACTTTTATGGCACATCAATGTGTTGTATAATAAGAGTGAATAAAGTTAAAGACAGATACAAGAAATAAGAATTGTTGCAAGTTGCTGCAGCCACATTTGATAGTTGTAGTAATAAGAGATAACTTTTGAATGGGAAATGGGTTGCATCATATTAAACTATTTAGTTTTGTTTCGTGTTTTCAATGCAACAAGGAAATGTTTCACTTTATTTAACAATTTCAATTATTTGAATATGTGTAATTGAAAGAAAGCTATGCGATTATATAATGAATCATATTAATATAAACATATTCAGTAAGGTGTCTCTTAAATTCTGAATTAACGAATTTCCACACTATTTTGTTCCATTTGATCTCAAATGTACAATAGGGTGTCCCACGATATTTCGAAAATAGTCCAAAACAAATATAGCTTAAATATTTATCCGAATCATCAAGTTTAGAACAAAATGGCATCGATTTGTAGTTGCATATTTTTGCATGTTTTGACAAAAATGTATGTTTTTGCATATTTGGATTTCAAATGTATATTTGGTGTGTTCTTAATGCATATTTTGTGCTTTTTAATGCATATTTGTGCATATTTATCGTTTTTAAGTGCATTTTATAATTTGTAAAAAATATAAAAAATTGATACGTTTTCGTATTTTATTCAATAAAATATTTTTTTTTTACTACCCATGTGAAAATCGAATTATATATGAACATACATGATCATACATTGTCTCGTATGTGATCATGCATGGGAATACATAGTCATATACGTCCATATATTGTTCAATGTATGACCATACATTATCTCATATATTTCCATATATCTTCGGATCCGAAATTTGAGGGTATATGACCGTACATGTTCATATATGACCATATATGCTCATATTTGATTCACATATGCTCATATATGATCATGTATGGGCATATACCTTCATATACCCTTAAATTTCGGATCCAAAGGTTTATGAGATCATGTATGGTCATACATTGAACAATGCATGGACGTATATGACTATGTATTCCCATGCATGATCACATACGAGACAATGTATGATCATGTATGTTCATATATAATTCGATTTTAACATGGGTATTTTTAAAAATAAACTTTCTTAAAACCTTATTGACATATGGAAAAGCTTGGAGTTCTGTGTCTATTTGAAAAAAAAAACTAACTTACATATATTTTTATATTATAAAGTGCGTTATTTTTGCAAAAATAATCGTTTTTAGTGCATATTTTTTGTGTTTTTAATGCATATTTTTCTTTTTTAGCCGGATTTTTTAGGCGCAAATTATCGATTTGTAAGTGCATGAAATTCCTTGCCCTATTTATAACTAATTTTTAAGAGCCCATTGGTTAAAGTTTACACAATTTATTGTTAAAATATAATATTTTCATATTTCCGCTATTACGCGGTAGATGGCGCTACCAATGTGTCCGAAGTTTTAAAGATGGCGCTATTTCTTATCCACCCGATTTTTTAAAATACGGACAAAATGTTTGTTTACATGCCGTTGGATGATATGGGGAGGCCCCCGACAAATATTACGGCTCAGTATAATTACAAATAAAACTAGTTTTACTAATTTTTCACTTAAATTTAAATTTGTTAAATTTAACAAAAAATATTTTAAAATCAACAAATTTTATTTTAAGCCGAAAACAGGAATAACCACAACAGAGTAGTGTATTAGAAGATGACAAAGCAAATTGTGGTAAATTTTTGTTGTTTTTTCTTTGATATTTTAAATGTTTATTAACGCTCCTAGACGAGAACAAGAAATTCTCGTTGAGTTTGTAATTTAACTTAACAAATATTTCTAGAAATTCTAAAAACGTCTTCCGCTGACGACTTCCTTAGGCGAGAATGAAATCCGTATAGGGACATGCCTTCAACAGATTATTTTTCATAATTTGTTAAATAAGTTTTGGGATTTTAGCACATTTAATTCAATTAATGTATATCCCGAGAAAAATAAATTTAAAAAAAGGAATACATTTTAGTAAAGTAACAAATTTTTCTGTCCAGCCAACAATCATATTATTTTGAGTGTAGATGTTTCTAAGTACCCTTCAATAACTTTTTATTTTTCTCTGAATCAACTTAAAATTCCACATCGTTTGAGTGCCGTTCAAAATTCTGGTCATCCTAATGAACCTATTGTTTTTTAACTGGTCTTGCAACATCTGGCCGAGTGTTGTCATGATGGATTAATACGGCTAGTCGCATATTCCGGGCGTTTTTCGGCCAATGCTCTCTTCAAAGGAATTAATTGTATTCGGTACAGGCCCGCCGTGATCGCCTGGCCAAATTTGATCAGCTCATAATAGATGGGACATTTCTGGTCCCACCAAATACAGAGCATTACCTTGGCGTCATGGATATTAGGGTTTGGCGTTGATCTGGCTGGTTGGCCGGGCTTCACATGCTATTTCTTGCGCTTCGGGTTGTTGTAATGGATCCATTTTTCATCGCCAGTAATGATTCGATGCAAAAGTTACTTGCTTTTATGGCGTTCAATCAGCATTTCGGACATGCAAAATCTCCTTTCAACTTCTCTCGGCTCAGCTCGTGTGATACCCAATTTCCTTGCTTTTGGATGAATCCTGCTGCTTGAAAACGTTTCGAAATTGCTGCTTGAATGACTCCCAACTTTGTTGCCAGTTCTTTTTGAGTTTGACAACAATCTTCATCGAGTAATGGCTACAACTCATCATCTTCGATTTTTTTTGGCTGACTTGAGCGAACGTTGTCTTCCGTCTCAAAATCACCACTTCTGAACCGCACAAACCATATCTCGCACGTTGAAATCGATGAAACATATTCAGGATAAGCTTCGGTGAGCAATCGATGTGCTTCTGCTGCACTTTTTTCAAATTAAAGAAGTAAAGCAAAACTTCCCGCAAATGATGCTTTGTTGACACAAAATTCGATATTTTCGAAGCAAAAAAAAAAAACAAACTTCGCTGTAATCAATATTTCGTTCAATGGCTAAGTGAGCATACATGACAGATGTGTACATTACTAAATACACAAACCATGTGTAAAAGATACGTCATCTGTTGTGAATTCCGCAATTTTAAGTTACACACTCGAAAAAGTTTTCATCTTACTAAAACAATGCGTATGAGTTTTACTAAAAATAAATAAAATTACTTTCAAATAAATAAAATTGCTTTGAACTAAAAATAATAAAGCATTTTCCTTAATTTTATTTTTTTGAATTTGAATTTCTTGAAAGTAATCCAATATTGAGATTTTTTTTCGAAAATTTCTCAAAATTTGCGCTTAATATGTTTTTTAAATTTGTTTTATTGTTTTGTATAGAGCTACATCAAAGAAACAATAAAAAAATTAAAACAATGAAAAATCTTAACCCTTTTATACCGTTTATACCGTATTTGCAAAAAGTTTGGTCAAAAACTATTCAGCCAAACAAAATCTGTAGCGAAAGCGTTAATGGTTTCTATTTGAAATTATAAAAAAAAACACTCTTTCTATACAAATTATATAATATTAACGGGAATTACAAGGAACTTTTTAAGCATAAAATCTTAAGAAATCATAACATTTAAAATAAGTACAGTTAAACCTTGGAATGGACGTAAAATTAATTCGTATGCCACTGTGTTTCTTTAATGATTTTCTTTGCTTCATAGTCTTAATAATAATTGTTTAAAAATAAAAAAATCTTTAGTAATAAATTCTAATATTAATTACGATTGTCCTATGCGACGATTACAAACACTTAACTAAAATAAAAATTCAAAGTCACGAAAAAAAATAAAATTTTTTTGAATTTTCAAAACCATTGTTGATACCTTTTTATAAAGTTATTGTTGTGTTTTTTTTCGTATTTAAAAAAACAAAATGTGAAAGATGTCTTAAAATTTAATTGGAATTTTGTAAATTTTCTCTGTTTATGAAAATTTAAATATGAAAAACATTTAAAATTTAAATGTACTAATGAGGGTATTCATTCAAATTTAATTTTTTTCAGAGAAATTTTAATTTATTTGTTCCGAAAAATTATATTTGTATCAAAGAAATATATATTTATCTTTTGAAAAATTCTTTTATAACTAATTTAAAATATTCTTTTTAGTGTAGGAGCGTAAATTGGGAGGATTCTGTCTCTTTTTTCGTAGCACGCAAATCGAGAGTTTGACTACATATTAATTATAATTTCTCCTTTTTCTAACATCCATTTATCACTTTTTTCAACCTTTCTATCACACTTATCTCATGCTAAATGAATAAGGAAAAAAAAAAGAAAAACTAATCCTTTAAGTCTAATCTATTTATCATCATAGAATTATTATTAATGCATCAGCATTTCTAAAGAAATTCAAATGACAAACAGTTATTCAACGAAAATATACGTACTTTATAAATCTAAAATAAACAGCAAATAAATTTTCAAAAACTCACAAATTATATTTACCCATTTAATTTAACTAAAAATAAAATGTTTCAACATTATCCAGCCAACAAGGCAACTAAACACTTCCAATCCAATCCAATCCAGTCACCCACCCACAATCTTGCAAATGGTTTGGTAGCATAAATTGTTTTTAATAAATACAGTACTAAAAGCCACATAAAAAACCAAAAACACGTTTTATGTTGGCAACTTATTCCACTTTAACAGTTGCAATAAAATTCAAGAATATTTCAAATAAATTTTGTCAACTGTTAAGTGGAAAATCGAAATCGATTAAACTACATTTTTATTTATACTCGTATCAATATGCAAAAAGAAGAAACGATGGAAGTGAAGTAAAAAAGAAAAGAAGTAGGTTCGTTCAATTTGCCACAAGACTCCCATTGCACTTCATAGTACGTATGTACATAATACTCCAATAATATAACTTTACAATTTACAATTTACTAATGCCGATTGTCGAATTGCAAAAAGATGGCATGAAAGACGTAACCGTAAGAAGGAAAATTCAAGAGTCAACTAACTTGGTAAGCTCTAGTAGCAAGTAATATGAGAAAACGATATTACGATGATATTTTGTACTACTTATTTATATGTATAGACGATATGGAAGAAATACACCATTTCTTAAGTAATATGACAAAGTCATGCTTTACAAATCACTTCTTTTACCTCTTCAAAAGTATCCATTAGTGTTTTTTTACGGCTTTTTTAGAAGTAATTCTGAACAGCATACAAAAAAATTAAAATTGCTCTAAAAGTGATTCTAAAACTAATTTTGATACAGTTTATTTCCAACAGATGACCGCGGGTTCGATTTCTGCCAGGACCAATTCATTTTTAATTTTTTTTTTAAATTTCCCAGCAAAAAAAATTTAAAGTAATGCTTTATAAACTACTTCTTTCACTGCTTCACAAGTATTTTTACTGCTTTTCTAGAAGTTATTCTGAAAAACTTCAAAAAATCACTTCTTTCATTGGGTTCAAAGTATCCGTTAGTATATTTTTACAGCTTTTTTAGAATTACTTCTAAACAACATCCAAAAAATCACTTAAGTATTGCTTCTAAACAGTACTAGTTCTAAAAGTGATTCTAAAAAGTGATTTTGGTATCATTTGGCATTTCCGAACAGAGGGTTCGATTCCCGGCGGGACCAATATTTTTTTTTGTAATTTTTTTTTATTTTATTAATTTTTTTTATGCTACACAGATGCTACACAATGGAGTAGTGAAATATCGAAAATAAAAACTTTTTATAAATAAAAAACAAACCTTAAGCTCAAGAAAATTGTCGAGTTAAACATTTTTTTTTATTTTATTAATTTTTTTTATTTTTTCATTTTTATTTTTTTTATTTTTTAATTTTATTAATTTTTTTATTTTATTAATTAATTTTAATTTGTTTAAATTCAATATTTTTTTAAATTTTTAAAATTATGTATATATAAAAAAAATTATGAGAAATTGCTTTTTATGTACCTGTAAAAATAGTACTGAAAACAATATTGAATTGGAGTGCACCTTTTACACTTGTTTAATAAGTACTTTTATTGAAGGGAATAAAGCACAATATCTCGCAACTACAAAGTGGTGTTTTTATGCCATTCAACTTTCATACCCAGTGTAGAAAATCATTACCAGATATGTGGTTATGTAACTACATACTTGGTAATGGTAACTACTTACTTTTGTTATTGCATTTCTTATTACCTTTATATGGCGATGTCGCGAAATATAATGAGTTATGGTTACACACCAGCATACGAAAAATCAAAAAATATATCGTTACCTATGTGCTTACCAGTACTGACAAAAATAATGGGTCTAAAAATAGATATTCAAAAAAATAAATTATATAAAAAAAAATATTTTTTATTGTATTTTTTTTAAATAAAATTTGCTGGTGCGGGAATTGAACCTGGGACTCCAGACTGTCAGTCTATAGGTGTACCATCTAAGCTATCTCGACATTTAATATTTGATAGATAAAAACATAATTGACTTGCTGCGCACAAGTCAGCTTACTCGCCAACATACAAAGAATCAAAAAATATGTGGTTACATATATACTTACTAGTGTTTAAAAAATATTGAGTCTAAAAATTATTTTCTATTTGAAATAATGATAAAAATAAGTCATTATCAGTAACTCATTATTATATGTTTTAAAATAATGCAGAAGGTAAGAGGGTGTCATTACTGATAGTCCAAAAAATAATGATATGCCATTACCGTTTCTACACTGGGTATCAAAGAATAGCTCAGCGGTAGAGCGCTAGACTAGCAATCGTGAAGTCGCAAGTTCGATACCCGGTGGTGGCAATAAAAAACTTTTGTAAAATAAAAAATATAATAATATATAATTCTTTTGTGCGAAGATTTTTTTTTTTAATTTGAATTGGTGAAAAAGAGCTTTCTTTGCACTCGTTCAAAAAGTACTGAAAAAATGTTGAAGTGGGAGTACTCCTCTCCTAGGACAACTCAATGCTAAAATCATTAGTGTTTATGTTAAAAAAGAAGTACATCTAGATCATCAATTGTAGTGCTTTTGCTAGTGCTTCGGCATCTCTTTTTTTGCTGGGTTATAATTAATTTGTTTAATTTTAATATTTTTTTTTTAATTGTAAATATTTAGAAATGTATAAAATAAAAATGATGAAAAATTGCATTTTATGTACCTTTGAAAATAGTAATGAAAACAATACTGAATGCAGTGCACCTTTTTCACTTCTTTATTACCCCCGTTTGTTGAAGAGAATAAAGCACAATATCTCGCATAGGAAAATTGGTGTTTTATAGCTAGTCAACTTTCATATCAAGTAATAGCTCAGCGCTAGAGAGCTAGACTAGCAATGGCGGCAATAAAAAATTTTGTAAAATAAAAAAAAGATAATTTTTTTAGCGAAGATTTTTTTTAAACTTTTAATTGATGAAAAAGAGTTTCCTTTGCTCTCCTTCAAAACGCACTGCAAAAATGTTGAAGTGGAAGTTCTCCTCCCCTATAACAACTCAATGTTAAAATGATTAGTGTTTCTGTTAAAAAAGAAGTTCATCTGGATCATTAATTCAGTGCTTTTCCTACTTCTTTGGCATTTCTTTTTTTTTCTGTTGGGTAGCTTTAACAAAAATTTTCACAGACTTTTTTTTGTTAGTGTACATTTACGGTGAGTCGTTGTCAAAATCGGCAATAGTTACCCCGTTGACATGATTGAGTTGCCGTAGATGCCTTCCAGAAAATTTCTGTTCTGAAATTTGGTTTATTAAATCGTTATTTGCTTGAATCATTCTTGAAATAAATGGAAACTTGTTCAACTCGGAATTTTGTAAATGGTGTTTGAAGTACACACTACAACTTGTATACAAACGTAAGATTAAGAAAAGAAGGAAAATTGAATTTCTCAAGAGTTTCCAATAATAATGTACGTACGTTTGAGTGTTGTTGGTTGGTTTAGTAGAATTGGTGTGTTTGTGTGTGCGAGTATTTGTTGTATTAACTCAAATATCAAATCGGAAGTACAACAAAAAAAAACCCACACAAGTTGACTTTAAGAATGAATTGAACAAGTGCACGAAATAAGAAATAATAAAATAATCCTTAAAAAAATAACGTCTAGAATCGAGACTATAAAAATATAAAAGCACGAGCAAACTTCATTGCCAGTATGTCTTACTGTTTATTCTATTTAAATCTATGTCTAGGATGAGAGTGAAGCTGCGAATGTATTAGTGTATTAGTTGTGCATATACAAATACAACTAAACAAAATTGAAATAACGCAATAAAAATGGAAATTGTAATACACCCTCCAAATACGATATGAACGAAATTATAAAAAAAAACGTAAAAATTACTTGTTTCTTTTTGCCGTACATGCATAAAAATAAGGTAAAATGGTTTAGTAAAGTGGAGGTTTGAAATCAATGCTGATGCTTTGCTAACGCCTTGATCCTTCCGTGAAAAATCAAAGATATTTGTATTGGAAAATTTCAAAATAAAGTGTAAATGTGCACTAGCACACAAACACACACACAAACACCACCACCTCCACCAAACACCCTCGTCCTGCTTTACACACGTGTGTGTATTCATGTATACATGGGCAAATAAGCCACGACGAGTTAGTGAACCTTTAATAATTGGAATTTTATTGCAAATGGAAATATGTATTATAGCAACCACATACATAGCAAAGCAAATAATTCTAATAAAAATCTGTGTGGAAAAAATAATTAATTATAACTTAATCATAAATCACACGATTACAAATTTTACACCTATCAGTTTTTTTATTCCTTTTTTTAATGATACCATCAATGAATTTCTGTTTCCTCCTCATCTTCATCATCTACCATTGAAATCTTAGTAAATCATTTTATTTTTATAATAAACAACTTTTTAACAACAACAGCAAAAAACAAAAAAAAATTACATAAAGATTTACACAACGACAGCTGTCAAAAACAAGTTACTAACAATTTCTAACATGTTATAAACTTTTTTTCTCGTTAGAATTGAGGGAGTGTGAAAAAAACAGCAAAACAAAACCTTAACTAACAATATCTTGTCAACGCTGTTGAACAAAAAAAAAAAAAAAAAAAAATGGTCATCATAATTTGTATTACAACAAAAAGTTGAGTCATTAAAAAAATAAAGAAAAATTATAAAAAATATGTTTATTTTTTTTTTTTTTTGTTAATAAAATTTCAAATTAATCCCCTATAACAGGAAATGTGTAGTAGTTGGTGAAAGCGAAATTGCAAAAACTTAATGATGAAGATATTTTCAAAAATGCCACCCACATGTTAGGAAATAGTATTAAATATTAAGTATACTTTGTAGTGGAACTGCCCAGCAAAAAAAATTGCAAGTAGTGCTTTACAAACTACTTCTTTCAATGCTTCACAAGTATCCGTTAGTGTATTTTAACTGCTTTTTAGAAGTTCTTCTGAACAACTTCAAAAAATCACTTCTTTCACTGCTTCCCAAGTATCCGTTATAGGATAGAAAAAGTGCTAAAAATACGCCTTGAGCCAAAAAAAATTGTATGGCCATTAAATTTTTAATGCAGCCAACTTGACAAAACGAATGATGCAGAAGTTCTTATTTTTGGGGCTACTTTAACGTGCAATTCTCAGAATTGAGTCCAAAAATCATGTGTTGTACTGTGTAATTGTTGTTATTTCAAAAGTTATGGCGATTTTCGCTTTTTGAAAATTACGAAATTTGGCGAATTTGGCACTAAACATCAATAAATAAAAAATATCCTCGCGTCCTGTGAGTCCTGGAGAAAATTTTTTAACTGATTTTACAATTAGAGACTCTTAACTAGCTTTGTTATTATCGATAATGTATGCCAGATCGTAAATATATTTTTGGCGATTTTCCAAATATTTTTTTCTTTTTTAAAAAGTTAATTTTTTTCAAATTTTCTAAATTTTCATTTTACATGCTTCTCGCTTGAAAACCGTTCCTTATACAAAAAAAAGTTTTGAAGACAAAAAGTAGGTAATTAAGTTTTCTATGGATATAATACAACTTGTTTAATAAAATATTGTTATTTAGCCAAAAACTATTTAAAATGTGAAGACCGCCTTTTGGCGCCCTTGGGCATTGGGGAAGATACTTCTCAATTACATGTCATTTGATATAATTATTTCACGATGTAAAAATTACGGTTAAAAGGTGTCAATTTTATTGTCAGTGGTTACGTTCGACTTCTTCAATAACAGTTGAGTTTTAGCGTATGACAGGTTCTTTTGTGTCAGTCCTGTAACAGGTTATATTGCTGCAGTGGCACTTCAGAAGGGTCAATTCACTCCTCCTACGACAATCTCATGTAAAAGTTACCTGTACTTTTCATGTAAAAGTTGTCCAGCGACCGGTTCCTTTTCCCACAGGATTGCCTGTACTAACATTGTCTCTACTTTCCGTAATGAATTTCTTGAGGGAATTAAGTGAAAATTTTTATTCCTTCAGAAAACTAAATACGCAATTAAATTAATTTAAGGGAATGAAAGTGAGGAATGAAATCTTTCGCTAAAAGTTAAATTGAAAACATTTTAATAAATTCTTTGGTGTTTAAATTAGGGTATTCATTCGTTTAATCGTTGTTCGATTAATCGCACAATTTTGCTCAAAAATTGTTTGACTAATTTAAAATGTCCAGATTTCCAGTAACGAACAATTCGAATAATTTGATATTATTAATTACTTAATAACACTATGCGACAGTCAAAATCGGGATGGGATCAAACCAACGGGAAATGTTATATCGGTCAAAAACAAGTTATACGTGTCCCGGCGTTTCGCTGGGTCACCCCTAGGAATCGAGATATATCTTTTTTTTGACATAACTCGAGAACCACTAGTCCGATTTTGCTCAAACAATTGAAAAACGTTATATGAACAGATTAAAGGAATTGCAATTTTTAATTTTTTTAAAATTGCTTGAGCAAAATCGGACTAGTGGTTCTCGAGTTATGTCAAAAAAAAGACCACCAAATGTCAAATCGATATATCTCAATTCCTAGGGGTGACCCAGCGAAACGCCGGGACACGTATAACTTCTTTTTTACCGATATAACTTTCCCCGGTAGTTTGAACCCTTCCCGATCACTGACCCCTACCATTTGTCTCACAGTGTAATTGTTAAAAAATTACAAAAATGTTCAAAAAATATTTTATCACATTTTAAATGTGATAAAATCCAAAATTTATTTAAGAAATTGTGAAAATAATATTCTGTATGCTTGAATCTTTGCGCGTTTCCTTCTTACGTAAGAAAATCATCTCATTTTTAAAAATGAGAATTTCTTGCTTTCCTTATTAAATGTCTTGAATATCAAAGAAAGGAAAAAAATAACAAAAAAACTGCCACAATTTGCTTTGTCATCTTCCAAACTGCTACTCTGTTATTTCGACAGATCTAGAAATGTAGTGACATAACCATTTTTAAAATTATATTTTTAAGATTTTATAAATTCTGATATTAAGCGAAAGCACAAGTAACAAATGCTCTGTGTTATAAAGCTTCCTAGCAAAAAAAGAGATGCCGAAGCAGTAGAAAAAGCACTACAATCGATGATCTAGATGTACTTCTTTTTTAACATAAACACTAATTATTTTAACATTGAATTGTCATAGGAGAGGATAACTCCCACTTTAACATTTTTTATATAAAAAAAATAATTCTGAAAAAAATTATATTTTTTTATTTTACAAAGGTCATTTCCAATTTATTTCCAATTCATTTGCTTCTTGAATATTAAATGTGTTTTCATCGTTCGGCGTATGTCAAAACCAAAATAAGTAATATTTGAAGAAATAAACTTCAAACACCATGTTTACTTTGATTGATTGCAATTCATTTTTAATTCATTTGAATAAATTCAAAATCAATTTGAACTGATTCAAATTTCATTCAATTCTTTTCCTTGGTGCAAATAATTAATTAAACATTTAGCTAATTCGTAATGAATTGAAATCAAAAAAGAATAATTCATTTACAGCTCTGCCGCTGAGCTATTCTTTGATATGAAAGTTGACTGGCATAAAAACACCACTTTGTCATTGCAAGCTATTGTGCTTTATTCTTTTCAATAAAAGTACTTTTTAAACAACTGCAAAAGGTGCGCTGCAATTCAGTATTGGTTTCAGTACTATTTTCATAAGCGCATAAAAAGCTATATTTCATCATTTTTATTTTATATATTTTTAAAAATTTAAAAAAAAATATGGAATTCAAGCAAATTAATTATATATAAATATTAAAAAAAAAATAAAAAAAATTAAAAAAATATTGCTTCCCCCCAGGAATCGAACCCGCGATCACTTGTTTACAAATACCAAGTGATACCAAAATTACTTTTTAGGATCACTTTTAGAGCAATTACTCTTTAGAAGCGATACTTAAGTGATTTTTTGGAAGTAGTTCAAAAGTTATTCTAAAAGAGCTATAAAAATATATTGACGAATACTTTGGAAGCAATGAAAGAAGTGATTTTTTGAAGTGATTCAGAATTACTTTTAAAAAAGCTGTAAAAAATACACTAACGGATACTTGTGAAGCAGTAAAAGAAGTAGTTTGTAAAGCATTACTTCCAATTTTTTTTCCTGGGTTGTTTATTGACCACATGGTTCGACTTTATAAAGGGCGAATTAAAAGACAAATGAATTATTTTTTATATCCTATCCAGAATTTCCCACTAGGTTTATCGTTTTTATGTGTTCAGTGAATAAGGAAGATACAAACATTAAAACACGAGCTGTTCTCTATTGTTTAACTAATTGAATGTATTAACGGGCGCTACGTTTACGTCTAGCTAATCCAGGCTTAACTTTATGAAATTTGCAGAGTGGTTCTCTCCGATTTGGAAGAAAATTGAATATGTGTTAGGGGGTACAGAAAAGACACAAATTTCGACAAAATATGATTTCAATTAATACGTTTTTTATTCTCATGAATTTTAGAAGAGTTACTGACACTATTAAAAAAAATTATTAAAAATACGAAAAAAATGATGTATTATTTTACACAAAATTTTGTTTGATTAATGGATTAATTTTTAAATTGTATTCGTTTAATCGATTAACACAAAAAGTCGATTAATTTAATACATAGTCAAGAAACTCATTCCCAAATATAAATTTAGTTAAAAAAAGGGAATAGGGAATTAATTCCTTCGAAGGTCTGATACCTGCACACAGACAACATACTCGTGGTGACAACCAAATATATAGCGAGTCAAATGCTTCGGTTGTGATAACAGAATTTATCAGTTCTGACAACAGAAAATAAGTTGGGACATTAGCTTTTTATCTGTGGTAACAGAATTTCGGTTGTTTTAATAAGAATTCTGTGGTCACAACTAGGGTTTGGGATTTCCCGGACTTTTTTATTTCCCGGGAAACGGGAATGAAAAAATTTGATTCCCGGGATTCCCGGGAATCCCGGGAAATGTTTTTGAACAAAATTGTTAATGAAAACCACCTATATAAATAATTTTTGTTAAAAAAAATACACTATTTCAGTACAAATGCAGTCTGTGTAGTGAGAATTCAAAGTAAAAAATATCAAAATGTTGAACATTTGATTTCACATAAATTAATCGCAGCACTGCCAAATGAATTGCATGATTCCAGCAGAAAGCACCTACTACTGGATTGTCGGAAACAAACCGTTTCATCACACTTGGCCGATTAGATATGTTGGCCAAAATGTTATTTTCCAAAGACAATTAAAACACTTCTAGTCTTATTTCTACAATTCTTCTTATTTCATCAGCATTACATCTTCCTGATATATAAACCAACCCCAGGTTATAAAATGAATTATTTACGTTTATACTTATGTTCACATATCTCCTTTGTGATATTCTTGTCCATTCATTTAAGATTATAGTAAATCTCCTATTGTGAGAAATATTGCTCAATATTTCTTTTATAATGATATCTTTTACATGATTGTAGTAATTTAATATAATGTTCTTTACATCGGTTTCTTTTTTTTGCAATGCCAGGTTTTTATTATAAAAACTTTCTCGAATAAACGAAGATCTAGTTATAGTGCGGATTGACTGCGGCTAATTTGGATACCATTTTAGGAAATGTTTACCCTACCATAAAACCTTTAATACCTATTCAGATTCCACTTTTTTCTTCGGGTACTTTGCTAATTTTAGCTTGTTGTTGTTTTCTTCAAGAGAAGTTGCATGACCATCAATTTTTTTTTTTTTTTGTGAACCAAATTTAGATGTCGGATAACCAAATTTAGATACCACCGTTAACCATTAGTCTTTTCTTTTCACATTTATTAATGAAAACGTTACTTATAAAATTATTGACCCTTAATATAAAGGAGTATTTTAAATTTAAAGTCGACTTATTTTTAATCAAACGGTTTTGTTCATTTTGTGTATGAAAACCTTACAAATATATTTATATTTTCAAATATTTTGATAGGTTGAAAATAAATTAATCAATCAGAAAGCTCCAAAAATAAACTAAGTCGAGGTATACTGCCACCCAATATTTTAACTAAAGTCGACTTTACCTAAATTATACATTTGAAAAATTTAGATAGTAAGGGCGATTATTTGTAAAAAACAAAGCTTTTTTTATATTTCTTTTAAACATTTTACCAAGTTTTTAGGCTTTACTACTTAAATTTTGAATAAGTTATGCGAAAAATCTTTATTAGTTGAAATGCTCCTAATTACTTGGCAAAGATTTTATTTGTATGTCAAATAAATGTATTCCCTTTTAAAAGATTTTAACAATGAAATTTTTGTTTTGGTATTTAAAATTTTTTTTATGACTAAAATTAAAAAATCCTATTCGAAACAAAAACAATTTAATATTTTTAAAATTTCCCGTTTTCCCGGGAAAAATATATTATTTTCCCGGGAATTCCCGGCAAACTTTTCCCGGGATTTCCCGGGAATTCCCGCCCGGGAAATCCCGAACCCCAAACCCTAGTCACAACTAAAAATTCCAACTGAACTATTCGATTGGCAATAAATTCAGCTGTCAGCACAAATCTGTTTTCTGTGTGTATTGCTTAAATCTTTCTAAATTTTCAAGACCATTGAATGTCTGCCTTGTAATAATATTTTATCTTTCAGTTAATTTAAATCTGTATTATTAATTAATATTTCAAATAAATCAATAAACTATTTGAAAGTTTCCTTGTGCTAAATAACTTTTAATCAGTAAATTTATGATGCCAAATGAGTTCTTCATTGGCGCTATAAAAATCTAAAGATCAATTATTCATAACATGTATGTATATAAAGAAGCCAAATTAAAATTTTTCTCATGATGGTTGAATAAAACTGACTTTGATTTTATAATTTTATTTGTTTTTTTATTCCACACAACGTGGCAACATGCGGGCCATCTATTACCTTATTTACAGTTGTTTGTTTTTATAAGAGTTTTGTGTGTTTTTATGTTTGTATGTATTAACACTGCTATAAATCTGTGAATCTACATAAATGATCAATGATAACAGATAAAAAAAGAAAAAAAAAAAACTTAAATTGATGAACAAATAAACCTTAAGATTTATGACTTCATCTTAAACAATAAATAACAATTTTAAACGAGTGAATAAAGTAACAACAATACAATGTTTGAGAAAACAAAATCAATAAAATGCTAAAATTGTATTCTTAATTTAAATACTTTTAATTAGAAATAAGACACACATATTTACAAACCCCTTTTCATCATTAAAATTATCATATAAAAAAAAAAAAAACAGTTGAACGAAGAAGAAGTATCTTTATAAAGTCATTAGTTTATTCTATCAGGGTTTTATATTCTATCTTCATATTGCCAAACTATTTGTAAGTTAAACTAAGAAAGAGTAAGTAAACCCACCAGTAACTTCTTCCACTTTGAAAAGGCATTAACATTTTAATGCAAAATTATTATTGTTACAAAATATTTGATAAGTTAAATCTACCATCAGCCAGCAACCAACCAACCAACGATTCAATTCATTCTTACTCAATTTCTTGCGAAAAGAAGAACAAGAAGAAGAAGAAAAAGTATTAAAGCCTACAAATTGTTAAGAAATTACTTTTTTTTTCTCTTGTTCGGTAAAATTATCATTGCAGTGTTAAATAATGTTCAAAATTTCAAGTACCACAAAGTCGTATTACTTTGTCGACACTTTGCCAGAGTTGCACAAAAAAAAAAAAAAGAAGCGAAGTAGTAGAACAGAAAAGTACAAAAAAAAAACTTTGTCCTCTGCATTGCAGTGCATTCTTGAGAAAATAGCCGTGTTACTTTAATTTCCATTTGCCATGAACAGCCAAAGAAATAAAGAAAGAAAAAAAAAGCAGCAACAACTTAGAAAAAATTGAAAACTTATTGTAAGAAGTTATGATTTGTATAACTATCGTATTCTTTTTCGTTGCACTTAATGAAAACTTATCTTAAGATAAGTTGTTGGTATCGTTTTGAACAGATACCAGAAATATTTATCTATTGATTGATTTAATTTCAACTTGAAAAACTAAAATTAAACTGTCTGGCTTATATTTATTTAACAATACGAGTAAGTTAACAAAAAACGTAGTAATTTTATTAAACCATTACGTAAAGAAATTTTATATTTTTAATTCTTTTAAAATATGCAATAAAATATCCCAGCAAAACTTTCTATTACCTGGTAATAAGGTTTGTAAGAAGAAATTAAGGTATGTAACCTCTTACTTTGCTATTCCAACAGCTATTATTTTAACAAGGGCATGTCATTGGAGGTATGTACTTTCCAAAAGAGGGCTAGGTAACAACATAATAACATGTTACTTTAATGTTACATGTTAGGAGTTACGTAACCACTTACATAACCGATACTGAGCACAATACTACTTACATAACAGCTTAAAGTAAGGCCAAAAAAATGTGGTCTGATACAGGTCTGAAATAACACATTAAAATTATGCGCTCACTTACTGTATAAAAATATATACTTACTTCTTACAAAAAAAATTAAAATAAGATGTTATCGTGTTGGTTTTTTATAAATGCTAAAACGAAGCATATTCATATTTAATTAATATTTACTCAGATTAATATAAAGTTAACAAAAAATATTTCAGTCAATATGTATAAAACATATAAATTATTTGTACCGAATATTTTAAATAGAAAATAACACTCATGCATCGCATTACAAATAACTCCTTATTTTGAGTTATTTGAATACACCATCGGTAATAAGTGGCTATTTCTATTAAGTGATCACGTATCACATTAAAAGTAACTCCTTATTTTACGGTTTTAAAATATCCCATCTGTAATAAGTCGCTGCTATTATTTAGAACTCATGTTGTGTATTACAAGTAACTCTTTTCTTTGAGGTGTTTAAATATATCATTGGTAGTAAGTTGCTATTACTACCCAGTAGTTATGCAGCACATTATACGTAAGACATTACATTTTAGTTATGAAATAATGCAATGGTAAGGGGTATGGTATTACCAGGTAATGTGTTCTGTAATACCAACATATTACCAAGGTTTTGCTGGGATGTGATAGAAAATGGAAATCTAAGAACAACCTCTTGTTTATTTAGACCCTCTCGGGGAGTAAGGCGGCAAAATAGGTGAAAATAAATCGACAATTGTTTGGTGCTTTTTTATTCGCCAGCGTTTCAGAAACATTCGACAAAAAAACTGAATAAAAAGAATGTATTCGTCAAATGAAAGTTTGATATTCATAAGTACCCGGTGAAAAATGTCCATATATGAATATTTATGGTTCAACCATATATGTATGGATCCGAAAAATGAGGTAACACCTAAGTATATGTTCATATATGGACATATATGAACATATACATTTATTAAATACATGAGAATACATGCGAACGTTGCTGTCCTTTATTATAAGGTTGTACGATAGATATAAATTTATGTATGACATTCAAATTAGGCGCTACATATGTTCCTTTTTTTATTCATGGCATTAAATATAATTCCATATTTATCCAAATATGAGTGCCATTTCCATATATGAAATAATAGATGCTTCCATATATGTCTGTATATGAAATTTTTTCCATATGTGTTCATATAAAATCCATATATGTTCATAAAAAATCCATATTTGTTCATATGTGTCCATACATAAACCATATATGAACATGTTTGAGCGTATATGAACATTTTTCACCGGGTATGCAGTATGTACAGTAGACCGTACCACCTTACAGGCAAAAAAAAAGTTCGCCGTACACCCTCCAATATGAAGTATTTTTGCAAGGAGGTTTCAAAATTTTTTTGGTTTTTTTGCCGAACGTAGGGGTCGCTATTTTACATTTTTCGTTATATCTTTGGCATTTACAGTCGAATCTTAAAGTATGATACATCGATGTTTCTCTCTCGAGGAGACGAGTGTTTTTCTCTCGAGGGCCATTGACCTCAAGTATCCCGTTCTAGTAGTTAGTCACCAGTTGCTACAACCCTAATGTACCTACCACCCTAATGTCAGAAAATTAAAGCTCGCAAAAAATCATTAAACTTTTGCTAAAGAAGTTTTTCGATAAACCCAGAAGAATTTTTTTTTATATATTGGTTGCCGAACGTAGGGGTTGCTTTTTTAATTTTTTTATACCCTACACCACTATGTGGTCAGGGTATTATAAGTTTGTGCTGATGTTTGTAACACCAAAAAATATTGGTCGTAGACCCACCTTATAGTATTCCGATCGGCTCAGAATTTTTTATACCCTACACCACTGTGTGGTCAGGGTATTATAAGTTTGTGCTGATGTTTGTAACACCAAAAAATATTGGTCGTAGACCCACCTTATAGTATACCGATCGGTTCAGAATTTTTTTTTATTTCGATTTAACGATGTCCGTCTGTCCGTCCGTCCGTCTGTCTGTCTGTCCATGCAATCTTGTGCGCACTCTACAGGTCGCACCTATTAAGAAATTTTGATGAAATTTGGTACGCAGACCTATGTTGGCCCAAGGACGAACAAGTTTGATTTTTTTGAACATCGGTCCATGTTTAGACCTAGTGCCCATATAAGGGTCCTACCAAAATTATACTGTTTATATGCTGCAGGTCGTAAATATTAAGATATTTTGATGAAATTTGGTACACAGACCTATATTGGCCCAATAATGCAGCCTATTGATTTTGGTGAACATCGGTCCATGTTTAGACCTAGTGCCCATATAAGGGTCCTACCAAAATTATACTGTTTATACGCTGCAGGTCGTAAATATTAATATATTTTGACGAAATTTGGTACACAGACCTATATTGGCCCAATAACGCAGCCTATTGATTTTGGTGAACATCGGTCCATGTTTAGACCTAGTGCCCATATAAGGGTCCTACCAAAATTATACTGTTTATATGCTGCAGGTCGTAAATATTAAGATATTTTGATGAAATTTGGTACACAGACCTATATTGGCCCAATAATGCAGCCTATAGATTTTGGTGAACATCGGTCCATGTTTAGACCTAGTGCCCATATAAGGGTCCTATCAAAATTTTACTGTTTATACGCTGCAGGTCGTAAATATTAAGATATTTTGATGAAATTTGGTACACAGACCTACATTGGGCCAATAACGCAGCCTATTGATTTTGGTAAACATCGGTCCATGTTTAGACCTAGTGCCCATATAAGGGCCTACCAAAATTATAATGTTTATACGCTGCAGGTCGCAAATATTAAGATATTTTGATGAAATTTGATACACAGACCTATATTGGCCCAGTAACGCAGCCTATTGATTTTGGTGAACATCGGTCTATGTTTAGACCTAGTGCCCATATAAGGGTCCTACCAAAATTATACTGTTTATACGCTGCAGGTCGCAAATATTATGATATTTTGATGAAATTTGGTACATAGACCTATGTTGGCCCAAGGACGAAGCCTATTGATTTTGGTGAACATCGGTCCATGTTTAGAACTAGTGCCCATATAAGGGTCCCCCCAAAATTATATTGTTTATACGCTGCAGGTCGCAAATATTAAGCTATTTTGATGAAATTTGGTACATAGACCTATGTTGGCCCAAGGACGAAGCCTATTGATTTTGGTGAACATCGGTCCATGTTTAGAACTAGTGCCCATATAAGGGTCCCCCCAAAATTGGCTTGGTTACAAACTGCAGGTAGCAAATATTAAGATATTTTAATGAAATTTGGTGCGCTGACTCACATTATAGAAAATTTTGACATAAGCCCCATTTTAACCCATTTGAATTTCGGATCCAAACAATACACCAAACTGGTGTAGGGTATTGTATAGTCGGCATGCCCGACTTTAACCTTTTTACTCGTTTTTATTTCGATTTAACGATGTCCGTCTGTCCGTCCGTCCGTCTGTCTGTCTGTCCATGCAATCTTGTGCGCACTCTACAGGTCGCATATATTAAGATATTTTGATGAAATTTGGTACGCAGACCTATGTTGGCCCAAGGACGAACAAGTTTGATTTTGGTAAACATCGGTCCATGTTTAGACCTAGTGCCCATATAAGGGTCCTACCAAAATTATATTGTTTATACGCTGTAGGTCGTAAATATTAAGATATTTTGACGAAATTTGGTACACAGACCTATGTTAGCCCAATAACGTAGCCTATTGATTTTGGTGAACATCGGTCCATGTTTAGACCTAGTGCCCATATAAGGGTCCCACCAAAATTATATTTTTTATACGCTGCAGGTCGCAAATATTAAGATATTTTGATGAAATTTGGTACATAGACCTATGTTGGCCCAAGGACGAAGCCTATTGATTTTGGTGAACATCGGTCCATGTTTAGAACTAGTGCCCATATAAGGGTCCCCCCAAAATTGGCTTGGTTACAAACTGCAGGTCGCAAATATTAAGATATTTTAATGAAATTTGGTGCGCTGACTCACATTATAGAATATTTTGACACAAGCCCCATTTTAACCCATTCGAATTTCGGATCCAAACAATACACCAGACTGGTGTAGGGTATTGTATAGTCGGCATGCCCGACTTTAACCTTTTTACTCGTTTTTCATTGGATTTTTCTTTTATAGCAAAACACTGGTCTCCTCGAGGCAAAAAAATCGAAATTAGAAAAATTGAAAATGGCGACCCCTACATTCGGCAAAACAAGTTTTTTTTTTGAAATTGCCTTGCAAAAATACTTCATATTGGAGGGTGTACGGCGAACTTTTTTTTTGAGGTACGGTCTACTGTGAATTAAAAAAAATTTCACCGTACACCGTCCAGTCTAAATTATTTTGGCAAGGTTTCAAAAAAATTTTTTTTCTGCTGAACGTGGGTCGCCTTTTTACATTTTTCGTTATATCTTTGGCATTTACAGTCGGATCTTAAAGTATTATACATCGATGTTTTTCTCTAACGACCATTGACCTCAAATATCCCGTTCTAGTATTTACCCACCAGATCTCAGTTGCTACCACTTTTGCTTAGGAAGTTTTTCGATAAACCCAGCGGAATTTTTTTTTTTTTATTTTTATGTTTGCCGAAAGTATGAATTTTTCCTTTATAGCAAAAAACTGGCAAAACAATCGATATATCACACTTTAAAATTCGACTTTAAATGCCAAAGCAATACCGAAAAATTAAAAAAGGCGAACCCTACGTTCGGCAAATTTTTTTTTTTTTTTTGGAATTGCCTTGCAAAAATACTTTATTTTTGAAGGTGTACCGCGCACTTTTTTTTGCCTGGTACGGTCCAATGCACAGAGTTGCCAAGTTGTTCAAAAAAATACCAATAAAAAGGACTTCGGCAAAAATTCGGTAAGCGCCGAAGTAGCGCGAATATCGAAAAAAAAGTCACGTGACCGCTCAATAAGGATTAATATATGTAATTTTGAGAGTCTTACAAACACATAAAAAATCGGCTGAAAAGTCCGTAGGATAACCAATAAAACATTTTTTTTTTTTTTTTTGGCAAAATTCGACTTTATTCATCAACAAACAGCGGCCTATTTTGAGGCCAAAAATAAATCATTCTCTAAAAAAGGTATCGAAATGTTAGAAAGACGTTGGAGTGATCACTCAATCACTTTTTCATTCGATCCAAATCTCTTTCTAGCGAGCATTTTTTTTAAAGTCTGGAAACAGGTAAAAATCTGTTTGTCAAATCTGGCGAATACGGTGGGTGCGGAAGCAATTGAAAGTGTAATTCGTGCAATTTGGCCATGGTAGGAAACGACGTGTGATACGGCGCATTGTCTTGGTGAAAGAGCACTTTTTTCTTCTTAATATGAGGCCGTTTTTTTGCCATTTCCTCCTTCAAACTCACCAGTTGGACCATGTAGCGATCGCTATTGATGGTCTGGCCTTTTCAAGGTAATAAATGTACAAAATTTCAGACGCATCCCAAAATACTGATGCCATAACTTTACCAGCTGACTGTTGCGTCTTTGGCTTCTTTGGGCGAGGTACGCCAGTTGCTGTCCACTCAACTGACTGCCGATTCGACTCTGGAGTGAAATGGCAGATCCAGGTTTCGCCCATTGTTTCATACCGACGCAAAAAGTCTTCTTTTACCACGCCGAAACAGCTTCAAATACCACTCAGAGTCATCGATACGTTGTTGTTTTTGGTGTACTGTGAGCAAACGCGACACCCATTTCAAAAGCAGCTTTCTCATGGACAAATATTCATGCAAAATAAAGCCGACACGTTCCTTCGATATCTTTAACTCTTTCACTACCCTTGTACAGTACAGTGTACACATTTTTAAGAGAATATATAAAACTTGATAATGCAAAAAAACTTGATACTTTTTGTAAATAAGATTATAGGCTCTTGGCCTTCAAATAAAAATCATTATATGTATAAGCAGTTCAACATGGCAATATAGTCGCGATATTTGTTAATGAAGTATAATTTTTTTAATGTTTTTTTATGAAGAAGAGAAAATCAATCAAATGATTTTTGACTATTCGAATGTTTAAGGGGTAAAACGGGGATGAGAAACTTAAAAAAATCGGTTTCCGAACATGATTTTTGGTGGATAGGAGGGGGAGGGGGCAAAAATGTTACATATAACAAGAATCTGAAGTCAAAATAACGACACATCTGCATACAAAAAGTCGTTAGTGAAAGGGTTAAGGTATCAGCTATCTCCTGCAACTTCACTGTACGGTCTGCCAAAATGAGTTTGTGAACTTTTTTGATGTTTTCCGGTATCACCACCTCTCTAAGGTAGCGTCACTAAAACAGCTGTAACTTGTTCACTAATCAATGCATTGTCATTAAATTTCATCTGAAGGTTGATAGTTCCAAAACATTATATGGAGTTTTCATTAGTGGCGCCACCTATGTGTCATCCTACGCATTTTTCTGCCAACGTGTTACCATATAATCCAACCAAATTTACCAGATAATAAATCTTCTGAAAAAAAGGAAAATATGTTCACCCAGGTGAAAATGTTCATATATGGTCATATATGTCAACATATATGGGTTCATATATGGGTTCCGATCCGAAATTTGAGGGTATATGGCCATATATGGAGATATATGAATGTTCATATAAATTTTTTTTTTATTTTTTTAATAAAAATATTGCTTTTTTTATTCAAATTAAATGTAAATATTATAATTCTACACTTATAGAAAAAAGTTTGTAGAAAAGTTAGTAAAACTGTTAGTACTTCAACTTAACAAATTTTTAACTAATTTTTAGTTAAAATTTAATTTTTAGTTAATTTTTTTGCTACCTCCACATTACTAACTTACAAATTTTTTTCCTATTTTTTTTTGCTGAATTTAGTTACTACTTTTTAACAATAAATTTGTTAACTTTACAGTATTTTGCTGAATTTTAGTTACTTATTTTTAACAGAAGATTTGCTAATTTTACAAATTTTTTGTAAACTAAACCACCAATTTTGAAGCGCTTATAAACAGAATGTTAAATGACTCATAAAAATTACTGCATATTTTTAATTCGCCAAAAATAATGCAAAAAGTTTTTAAATAAAGCTAAATTGAAATGGTTGAAAATTTGTCCTACTCATAAAATATCTAAATTATTAAAATTTATGAGAAAAGTTTCTATTTATCGTAATACATTCATTTTCAAAGATCAAGGTTTATTTTGGACAAACCATTTTAATATGAAAATTGTGATTAAAATTATCTCTGGGGAGCAAGTGGAGTTTACGGGGATGACCCTAATTTTTTCCCCCAATATTGTACTTTTTAAGCTTATTTAAAGAATACGATATTTTTAATCGGCCACACCTTCTTTCCTGTGGGTGGAACTTTAGAGGTGAAAATGGAAACTCAAATAAATTCGGAAGTATGTACATATCCGATCAGCAAACAATGAAAATTAAAAGAAGGGTCTCTGAAATACATTAGGTGTGTTTCTTTATTTTTGGGTAAAGTTCGGTAAAATGAGAGTAAGCACAAAATCCTCTCACAAAATGACAAAATTACCCAATAGTACAGGAACGCAAAAAACCACTTTTCTAGCCCAAAAACTTATTTCAAAAAATAATGTTAAACAGTGATGGGACTTGAAAAATTTTGTTTTGTGCCAAGTGTGTGACTAAAATGTGCCAAATGGGCCTTTATTGTGCCAAAACTCAATTTTCACTTAGAACCCGTGTTTTCAACTTTCATTTTGTAAATGCATTCTTATGGAATTAATTCTATCTAGAATTCTTATGGACTTAATTATATTTGAATGAATTAAAATTTTCTTTCAATTAAAAGGTGAATGATAAATTAAATTCATCCGATTCTTATTAAAGATTTGGGAATACAGCCAATGAATGAATTCTTTAGGAATGGTTGCACGGAATGGTATACATTAGGCCGTACCTCAAAAAAAAAGTTTGCCGTACACCCTTCAATATGAAGTATCTGATCTGATATAAATTTATAGCATTTGAATTTTTAAAATTCTATGGATTAAGCACCGTAAGTTGTTCAGTTTTCACGTGAAAAAACTGTTATACTCCATATAAAAAACATTATTTTTCACGACAATGAGTTTCACGTGAAAATTGTGCAAACTTAGTTTTCACGCAAATTTAATGTACAAAACTATTATTTTTCTGGTGAAAAAGTGACATTTTGTGTTAATTGTGATTATGGCTTTGTTATAAAATTAAAATATTGTTAATTTTGTTAACTTAAATTGCTATTTAAAGCATTTAAAGTCTGAGAGAAATTTTTTCACGTGAAAAACAACTTACGGTGCTTTATTCGGTAATATCTTCAATGCCATTTTTTAGTTTTCCTTTGTTCGAAAAGGTATTTTAATACCAATAAATGCTTAGAAACTAAAAATTAAAGAATTGTTATTTTTTAAATTCATTTACTATTAAATTTTGTAGATAACCAAAATGTGCCAAAATAGTATCGGTTGTGCCATTGTACCAATCAATCTTAGATTGTGCCAAAAATCCCATCACTGATGTGAAAATACGTATAATTTCAGTTTGCAAATCGGCACAAATAGACATATTTATTCGCATTTAACAGTAGTTTTTGATTTTATTCAATTAATTTTAACAAAAAACCAAGTTTCTTTTGCTTATTTCTTTATTTAATGACAATTTTTAATTTAATTTCACAATTGTTTTTTGTTTATATTTGCATCAGCTGTTTTACCAAAGTTTACCCGAAGAAAAAGTCTGGGTAAATTTTGGTAAAAATAGAAGCACTAATACAGTCTCATTACCGCTCTTATTTACCCAATTCTCGAGTACGGGAACGCTTTTGGGTAAATTTCGGTAACTTTGGGAACGTACGGGAACACACTGACACCACATTTACAAAAAATCATTCTTGGGAATTTTCATTGGCATTGAAATATAATTGGCATTACTTTATCTCAATGTCAGTGCCAACAAATTTCATCACCATTCAATGCCAATGAAATTTTTTCAATTTGCATTGATGAAAACAATGGTAATAAAATGTACACATAATTGAAGGAGAAGAATTATAATATAAAAAAAATATAAGAAATACGCGAATTTTTAATTTTTTTTCTTAATTTATTCTTTTATTAAAACATGAAAACAAATACTTCTTTCATCAATTATAAATGGGCATTTAGGCATTGAACAATGCCAATTGAAAAAATTTCAATTAATTGACACATTCAATAAACTGGTCCCAAGTATGTTTTTAAATACCCATTTATTTTTTATTTATTAATTTTCATTTCATTTGCTCCTTTTTTTACATTTTTCCAGTCCACTAGTAATCTGCAAAAGTTTTGATTTCAGAAAATTTTAGCAAAAATTTTGTAGATTTAACAGTTTTGTTTTGCTTTTTTCATTCTACTATTATTTAGCATTTTTTTTTGCTAATTTTAGGAGGTTAAATTGTTATTTGCAATTAACAACAATTTAGCTCAAATATTACTAAAATTCTGTAAATTTAACAGTTTTTTTGCTGTTTTCATTTTATTAATATTTAGCAAACTGATTCTGCTAATATTAGCAGTTTTTTCTGCAGCATCATTTTTAACTAATTTTAATAACTTTTTCTGCTATTTTTACGGACTTATTTGTATGAGTGTATTCATACGTTACTGATGAATTTGTACATTTGAATGAAATTGAGAAATTATGAAATTTTTAATGGACATGAAAAACTGCTGAATTAGCAGAGTATTTTTGCTAAATATAAAAAAAGATACACTGATAGAATTTTCGTTCATACTATTAATGAATCGATTTCATTAATCTAAATTCACTGATTTAATGAAAAAATTTCATTGAGTTAATGAAAAACTGATTAATTTAATGAATTTTTTCATTATATATTTTCAACTAACCCGTAAGATATGCTATAATTTTTATAGGGGTTTTGAATTTTCTAATTACTAAAATAGATATATGTTCCAGTAATGAACGCTAGGGTTGCAAACTGAAATTATTTAAATATAAAAGTCCAAATAATGACATCATTTTGTTTTGGCTATTTAGATCAATCGGTAACGCGATAATGTTTACATTCTGGTGATTGCGGGTTCAAGTCGACTACAGGGAGATGTCAAAAACGAAAAAGAAATATATGTACAAATAAAAATTAATAAAATAAAAATAAATAAAAAAGTAACGCAAAAAAAATATATTTTTTTCAATTCTTTTCAATTTAATGAATACGTTTCATTGATCTAATGAACGCGTTCTTTGGGGACTTTTCAATGTAAAAATCATTGGATTAATGAACAAATTCATTAATACTATGCACAAAATTCTATCAGTGTAGGAACAGCAAAAATAAAACTTTTTAATATTTTTACAAAATTTGAGTTATAATTGAGCTAAATTTCAGTTATTAGAAAATAAAATTAAATTGGAGTAGTAGACAAAAAAACATCACATTTTCTGCAGATTTTCTAAATTTAGCAGTTTTATTTTTGCTGTTTTTATCTTACTGCAACATTTTCAATTGTATTTCAAAATTTATCATTTTATTTCAGAAGTAATCAATTGTTTTTCAGATTTATCAATTGTATTTCAGAAATAATCAATTGAATTTCAGTTTCATCAATTGTATTGTAGAAGTTTTGAATTGTTTTTCAGATTTACCAATTGTATTTCAGAAATAATGAATTTATTTCTAGTTTTATAATTGCTTTTCACAAATTATCAATTGATTTTCATATTTATCAATTGTATATCAGAAACTGCCAATTGTATTTCAGAAATTATGAATTGTATTTCAGAAACTGAAAATTGTATTTCAGAAATTATCAAATGTATTTTACAAATAATCAATTGTATTTCAGAAACTGGCAATTGCATTTTAGAAATTGCCAACTGTATTTAAGAAATTATCAAAGGTATTGCATTTCAATATTTTTTGAATCCGCTCACGTAATTACCCCCATGATAAAAAGAAATTAAAACATTACCCATATATGGAATAATACATGAATTCATATATGAAGATATATGGAATATATGAACCAATATATGGACCCATAAATGCAGTATATTATCATATATGGATTTATACATTTGAATGTATTTACCCATATATGCTTCCATACATAACATATATGTTCATATATGATCATACATTAAACCATATATGCTCATACATGAAACCATATATGACAATATATGAACATATATGAACATTTTCACCTGGGCACTTAAAATTTCACAGTTTATAATAAAATTTGTTCGCAGTTAAAAATTGTTTCAGATATTTGAATTTTTGACTCCTGAGTTTCTTAGTATCGTCTTTCATATGAGCTACATAGTTTTTGCATCTAAGCTACCGCAAAAAAGGGTTTTTGACAGCCTTCTCTAGATCAGTGCTACAAAAGTAAATTTTTAAATTCAAATATATTTTTAAATTGAATTTTATATTTAAATAAAACGAATTATCAACTGAATTAAATAATATCTTGGTGGAACTCTGATACAATCATGCACGTTTGAATCTCCACCTTTATTTTCCACCTACGCTTACTTAACGCCGTGTTGAACATGAATATAATCTTAGGATTATGACTCCTAAAGGACTGAAATAAGAAAAAAAGTACGAATATTTGTATACAAAACGAAATAACAACCGAAACTTAAAATATATTCCAAGAATAATACGGCTAGAGGTACTCTATACAGTATGGATATATGTATATGTATGTGTATGCAGATAGGGGAATAAGTAGAATTCAGTTTATGCCGTGTAACAGCATAGGGCAATATAACATGCCACAAAGGTCATAAAACCATATCAACACATTAACAACGAAAGTTAAAAAAAAAAATAAATATACTACATACACTGATAGAAATAAATCTGTACAAAAAGTAGAAAAAACTACACTAAATATAAGTTCAAAAGGGTTGTGCAGAAAAAAGTGCTCAAAACAGCAGAATCTATTTGCTAAATATTAGTAAGATAAAAACAAACAAAAATAAAACTGTTACATCTACTAAATTGAAATTTTATTTTAGCTAATTGCACATGACAATTTAGCCTGCTGAAATCAGACACACATTTTTGCTGAATATTACTACACTAATAGAAAAAAGTCTGTAAAAAAATTTAATTAAAACTACTAAAAATTAGTTAAAAATTATGCTGCAGAAAAAACTGCTAAAATTAACAGATTATTTTTGCTATATACACACATAATAATCCATGCATAAAAATACGAAAATAATGTCAAAACAACAAAAACTTTCGTAAAATAAACCATTTTTCGTATATTTTACGAAATTTTTTTGTTATTTTGACATTTTTTCGTAATTTTATGCATGGATTATTATCAGTGTACATATTAGTAAGATAGGAACAGCAAAAATAAAACTGTTTAATATACCGAATTTTAATTATATTTGGGTTAAATTATTGTTAATAGAAATTAACAAATTAACCTGCTAAAATCAGCAAAAAATTTTGCTAAATAATTAGTAGCCTAAAAAATCGCAAAACAATTTTAAATTTAGTTTTTTGTTTTTTTTTAAATGCAAATAAAAATTCAGCCTTTTGAAAACAGCAGTTTACAATTTTCTTTTAGCAAATATTTCGGCTGATTTTAGCAGGATAGACTTCTATTTGCATTCAACTAAATTTAGCTTAAAAATAATAAAAATTTTGTAGTAGCAGTTTGTCTTTGCTAATTTTAGTCTAGTAATATTTAACAAAATTTTGTGCACATTTTACAGTACAATTTGTCATTTTTCAATTAACTAAAAATTAGCTTAAATATAACTAAAATTCTGTAAATTCAACATTTTTATTTTTGCTGTTCTTATTTTACTAGTATTTAGCAAAAAACTCTGCTAATTTCAGCAGGTTTTTCTGCAACATCATTTTTAACTAATTTTTAGTTGCATTTTCTGCTATTTTACAGAGTTATTTCTATGAGTGTAAACAAAAAAATTTACTTAAGTTAAATTTAAAATCAACCGCAAAATATGCTGAAAAATAGTGGACTGCTGATTTCAGAAGGGAAAATTATTATTTGCCTAAAAAACCTTTTACAACATGCATTTTTTTGTGATATTTTTATACTACTAACATTTAAAATTTTTTTGCTAATTTCAGCAGAATAAATTGTCATTTACAATTAACAAAAATATTGCAAAATTAACATAGTTTTTCTTGCTATTTTTATCTTACTAATGTTTAGCAAAGAGATTTCAGCAGATTTTTCACCAGGGCCCTTTTGAACTAATTTTTCGTAATTTTAAGAAAAATTTTTACTTACTTTTCTCTTAGTGTATAAATACAACAACAGCATTAAACAACAGACACATACATATACAGATACATAAATATCTACATAGTTGGAGAAAATATTCATACAACAAAGATAGTTAAAGGAGTACCAACTGTTTTTATACCTCTATGACTGTAACCGAGGAAATACACATCACACACTAATACACATATGAGTGTGCTTGTAAATGGAGCTTTAGGTTTAGGGATATAAAAACAACAACATCATGCAAAAATCTTAAATAAAAAAAGAAGAAAACACTGGGCAAATGAGACCTTAACAAACCAGGTTATACACCTACATACAGACATGTGCACGAACGGTGGCGGCCATAACATAATAACATCAACTGAAATGCAAACAACAACAACAACGAGACTACATTTATAAATTGTTTATGTTAGGTAAACTGGGATTGTTAGATAAATATTATGATTCTTCGGAGAATCCTTTCAATATTAATAAAACCCTTTTTAATACAAAATGCTTAGATTCTTGGGTCTCTTTTTTAAATAAACTTTTCTACACAAGATCCTTAAATTATTAGCCTTGTTTTTTATGGAAAAGATTCTGTGAAAAATAAAATCTTCTTCCTGTAAATTAACTTTCTTCCTGTACATTCTTTAGTAATTAATTCTAATATTAATTACGGTTGTCCTGTACGACGGTTACAAACACTTAACTAGGTTTTTTTTTCTCTTAGGTTTTTTTCTACAAATCCATATTTTGAGTTTATTTAACTTGCAAGGAAGCAACTTCGAGCTGGGCGCTGTGGTGTAATGGTTAGCGCGTTGGACTGTTACACGTGAGGTTGCGGGTTCGAGCCCCAACCAAGGCAACATCAATTTACGAAAAATAGTAATATGTATGAGTTTTTCTATCCCTCATACATATCGCAGCGTCCTCCTTCGGTGTTCCCATAGCACTTAACCCCACCGAAGTTAAATAATATAAAAGGGCTATGAACTATATATAAAGCTTCAACAAAGTTCGCCTACTCACCATCAGATGGCGGCGCAACAACTGTTCTAAAATTCAACATCTCGCGCAATTACAGTGTTGCCATATTTGAAGCCCTTCATCTTTCACCACCTTTCACTTCTTCTCTATCCCCTTTCCAACGGAAGCAACACGTTAATTAATAGGAATAATTTCCTGAGTGTTGCTTCTCTTTAAAAAAAAAAAAAAAAAAAAAAAAAAAAAAAATACTCCGATTTTGGTGAAACTTGGATACGTTGTACACTCTCATTAATTTTTGTTTAAACCTACCCAACTTATAGAAGGCAACTGAACTCCTACTATAAATATGGTAAATATACTCCGAGAGCGTAAATAAATAAAAAAAAAAATTACACACATGATGCGGAAGTTAATTACACATAAAATTTGCAAATTTATATAGAAAATGCATAAACAAATTTTTTAGAAATAATGTGTGATTTTATTATTTTTGTGTGTAAATTTACCAAATAAATTACATTAAACCGCACAAAAATAAAACAATAAAATCATTTTTAATTATTTTATTAATAAAAAATGTGAGCCTAATACAAGACCAAGATTCTGTGGAGATTTTCTCGTGGAAAACGTCATATTATGGGCACTTTTTCTTATAGAAAAATCTTCAGTATATTTTCCTATAGGAAAAGCCTCATCACAATCCGCTTGGTTTTCTGATATTTTTCTCTAAAGTTCATACAGAATTCACCGTTACAAAAGACCTTAGATTTTGAGCTCTTTTTCCTAGAGAAAAAGTCTCAGATTCTTAGCACATGTTCTTTTAGACAAAGTTTCAAAGAAAAAATGCAATAGGAAAAGCGGCAGATCCCAACAAAAAAAAAAAAAAAAAAAAAAATTGCACGACATGCTTTACAAGCCACTTCTTTTATTGCTTCCAAAGTATCTGTTAGTGTATTTTTACTGCTTTTTCAGAAGTAGTTCTGAACTATTTCAATAAAATCACTTTCTTCAGTGCTTCCGCAGTTTCCGCAAGTATATTTTTACAGCTTTTTTATAAGTAATTCTGAACAACGTCCAAAAAAATCACTTAATAACTGCCTCTAAGGCATTATTGCTATAAAAGTGATGATAAGTAATGATTTGCATACATTTTTTTTAAACAGATGATCGCAGGTTTAAACCTGGCGGAACCAATACTTAAATTTTTTTTAATAATTAAATTAAATTCAATTTTATTTTTAGAAATAAAATATTGTACAATATAATTGTTGAAAAATTGACTTTTATGCACTTGTTATTATTGAATTGCTGTACACTAGACCGTACCTCAAAAAAAAAGTTCGCCGTACACCCTCCAATATGAAGTATTTTTGCAAGGAAATTTCAAAAAAAAATTTTTTTTTTTTTGGCCGTACTAGGGGTCGCCTTTTTCAATTTTTCGTTATAGCTTCGGCATTTAAAATCGGATTTTATAGTGTGATATATCGATTTTTTTGCCTCGAGGAGATCAGTGTTTTGCTATAAAGGAAAAATCCAATGAAAAAAAATTTAAAAAGGCGACCCCTACGTTCGGCAACCAATATATAAAAAAAATTCTACTGGGTTTATCGAAAAACTTCATTAGCAAAAGTTTAATGATTTTTTGCGAGCTTTACTTTTCTGACATTAGGGTTGTACATTAGGGTGGTAGCAACTGAGATCTGGTGGCTAACTACTAGAACCGGATACTTGAGGTCAATGGCCCTTGAGAGAAAAACACTGGTCTCCTCAAGAGAAAAACATCGATGTATCATACTGCAAGATCCGACTGTAAATGCCAAAGATATTCGGGGGAAAAAAAAAATTTTATGAAACCTTCCTTTTTTTTACCTGTAAGGTGGTACGCTCTACTGTGCACCTTTTGCACTAGTTGAAAAAGTACTGAAAAATTATGAAGTTGGAGTACTGCCTTTCTAGATTAGATTAATCGCCAGCGTTATATTCCATTCCCAATTTATTGCAGTAAGTGAACGTATTTTCTGTCGTCAACGGTATATAAATGCTGAAATTCGTCTTGGCGTTTCCGGTATGCCGTGGCGCTAATGTCCTGCTGTGTGAGTTTTCTGCGCTTCAAAATTGAGGTCAAAAATTCTGTATTCCGTTGCGATAATCCCAACTTAGCCACAATGTAAACCATTTCGTTTTGTGTTAGCGATTTTGATTCACCATCTTCTACATTGGGCGCATAATCGGGATCTTGCAAATTGGTTGGCAAGAAGAAAATACTTTGGAGTGCCCATGCGGACATAATGTCAGGACTCGGAGGTTTAGGTGGTTCGACACCATAAGAGCGTGGCACTGGAAGTGAGGCAGTAAAAGCTGCAACATATGCTTTTGTCTTCAACTACCTCTTATTTGTTCCAACAGCATAATTAATGCATGCGTAGCACCTGTGTCTTTTACCCAGATTACCGGTTTAACAAAATGCAAGAAGTGTCCTTCCTCTTCGTCGATGAAACCACTTCAAAATATTGCTATAGCAATTACTGCACACTGTATTCGGCGTGAAATCTACACCACTTTTATCCACTTTATCGAAATGTTTCGTATATGCAATACTAAATTCCGGAGTTAACAAGAGTTTTTTCGCTCCTTTTTTCCAACTTTGGGCACTATACGACCACAAACGTAACAAAATTCATTAATTTTTGGGAACTTGTTATATTCCATATTGTTCAATTGTTATTCACTCAAAACAATGGGTGCGTTCGGCAGATACACTTTAATAGTCAACAGTTCTACAACAGTTGTACAATTATCTGCTGAATGACCTGATCACTAACCGCTCAGTCTGAGCGCTCAGGTAGCGCTGTCATATTTTGGTAGCGTAAAAAAAGTTTGCTACTTTTGATCAATAAGTGATACATTTGTTGTTGTTCATTTACAAAAAAAATTGTTTTGTAAGAATGACAAATGAAAACATACATATATAATTCAAAAACAAAAATTAAAAAAAATAAAAGGAAACTACCCATGTCAAAATCGAAATATATATGAACGTACATGATCATACATTGACTAGTATATGATTATGCATAGGCATACATGATCATATACGTCCAAGCATAGTTTAATGTATGACCATACATTATCTCATATATTTCCATATATCTTCGGATCCGAAATTTGAGGGGATATGACCGTACATGTTCATATATGACCATATATGCTCACATATGATTCATGTATCCTCATATATGATCATATATGGCCATATACCTCCATATACCCTCAAATTTCGGATCCGAAGATATATGGAAATATATGAGATAATGTATGGTCATACATTGAACTATGCACTGACGTATATGATCATGTATGCCTATGCATGATCATATACTAGTCAATGTATGATCATGTATGTTCCTATATATTTCGATTTTCACATGGGTATAGAAAAAAGTGTATTTAAAAACAAAACAAATAAAACATCGTTCAGCAGAGTAAGTAATCACAAAGCGCTACAAGTCACCGGTATCAGTTTAAGGTTTCTCTGCCGAATGCTACCAATGTGTTATTTTCTTGTCACACGATCTATTTTAGGATATCTAAGCCTCCGCCGTTTGACTCGCCTCGCACCGGTTTAAAATATATATGAGCCGGTAAAAAAGAAAAACTTATCGCGCCGCCGCAGTTTTAAATAACTGGGACTATTTTTTACAAAGAATATTTTTTTTATAAAAATCCACAATTTTTTAACAAAATTGCATGCGGCTATATGAAATTTGTATTTATTGCTAGGGCTAGTTCAAGCTTTGTATGCACTTGCAACATCGCCATATATGGGGAAAAATTTTTTTTTCGACATTTTAGCAATTATGAAGACTAGATGCAGTTTCTTCCGATTAGTATTATTTACACTTTTTTTCTCCTAGTCTATAGCTATAATTGTGCCGAATACAGGAGAACAAAATTGCAATTGGTTTCCGAGATATAGCTGTCAGAAAAAATTGCATTTCGGAAAAATTAAGTTTTAGGCAAAATATACCTAAAATCCGAAAAGCAGCTAAACTAGGAAAACTCAAATGGGGTTTTCTTAGTTTCGATAAGTACTTCGAAAAACCGCACACGAGAAGGATTTTACATTTTCTGTGTTACACTGTGTATTCTACAGGACAAGGAAATTAATCTCTTGGCCTGTCTTTGGCCAGTATAAGTTTTCCAATACCTTCCCTCCTATGAGAAATTAATGTTAAAATCGTTGGTGTTCATAGATCATCAATTGTAGGGCTATTTCTGCTGCTTTAACATCTTTTTTTTTTTGTGATACAAAGTACTTTTTGAAGGCCGGCCAACCAGCCAAATCAACGTCAAAGCCGAATATCCATGACGCCAAGTATATTTGGTGCGACCAGAAGGGCCCCTATGAGCTGCTGAAATCGGGGCAGACGATCTCAGGGGACTTGTACCGAACACAATGGATGCGTTTGAAGCGAGCATTGGCCTAAAAACGCCCGGAATATATGACCAAACATGAAGCCGTATTATTCCATCATGACAACGCTCGGCCACATGTTTCAACACCGGTTAAAAACTATTAAGAAAATAGTGTTTTGGAAGTTTAGCCTCACCCGCCTTATAGGCCAGACCTTGCCCCGCCCGACTAACATTTGTTTCAGTCGATACAGAACGCTCTCACTGGAATACGCTTCACCTCAGAACAGGTTAACCGAAATTGGCTTCATTTATTCTTGGCCTCAAAAAAATTTTTTTTTGCACTTTTTAATACAATTTGGCAATCCTGCACTTAAAAGTGGAATTATGTTTATCAAACTTCCCTCTTTCAAAAATATACAACTGTTATGCAGTCTTTTTCCCTTACTCGTGAGCGTTTGACATGCTCCCGAACAAAAAAAGTACCAACAATTGCCGATTTTCTTCTCTCTATTTAATTTTCTTAGTCGCCGATGTGTCCGAAAAAAACTAGGCAGGTTGTTCTTAGATTTATTCTTCCTTTTACATAGCCAATTACATACAAATCGGAGAGTTTAGCTTGGAATACTTTCGTTGTTATCCACAATAATTATCAAACAGCCTCCTATATGTTTGTGTTTATGTGTATTTTTTTAAGATTCATTTTTGTTTTCTTTTTTTATTTTTGCCGAACTAAATGGGAACGTAAACGTATGTGAAGCGGGTTGAGGGTTGTTGCTGTTAAAAAAGAAAATTTGTTCATCCTGACTCATAAAAGGACATATTTTATGAGTGGCAACTACACCACCTACACAATCTAGTACTTTTAAACAAAAATGTTCTAAATAAAATTGTATGTGCAAAATAAAATAAAAAAAAAAACGAAAATTTAACAGGCAACAATAACAGCATCAACATCAGCAACAACGCCACCCAACAACAACTCCATCAACAGTCAAGTAACAAATAATTTTATGTTGGTTGCATCTAGGCTGTTATGTTGTATTTCATATACACATACGAGTTCAAATGCTTAAGTGTATCTGTTTTAATGTGTCCATGTGTTTGCCTGCTGATACTATAAAATATCTAACACCAAAAAATACACAAATTCAGAATGTTTTTCTTAGCAAGAATTTTTTATTTTCTTTTTTGCAGTTAGAAAACGAAATGAAGAAATAAAATGAAAATGTTGTACGTTTTACATTAAACCCAACAAATAACAGAGAACGTGAATATGAAACAGGCAGCTAGCAAATAATGAGCGTGTACACAAGTGAATAGTATTATATTTGGGTAAAGTCGTTTTACACCATTTCCAAATTTAAACAATAGTACTTAAAATGTTTTAATTACACGCACAGAGAAAATATGATTCTAGTGATCATAAATATGATTCTTGGCACAATTAACACACTAACTGGGACTTTAACTGACACAAATTTGTTGTTGTTTAGCATATAAACTTTAAATTTAACTTTAGGTTAAATTTTAAAGGAACATTGTGTTATCTGGCGTTTACTGATCATATTATGATTACTGATGATGTTTTCATCATCATATAGGATCATACTATAATTATTGGGATTATATTATGATTATTACCTATTTCAATCAGAACATGATGCTCTTTTTTCTGCGTGTATAAAAAATTCAGAGAGATACATATAACATACTAAGGTGTTTTCTAATTAACATCGCAAGTAAGATTTCGCTAAATTTTGTTTACATAGAAGCTAATATCACACTGTAACTAGGGACAATGACCGATACAGTTTCGATTGTAATCTACAGAAGAAAATGGACACAACAAAAAAAAAAAGGTTATAATTCCCATAATATTTTCGAATTCTGTATTATGTTTACCAATTTCTTGAAAAAATGTTAAAGTGGGAGTACTCTTCTCCTATGACAACTCAATGTTAAAATCATTAGTGTTTTTATTAAAAAAGAAGTACATCTAGATCATCAATTGCACTGGTTTTTCTACTGGTTCGGCATCTCTTTTTTTGCTGGGTAATTTTGCTCCTAAAATGTTGATGTTAATTTAAATTATTCTATTTGGAAATGGTATAACCTGACAACTCACTGTCTGCTAAAGTAATTTTTGCTTATTTTATGGTTCCCTATAGAGCTAACGCGAATAAAATAGAAACCAACGGCCAAAAAAGAAAAAAAAAAAAACAAAAACATAAAAAGATAATGCTACAGCATTCTGTATGAACATAAAAAACTACATGCTGAAAGTAACGAACAAACAACATTCACATAATATTGTTTCTGGTCTATTCTCGGCAACATGAATCCAAAAAGGGATACAGGTGTCTAAGTCTCGAGTATATCCACAACTGCATGCAGTTCGACCGCTGTAGTTTCAACTGCCACATTGAGACTTCCATTGGCACACCACTCCACTCCACTCTAGACCACACCACAACGCACACTTAATTCTTTCATTTTTTTTAAGGTGTCTACGTGACGCACCGTTTAATGTAATTTAAAAAATTGTATATGAACAAACGCGAAATGTACCTCGGCGCGTACGTACTTTACGTACCACATCAACCAACCAACAAATGAAGAACAACAAAAACATGAAAATGAAAATTGTAATCTTAACATGACAATTATTTCGTGAACTTTATGTATGTGTGTGGCCTTTTCCTCCACCATCATCACTTTTAAACATATTTTGGTGTTATTTTTTTCCCATTTTGCGGTGTATTTTTAATGCACTCCAAAGCATGTTAAATGGATAATTATGTCGTATTGTGGAGTAAAAATATAATAAATGGAATTCTTTTCCCTTTATTATTTTGTGTATGTTGTTGGTTTTGTTTGGAATTTTGCTGCTGCTTTCGTAGAAATTCTAATAGACTTAATTACAACTCCTCTGTTTTGATTCTTTGTGATTTTTTTTTTATTATTATTATTTTTGTTTATTTTTTATTATACATTTTTTGGTGGGTTTTATAACTCTAAAGGATCATAAAAAAAAAATAAAAGGAAAATATGTTGGAAGCAGGTTGCAAAACAAAATACACATGGGTCATTGTTTAACTACCAGTATTTTTTGGAAAGAAAACTGTGTTAATAGCTTTATTTTTATGTTCATTGTTAAATTTATAAAAGTAATATTAGTGCGGTTTTGGTAGCTTTGGCCACAATTGCAGCATTAAGCGCTGTTAGCAGCTTTTTTGTCGAAAAAAACTTTCATGTTTATACGTGTGTGGGCGTTTTGAAAGATCACATCGAAATTTTATTTTAGGGGGGGGGGGGGTTAAATTTCCTTTTAAAAAATGGACAAAGACCCGCTCAAATGTCCCACAAACCTGGTTTTTAGGGAGAAACCATCTGAAGCTTCCATTTTAGGTATAGGATGTGTTCAGCGAACTTATGTAAAACACTACGAAGAACATTTTTGTGGAATATTTTAACCCTTTAACACTTAACTTATGGGTTTTTTTGGTCCCTTTTTAAAAAGGGGACAAAAAAGTCTCTTTAGTTGAAGAGTTAGGGGGTTAACATATTTTTTCACAAAATATTTTTACATCTTCCTTATTACTGAACATAATTTAAACCGAAATTTAAGAGTCCTTTTGGATATGTTGTACGTGAATTACAAGAATGTTTTATTTTGATTACGTCAGACTTTAAAGGCTCTAACTCAATTCTGAAAAATTTTGCACATAAAATTTCTTTGAATTTCTATATGGAAAGGGGATAATAAGTTTGTGCTGATGTTTGTAATTGCCAAGAACTGTTGGATGAGATCATTGGAGTATGCTTCAATCTTGGAAAAGAAATTTATACATTTTTTTAAGAAAAAATGTTCACAAAAACTGATTTTTCAACCTGGCAACACATCAGGTCTTAAAAATCTACTTACTCAGGTATGCTTTCAAACTGAAAATACTACGGCTATGGAATGACCCATGTATTTTCGGGATAAGAGCCGAATTTAGAATACCTACGGAATTTCATTATGTAATTCTTTCCAGAAATTCGATAATATCAAACGGTTTTTGATCTTTAAAGAGCAGAAACTCGTGTGTGAATACCAATTAATGAACAAAATTTGTGGACAGTGGACAATGGTGGATGCCAAATGGAATTTTTGGTATTAATTAAAATCAGATCGACTTTACTACACTCAAAAAAATAAGTTAGTAGAAAAATTTTTTTGTTGAAATTCCGTTTTCAGCAAAAATTTTAGTTATATTTTTTTAGCACTAAACTAATTTTGAACTAATGTTTTACTAATTTATTTTGCTACAAAAATTGTGCTGATAACCGCATTCATAGCGTGGACGATAACCAGATAGACAAGATGTAGATGTCGCAGCTTGTCTGGAAACGGAAATGACAAAAAAAGAAAAACAACTCTACACATAATCTATATTCAAATTTTCAGCAAATAAATTAACTAAAATAAAATTTCGCTACAAGTTTTTTGAGTTTTTTTTAGTCTTCTAATATTCAGCAAAAAGTTTAGTGATTTTAGCAAGGATTTTTTTCATTTGCAGTCGACTAAGTGTTAGCAAAACTATTTTTTTGGTAAAAATCAGCTCGCTGATTTTCAGCAAACTTTTTGCTGAAATTACCAACTTTTTTGCAAGCACGCTCCTGACTAAAAATTTTTTGCTGACTTTACTGACTTTTTTTTTTTTGAGTGTAACATTAAATTATTTTATTTAATTTTTTACTCAAATATTTTTAACTTCCAAATCCATTTGTCTGAAAGTGCAGTTATAGTTATGAAACACTAGTACAAATAAAAATGGCGATTTAAATTAATCTACCTTAAGTTAATATTTTTTTTTTTTGGAAATATATGTTTTTTAGATTTAACTTTTATTTATAAGGTCTTTTATATGTCTAAATTATTCAGAACCTCACATATCAGCTGTTTTATAGTGCGGCTATAGTTATGAAACGGAGTGTAGTAACCAGATTAAAAGTGGGATTAAAATATGGTTTAATCGACTTGTTTAATGCTTGATTAAGCAGTTCATCTCATTTTTATGGGATTAACTTTTGTGTCTAAACGCACTATAACGGTATTAAATAGAGTAGTTAATAGTCAACTAAAAATTAAGCAACAAATTCAAGCTAAATGGAAGAGATTAGGGAAAAATCAGATCAGAGCCCCTTATCGCTTTCTAGGGTTAATAAATATTTGCACTAAATGTAAATAATATCAATCATAGTAATAATTATGTTTACATTTCTAAACCGCTGATTTAACAAAATCACAACTCGCCCCAAATGCAGTAAATTGTCAAAAACACACTCAAACTATTTTGCATTTCAATTCAACACTACTCAGCTTTAGTAGGGTGTCTTTAAAACAGTCAAAAAATTGTGTTAGTAAAACAAGGCAAAAATAGTTTTTAGTAAAAATCGATTTTTAAAAAAATGTTGGTAAAGAGATTAAATAATTGCTACTAATATTATATTTTGGCCAACATACAAAAAATGCAAAAAAAAAAAAATTAAAATATTGAGTCTTAAAATAGATTTCAAAAAAATTTACAAAAAAAATCTAGAACAATACTTTATGTTTGAAATAATGATAAAAATAAGACGTTATTGCTAACGCATTATATCTTATTTTAAAATAATGGAACAACTAACTAGTTATTAGTAACTCATTATTATATGTTTTAAAATAATGCAGAAAGTAAGTCGGTGTCTTTACTGATAGTTAAAAAAATAATGATATGTCATCACCGTTTCTACACTAGGCGTATTCGAAAATTTCTCTTTACAGTTGGCTCGTTGAACTGTTCCACGTTAGGTTGCGGGTTCGATCCCCAACCAAGGCAACATCAATTTATGAAAAATGCTAATATATATGAGTTTTTTCTATCCCTCATACATACATATCTCAGCGTCCTCCTTCGGTGTGTCCTTAGCACTTAACCCCACCGAAGTAAAATAATATAACAGGGCTATGAACTAAAAAGCTTTAACAAAGTTTGCCAACTCTTCATCAGAAGGCGCGCAAAAACTGTGCTAAGATTTAACATCTCGCGCAATTACAGTGTTGCCATATTTGAAGCCCTTCGTCTTTCACCACCTTTCTAAAAATAGATTTTCAAAAAAAATAAATTATATAAAAAAAAAAAAAAATTTTTTTATTGTAGTTTTTTTTTTAAATAAAATTTGCTGGTGCGGGAATCGAACCTGGGTCTACAGATTTCCAGTCAATAGCTCTACCATCTGAGCTATATCGACATGTAATATTTAATAGATAAAAACATAATTGACCTGATGCACACAAGTAAGCTTACTCGCCAACATACAAAAAAGCAAAAAATATGTGGTGACGTATATCCTTACCAGTATTTAAAAAATATTGAGTCTAAAAATAGATTTCAAAAAATTTAAAAAAAAATCTAGAAAATTATTTTCTATTTAAAATATTGATAAAAATAAGTCATAAACAGTAACTCATTATTATACATTTTAAAATAATGCAGAACGTAAGTGGGTGTCATTACTGGTAGTCCAAAAAATAATGATATGTCATTACCGTTTCTACACTGGGATTCAACTTAAAAAAAGAGAATTAAAAAATTCATATCTTTTTTTTTTTTTTAAATGCTCTCTTGAAAATTTCAGGATCTTTTGAGATCAGTTAGAGGTTAGAGCAAAAAAAAAATAGGTTTTTGAGTTTTTGTATTTTTAAAATTGAGAAATTTTTTATTTTTTTATTTTTCAATATTTTTTTTTTTTAGATATTTTTTTTAATACGGCTAAATATCCTCTTTTAAACGAGCTAAGAACCGTCTTTGCAGCGATTATAGTTTTCGAGGTATTCAAAAAATAACCTCGTAACAAATCAAAAAATTATGACATTTTTTGAAATTTTAAATATTGCATAACTTTTGAAAAAAATTTGTAATTTTTTTCCTTTGGAAACCTTCGTTATATGATGAAAGAAAAGTTCTGACCAAAATTCATCCAAATCGAAGGGATCGAGTCCAACCATTAGTCGATTTGAGATGGAATGACCCATATGTTATTATTGATATATTCCAAGTTTGCAAATAAAAATCAAAAACTTGTGTTGTATCTCCAATGCATAAAAGCATAATAATTGGAGAAACGTTTGGAATTTTTACTTAAAATTTTAGGTAAGCTGAAGTAATTACGTTTATTTTTGTAATCGAAAGAAATAATTGTTTTTTTTTTATTGAAATATGCGTTTATAATACCAAAAGAATTAACTGTAAAAAAACAGTAGATCTTAGCCATTTTGTCAGTCGTTTTAAAATTTTTGTAGTAAAAAATTTTCACTTAATTTTACGACATCGTTAGTAATTTTTTAACGCATTTGTTAGTTATTTTTTAACATTTTAAAGTAACAACATTTTTAGTTATTTTAAAAGTAAATACGTTTGTCGCCTTTTTAACTGCATATACCTTTGTTTTAACTGTCTTTTTTAGTAGATTCTACCGCCAAACTTTTTGAGTGTACCGTTTTTATTTCTCCATTAGCATTTGCGATTAATTGAAGGCACACAAGAGCTTTGGAATATAGTAGCGTCACTATTCTTTTTATTTTCAAATTTTTGCATATAAGATGATTGATGCGAACCCTATTTTCTTATAAGTTATAGAAAATAAAGTCCTTCATAGTCCAACTGCAGTAAAATCTCATCAAGATATTTACATAATCGGTCGAGATGAGAGTGAAGCTTTACTTCCGACAAGGTTTCAGTTACGGTTATGGCATCTTCAGTAGGATAATAATTTTTTTTTATAGCAAGTTTTATCAATATAATTTCAACGGCAATGCATAGTTCAATGTATGACCATAAATTATCTCATATATTTCCATATATCTTCGGATCCGAAATTTGATGGTATATGGAGGTATATGGCCATATATGATCATATATGAGCATACATGACTCATATGTGGTCATATATGAACTTGTACGGTCATATACCCTCAAATTTCGGATCCGAAGATATATGGAAATATATGAGATAGTGTATGGTCATACATTGAACTATGCATAGGCATACATGATCATATACTAGTCAATGTATGACCATGTACGTTCATATATATATCGATTTTCACATGGGAATCAATTTAAAATTTCCATTCGTTCAGCCATAAAAAATATCATATCTTAAAACTGAAAAAATCAATAAAAACGGATGAACTTTTTTTAACTTTCCTGACTTTAACAGTGTCCAGGAACAACAAATCTCAACTTAATATCTTGAAAATTTGCAATATAATGCAGAATTTAGTTGCCTATTCAGCTGCGTACCTACTTTGTTTTTTAGATTTCTTTAAATTCATTTTTGCCTTTTTGGCCAGAATTTCGGGTCAAATACTCCCCTGTGCGATGGTCGTAATTCTTTAGCCACTGTTTCTCTATAAAGAAATATATAAATTAAAATAAGTCTGCTTTTTTTTCACTATTATTATTTTTTTTTTTTTATATTTTTAATGTTTTTTTATGAGTGTAATTATTATTCATCAGCAACGAACATTTATTATTATGCACTCAAAAAAATAAATAAAACCCCACATTGCATGTCAAAAATATTGGTATTTTATAACTACGCCTACTGGTACCTTAAAAATTCTTCATTCATTCATAATGAATTCATGATTTCAATTCTAACTTTTTGGTTTGTTTTCTGTGAATGAATTTTATGTGCTGAATATTTGGTGTGTTGTTTGTACAATATATCTGCCCCCTCTATCGTATACAATAACTGTTTTTATCATCATGCATTTATAAAATCATTTCACAAAACTATCATTTTCAACTAAACGGAATAAGAGACAGAGAACACAGGAGTTGAACTGAGGTAGAGGGGAATTGATTAAAAGCACAAGTTTTTTTTTTTGCGTTGGAAGGATATAACGTGATTTTCTTAATACGCTCAAATTCAAATACCCATGGAATAAATTTTTGGAGGTGCACAAAAGGGGCTGACTATGACTACACTACTAGTTGCTAAATGTGTATAGAAAAGAAAAGTTATTCCTTTTAGTTAAGTGCAGAGTAGTTTTGTGTGTATTTGTATGTCTCTCTAGTCTATTTGAACTGTTAATTTGAATATAGTTTCAGTTGCTAAAATGACATCTAAATAAACTTTGGTTTGAATTATAATAATTTTATTTATTCATAAAAGATTTTATCGAGTTTTTTTTATATCTTATGTTGTTTTATTCATTTTGTGCTCAGAGGGAAAGAAAATTTGTTGTTTCCTTTATGTAATTAATTTCATTTTAATTTGGTTGAATTGTCTATTCTGTCGGTTTATGTGTATGCATTGTTTCCTTTTACCATAATTTATGTTTTATGTAGTATTTGCATGAAAAATTGGTTTTTAATATGCTAAATTGTCATAATCGTATGATGATGATTTTCAGTTTAACCCCCCCTCCCCACCAGCTCACTGTTTCTCGACCAATTTCCCCCCAACGAAAAAGAAAAAAAAAAACTAGAAAAATATGAAACCTGTAGCATATAAAATTTAAATAAATGTAATTATAATTTTTGGTAAATTCCCAACCATTATTAATGCCACCAACGACCAAACAAAATACACAAAATGCCTACGATGACAATAAAATAGCATTGAGGGTAAATTTTCGATATGGTTTCAAATAGAATGCCGAAAAAACAACAACATTTGTTTAGTTATGTGGCTGGAGATAAAAATTTGTTTTTGTAGTATTATAATATTCATATTTTAGTATTGTGTTGTATTGTATTGTCCCTTTGTTGTTTAATTTTAAATTTTGTGTTTTAAAGTTTGAGGGCTAAAAACCGCCCTTTTCAAACTACAAAACAAAAAAAAAAAAAACACCGGCTGGCTATTTGCGCTTTTTGCTAATACTCGTTGTTCTACGTACCAAAGTTTCTTATTCTAAACTTGTTGTATTACGTATGTATATATGTAAATGTAATAACAAGTGAAAGGTGTCCTTTGGGAACTCATACTCACGTAGTTTTATTTCTTTCTGTCTTACTGCTTGTCTTACTGCCTTTACTGCCATCATTTTGAATTAGCCTTCGAGTACTACTATGGACTTGGTAGTTCCATAGTAGTACTCCTTATTTTTTTTTTTTTAATTAACATTACGTTATGTTCCTTGTGTTGTTTTTTCTCGTTCTGTGCAAATTAAAATTATGTAAATATAGTCATCAGAATTTTAAATTTTTGTTTATAAAAAAGGTGTAGGTAAATTATAACCCTTTGAAGTAACAGAACACATGTCATGAAATTAAATTCAAGATCAAGTTAATGCAAGTACAAAATTCAAGTCGGGCATTCCGACTTGATAATACCCTATATCACGGTACACTCATAAAACAAAGTTAGTTCAAAAGTCTATTAAATGCGTTCTGATTAAATTGAACTAATTTTTCTGTTATTTTCTCTAAAAAAGCCCGTACAAATATGTCAAAATTCTGCTAAAATAACAGGAAATACATGTACATGTATTTGCGCCAGCACAATTTTGACCTAATTGTATGGGCTTTTTTTATGAGTGTAGGGTTTGAATAATATTCCGAGAAAGGTATTTCAAACAAATATTTTGAGTAAAGTATTTCTAACCGTCATATAGGCCATATTTGGAAATTTTTCATATGCAATTGTAATGCCAAAAACAACATCAATTTAGAAAAATATGTGTAAGTTTTCTATCCCTCATACATATTAGCAGCGTCCTCCTTCGGTGTTTCCGTATCGCTTAACCCCGAAGTAAATATGTACAATAAAAAGGTTATGAACTAAAAAGCTTCAACAAAGTTCACCAACTCCCCATCAGATGGCGCGCAACAACTGTTCTAAGAATTAACTTCTCAGGCACACTCAAAAAAAAAAAGTCAGTAAAGTCAGCAAAAAATATTGCTGTGTCAGCAAATTTTTAGTCAGGAGCGTGCTTGCAAAAAAGTTGGTAATTTCAGCAAAAGGTTTGCTGAAAATCAGCGAGCTGATTTTTACCAAAAAAATAGTAATCTTCAGCAAAAGTTTTGCTAACACTTAGTCGACTGCAAATGAAAAAAATCCTTGCTAAAATCACTAAACTGTTTGCTGAATATTAGTAGACTGAAAAAAACTCAAAAAACTTGTAGCGAAATTTTACTTTAGTTAATTTATTTGCTGAAAATTTAAATATAGAATATGTGTAGAGTTGTTTTTCTTTTTTTTGTCATTTCCGTTTCCAGACAAGCTGCGACATCTACATCTTGTCTATCTGGTTGTCGTCCATGCTATGCATGCGGTTCTCAGCACAATTTTTGCAGCAAAATAAATTAGTAAAACATTAGTTCAAAATTAGTTTAGTGCTAAAAAAATATAACTAAAATTTTTGCTGAAAACGGAATTTCAGCAAAAAAATTGCTGAAAACTAGTACACTTGATATACAAGACGTTTTACTAATTTTTCTACTAACTTATTTTTTTGAGTGCAGTTACAGTGTTGCCATATTTGAAACCCTTAATCTTACACCACCTTTCATAACTTCTCTATCCTCTTTTGGAAACAAGTAACACGTTTATTAATAGGAATAATTCCTTAAGTGTTGTTTCTCTTACAGACAAAAAAAAAATATGTCCTTACCTATATGCATACCAGTATTGACAAAAATAATGGGTCTCAAAATAGATTTTCAAAAAAATACGTTTTATAAATAAAATATTTTTTAATTGTAATTTTTTTTTTAAATCAAATTTTCTCATGCCAGGAATCGAGCGTGGGACTTAAGATTGCCAGTCAAAAGCTCTACCATCTGAGCTATCTCGACATGTTATATTTGAGAGAGAAAAACATGATTGACCTGTTGCGCACAAGTGTGCTTATGCACCAAAATACATACTGGGTATATATCTTAAAAATGTGAGATTTTTTTTGTGCTAATTTTGGGCGTTTATTGTGAAAAATTGGTATAATATAAAAAGAACCGCCCATTTTTTGAGGCCAAGAAAGAATAAAGTAAAATTCGGATACCCTGTGCTGAATTAAAGCGTATTCCATGAGAATGTTTTTCATCTATCGAAACAAATGGTAGTCAGACGGGGCAAGGTCTGGAATATAAGGCGGATGAGGCTAAACTTCCCAACCACTATTTTCTAAATAGTTTTTAACCGGTCTTGCCGAGTGTGGCCGAGCGTTATTACAGCTTCATGTCTGGTCGTGTATTCCGGGCGTTTTTCGGCCAATGCTCGCTTCAAACAAATTAATTGTGTTCGGTACAGGTCCCCTGTGATCGTCTCGCCCGATTTCAGCAGCTCATAATAGATGGGACCTTTCTGGTCCACCAAATACAGAGCATTACCCTGCCACCATGGATATTCATTCGGCTTTGGCGTTGATTTGGCTGGCTGGCCGGGCTTCACATACGATTTCTTGCGCTTCGGGTTGTAATGGATCCATTTTGCATCGCTGGTAACAAATCTATGCAAAAATTACTTCTTTTTATGGCGTTCAAGAAGCATTTTGGCCATGCAAAATCGTTTTTCAACGTGTCTCGGCTTCAACTCGTGTGGTACCCAATTTATTTGCTTTTTATCCTGCTGCTTGCAAACGTTTTGAAATTGATGCTTGAGTGACTCCTAATGATTTTAGAAATTCTTCTTGAGTTTAACAACAATCCTCATCGAGTAATGCCTAGAAATTCTTCATCTTCGTATTTTTTTGGCTGCCCTAGGGGGTCTCTGTCTTCCGTGTCAAAATAACCACTTCTGAGTTCCAAAAACCATCTCTCAAACGTTGAAATCGATGGAACATATTCAGGATAAGCTTCGACGAGCAATCGATGTGTTTGAGCTGCACTTTTTTTTTTTTTCAAATTTAAGAAGTAAAGTCAAACTTCCCTCACAAAATTCGACATTTTCGAATAAAAAAAAACGTTGTTTACACTATTTCGTTCAATTACTAAGTGAGAATAAATGACAGATGTTTGCCATCCAAAATGCCATATAAGTTATTAAAGACACAAACCATGTGTAAAAGATACACCATCTTTTGTGAATCCCGCATTTTTAAGTTATACACTCAATATATCCTTACTAGTGTTGAAAAAATATTGAGTCTAAAAATAGATTTCAAAAAAAATTTACAAAAAAAAATATAGAACATTACTTTATATTTTAAATAATGATAAAAATAAGTCATTATTGGCAAGGTATTATATTTTGTTTTGATATTAGGGATGCCAATCGGGATTAGTTTTTTAAAATCCGAGGATTCGGGGTTTAAAAATAAAAAAACGGGATCCCCGGGCGGATCGGGATTTTTCGGCATTTCGTGATTTCTTGCTATTTGGGAATTTTTTATTTGAAAAAATGTGTAAAAACTTCAAATTTATGTAAAAGAAACATAGCCTAGCAAAACCTTCTACTACCCAGTAATGACTTTGGTAAGAAGAAATAAGGGTAGGTAACCTCTTACTTTTCTATTCCCAAAGCTATTATTTTAACAAGGGGCATGTCCATCGAGGTAACTCCTTACCTAGTAATATGTTATTCTGAACTTACATGTTGCGCTTACCTATTACCTGTAGGTTACAAATAACCTTAAAATAATACGTTTTTTTCTTGAAATTTCAATTTGTTTTATATTGAGTATTAAATTGAAAATTACATATTTTCTACAAAAAATTTTTGAAAATTTTTTTTTAAAAGTTTGGTTATAAAAATAAGCATTTTGTAACTCTCATAACAAAACAAAGTTCAGGGACCTCTCCTGGGAATTGTCTTGTGACATGTCACAAGGGGTCAATTTCCCCCTTCTATGACAACGCCATGTAAAAGTGACCACTCTATTTCATATAAAGGGGCCAGTTCGGTGACAGTTTGTTAAAATTTCCCGTAGGGATATTATAAAGATTTCAAATTATTATGATCACTGTAAATACACTCACAATATTTTACCGTTACAAACAACCTAAAATACATATTAAATTAATTGAAAACACAATTAAAAAAGGACTACTGATTTTTCATTATATTTAAACCATTTTGCTATTTATTTCCAAACATTGTTTAAACACTCCATAAAAGAAATAAAAATAATTGAAGAGTCTGTTAAAACAATCATCAATTTTTAATTGACAAAACGTAAAAAAAACGATTTTGTGCTTTGTTTTTTCATATTTGAAAGTTTTTTTTGTTTGAATTTTCAAAACACTACACACACATCACACACCTTCATATTTTTATTGGCTAAGTTTGTGTGTATGAGTAAAGAATTTCTTGTAATTTGAATTGAAATAATTTTGTATATAAACAAACTATTTTAACAAAAAAGAAAATCGAAAATATTTGAATTTTTTTTAAACAGAAAACATCGAAATTATTTAAATTATTTTTTATAAAAATAGAAATCTAAAAATAGAATATGTGACTGAAAATAACAACTCCTACAGACGATACATATTTTTTTCTAGTTTGTTTTTTATTGATTGATAAAAAAAGTTAAACAATATGTTTCAATGTATTTTAATTGATTCTTCAATTGAAAACAAGCCTGCCCTTTTACTTTTCAAATAAACCTCAATCGGTTATGGAAAATATATTGTGAGTGTATAACTGTTTTATACGTTTTTTTCCATACTCCTGTTTATTTCTAAAGAACGAAACAATTGATGAGAAAACTCAAGAATTAAGAATTTAACTCCGTCGATAAGTTGTGTGCTATTTTTGTTTATAATAATTTTATATTCACTGTTCTTATATCATTTTAATTTAAAATTGTCAATGAAATTTTGGAATTTTCAATTAGTTTCAGAATTTTTAAATTTTTTTCAATATATTGTGCAGACATTCAAATGAAAAATTCTGAAGTACAACTTTTTATTCTAACTTTTAATGGATGATTTCCGAAAATTAATAAGAAATACTACACAAAATAGATTTATATAAAATTAACGTCCAATTTATTTTAAATTTATTTTTATCGGGACAAACAATAATTGCATTAAGGGAATTAAATGTGCTAAAATCCCAAAACTTATTTGGCAAATTGTGAAAAACAATCTGTTGAAGGCATGTCCCTTTCCAGATTTCATTCTTGCCTAAAATCACAAACTCAATGAGAGTTTTTTTGTTCTCGTCTAAGAGCGTCATCTAACATTTAAAATATCAAAGAAAAAAAAAATAAAAACAACATAAAGTTTGACCACAATTTGCTTTGTCATCTTCCAAAATACTAGTCTATTTTTTTTGACAGATCCATCAATGTAGTGACATCTATTTATGTATAACCAATAAATGAAAATCGTATGTCTTCTATAATTGGCAGATTTTGAGCAGAAATTGACGATTTCCTTAGGCAAGAATGAAATCCGGATAGGACATGCCTTCAAAAAATTTATTATTTAATATAAAATTTATGAAATTAACATACAAAACAACATTTCAGCGACCCCGTACCCCTTTAAAAAACCTTAAAAAATCTCAAAAATCTTTTGGACCGTAATCATTTATATTCCAGTTTAAGAGTTGCGAAAATCCGTAAAAATTGCTTTTGGCGAAACACCGTAATGTATACTTATACATAGATAAGCGTTTGCGTATAATACCATAACAGTTTGTCTTTGGCATCGCCTGTAAATCTGGACACAATTTGCCAAAGTCTCCTATATATAACATAATCCTTTAAAACAACAACTACACAATTTTGTTATTCGCTATCTATTTAATTTTAAGAATATATAATCTAAACTGATAGCAACTTACTCAAATGCAAAATTTTCCAGGCTTCGTAATGCACGCACATGTGCGCACATGCACATGTGCAAAAATTGATGTGCAGACAAAAGATGCACATGCACATGTGCATGTGCAAATTTTTGTTTATACTTCGCACATGCACATGTGCATGTGCGAAGTGCAAAATATTTTCGCACATGCACATGTGCATGTGCGAAAATATTTTGCACTTCGCACATCAAGATGTGCAAGTACAGATACATGCACATGTGCATGTGCGAAAATATTTTGCACTTCGCACATCAAGATGTGCAAGTGCAGATACTGTTCGCACATGCACATCAAAATGTGCATGTGCGAATACTATTCGCACATGCACATCTCCATGTGCGATGTGCGAATACAAATTCGCACATGCACATGTGCGAGTGCAAGTGCAAGTGCATATGCACGTGCATTAGAAAAACAGCTAACATTAGAAAAAAATCGCTAATATTGTCGAAAATCGCAAATATATAAAAAAAAATCGATAATAATTAAAAAAAGAATGCAAAAATGGATACAAAATCGCCAAAATTGAAAAAAAAATCGCCGAAATTAAAAAAGAACTGTCCAAATTTTCAAAAAATCGCCAAAAATTAAAAAAAAATTGACAAATATGAAAAAATCGCCGAATTTAAAAAAATCTTTAAAATTTAAAAAAATTGCATAATTAAAAAAAAAAAAATTCAAATTTTAAAAAAATCGCCGAAATTTAAAAAAATCGCCGATATTGGAAAAAATCGTCAAAACTTGAAAAATCGTCAAAAATTTGAAAAAATCTGCAAAATTTAAAAAATTGCCAAAATTGAAAAAATCGTTAAAAATTGGAAAAAAAATCGCCAAAATTTTAAAAAATCGTCAAAATTTGAAAAAAATTCCAAAATTTGAAAAAACACTAAATTCGAAAAAAAAGTAAAAATTTGAAAAATTGTGAAAAATTTGACAAAATCTTCAAAAATTAAAAAAAATCGCCAAAATTTTAAAAAATTTCCAAAATTTGAAAAATCGTCAAAAATTTGAAAAAATCGTCAAAAAAAAATTTAATTTAAAAAAATTGCCGAAATTGAAAAAATCGTTAAAAATTCGAAAAAATCGCCAAAATGGAAAAAAATTTGAAAAAAACACTAAAATTGAAAAAAAGTCAAAATTTGGCAAAATCTTCAAAAATTAAAAAAAAATCGCCAAAATTGAAAAAAAATCGTCAAAATTTGAAAAATTTTCCAAAATTGGAAAAAAGCCCAAAAATTGGAAAAAATCGTCAAAATTTGAAAAATCGTCAAAAATTTTAAAAAATCGTCAAAAATTTCTAAAATTGGAATAATTCCCAAAATTTAAAAAAATCGCCAAAAATTCAGAAAAATCGCCAAAATTGAAAAATCTCCAAAATTTGAAAATAGTCATGTGTTGATAAAATCGGCATAATTTGAAAAATTCGCGAATATTTGAAAAAACTGCAAAAATTAAAAAAAGTAAAATTTAAAAAAAATCGTCAAAATTAAAAAAAAAAATCGAAAATGGCAGAACTGTCAGAAATTCGAAATCATGAAATTCTCTCTACGACGCTAAGTTTTCGAGAAAAACGCGATTTTAAAATCTAGCAATGCAAGTCAAAATCTAGTTCCGCTGTGGGGGTATTGGTGGCGAGTGTTGAACTTTGGTGCACTCAGTTTTCCTCTAGCTTTTCTAGTTTTCGAGATATGGACGATTTAAATTTTATATAAGCGATTTTCGCACTTATTTTTCCACATATGACTCACTATGACTTCCGTGTTCCAAAACCGTTGTCCGTTTTCATCTAACTCATTTAGTTTTCGAGATACGGGAGATATTCCAAATAAAAGCCCTTTTCTCTCTACGACGCTTAGTTTTCGAGAAAAACGCGATTTTAAAATCTAGCAATGCAAGTCAAAATCTAGTTCCGCTATCGGGGTATTGGTGGCGAGTGTTGAACTTTGGTGCACTCAGTTTTCCTCTAGCTCTTCTAGTTTTCGAGATATGAACGATTTAAATTTTTTATAAGCGATTTTCGCACTTATTTTTTCACAGATGACTCACTATGACTTCCGTGTTCCAAAACCGTTGTCCGTTTTCATCTAACTCATTTAGTTTTCGAGATACGAGAGATATTCCAAATAAAAGCCCTTTTCTCTCTACGACGCTTAGTTTTCGAGAAAAACGCGATTTTAAAAACTAGCAATGCAAGTCAAATTCTAGTTTCGCTATCGGGGTATTGGTGGTGAGTTTTGAACTTTGGTGCACTCAGTTTTCCTCTAGCTTTTCTAGTTTTCGAGATATGGACAATTTAAATTTTATATAAGCGATTTTCGCACTTATTTTTCTACATATGACTCACTATGACTTCCGTGTTCCTAAACCGTTGTCCGTTTTCATCTAACTCATTTAGTTTTCGAGATACGGGAGATATTCCAAATAAAAGCCCTTTTCTCTCTACGACGCTTAGTTTTCGAGAAAAACGCGATTTTAAAATCTAGCAATACAAGTCAAAATCTAGTTCCGCTATGGGGGTATTGGTTGCGAGTGTTGAACTTTGGTGAACTCAGTTTTCCTCTAGCTCTTCTAGTTTTCGAGATATGGACGATTTAAATTTTATATAAGCGATTTTCGCACTTATTTTTCCACATATGACTCACTATGACTTCCGTGTTCCAAAACCGTTGTCCTTTTTCATCTAACTCATTTAGTTTTCGAGATACGGGAGATATTCGAAATAAAAGCGCTTTTCTCTCTACGACGCTTAGTTTTCGAGAAAAACGCGATTTTAAAATCTAGCAATGCAAGTCAAAATCTAGTTTCGCTATCGGGGTATTGGTGGTGAGTATTGAACTTTGGTGCAGTCACTTTTCCTCTACCTCTTCTAGTTTTCGATTTTCGCATCATCTGTGAAAAAATAAGTGCGAAAATCGCTTATATAAAATTTAAATCGTCCATATCTCGAAAACTAGAAGAGCTAGAGGAAAACTGACTGCACCAAAGTTCAAAACTCACCACCAATACCCCGATAGCGAAACTAGATTTTGACTTGCATTGCTAGATTTTAAAATCGCGTTTTTCTCGAAAACTAAGCGTCGTAGAGAGAAAAGCGCTTTTATTTGGAATATCTCCCGTATCTCGAAAACTAAATGAGTTAGATGAAAACGGACAACGGTTTTGGAACAGGGAAGTCATCTGTGGAAAAATAAGTGCGAAAATCGCTTAAATAAAATTTAAATCTTCCATATCTCGAAAACTAGAAGAGCTAGAGGAAAACTGACTGCACCAAAGTTCAAAACTCACCACCAATACCCCGATAGCGAAACTAGATTTTGACTTGCATTGCTAGATTTTAAAATCGCGTTTTTCTCGAAAACTAAGCGTCGTAGAGAGAAAAGCGCTTTTATTTCGAATATCTCCCGTATCTCGAAAACTAAACGAGTTAGATGAAAACGGACAACGGTTTTGGAACAGGGAAGTCATCTGTGGAAAAATAAGTGCGAAAATCGCTTAAATAAAATTTAAATCTTCCATATCTCGAAAACTAGAAGAGCTAGAGGAAAACTGACTGCACCAAAGTTCAAAACTCGCCACCAATACCCCGATAGCGGAACTAGATTTTGACTTATATTGCTAGATTTTAAAATCGCGTTTTTCTCGAAAACTAAGCGTCGTAGAGAGAAAAGGGCTTTTATTTGGAATATCTCCCGTATATCGAAAACTAAATGAGTTAGATGAAAACGGACAACGGTTTTAGAATACGGAAGTCATAGTGAGTCATCTGTGAAAAAATAAGTGCGAAAATCGCTTATAAAAAATTTAAATCGTCCATATCTCGAAAACTAGAAGAGCTAGAGGAAAACTGAGTGCACCAAAGTTCAACACTCGCCACCAATACCCCGATAGCGGAACTAGATTTTGACTTGCATTGCTAGATTTTAAAATTGCGTTTTTCTCGAAAACTAAGCGTCGTAGAGAGAAAAGCGCTTTTATTTGGAATATCTCCCGTATCTCGAAAACTAAATGAGTTAGATGAAAACGGACAACGGTTTTGGAACACGGAAGTCATAGTGAGTCATCTGTGAAAAAATAAGTGCGAAAATCGCTTATATAAAATTTAAATCGTCCATATCTCGAAAACTAGAAGAGCTAGAGGAAAACTGAGTGCACCAAAGTTCAACACTCGCCACCAATACCCCCATAGCGGAACTAGATTTTGACTTGCATTGCTAGATTTTAAAATCGCGTTTTTCTCGAAAACTAAGCGTCGTAGAGAGAAAAGGGCTTTTATTTGGAATATCTCCCGTGTCTCGAAAACTAAATGAGTTAGATGAAAACGGACAACGGTTTTGGAACACGGAAGTCATAGTGAGTCATCTGTGAAAAAATAAGTGCGAAAATCGCTTATAAAAAATTTAAATCGTCCATATCTCGAAAACTAGAAGAGCTAGAGGAAAACTGAGTGCACCAAAGTTCAACACTCGCCACCAGTACCCCGATAGCGGAACTAGATTTTGACTTGCATTGCTAGATTTTAAAATCGCGTTTTTCTCGAAAACTAAGCGTCGTAGAGAGAAAAGGGCTTTTATTTGGAATATCTCTCGTATCTCGAAAACTAAATGAGTTAGATGAAAACGGACAACGGTTTTGGAACACGGAAGTCATAGTGAGTCATCTGTGAAAAAATAAGTGCGAAAATCGCTTATAAAAAATTTAAATCGTCCATATCTCGAAAACTAGAAGAGCTAGAGGAAAACTGAGTGCACCAAAGTTCAAAACTCACCACCAATACCCCGATAGCGAAACTAGATTTTGACTTGCATTGCTAGTTTTTAAAATCGCGTTTTTCTCGAAAACTAAGCGTCGTAGAGAGAAAAGGGCTTTTATTTGGAATATCTCTCGTATCTCGAAAACTAAATGAGTTAGATGAAAACGGACAACGGTTTTGGAACACGGAAGTCATAG